>LQNS02277602.1:15823208-15843424 GCA_001587735.2 Parhyale hawaiensis
AAAAAAAAAAAAAAAAAAAAAAAAAAAAACAGGCCGCGCCCAGCATTGCCTACGACGTTTCTCGTGCTATACTGCACTGATACTTATATTGTCACTTTTATCAGCAATATCACTTCTCAAACCCTAATTGAATCTTAAATTTCTTCTTTGTAACTTGTTCTTGTGGAGTCTGTATTAGACTATACCTTGCTCCCCAGGGGGTTTGTGTAGGTATACCTTAGCCATTAGTTAGGCCTTCGGGACGTCTGTCTTTCGTGCCCACTTTGCTTCCCTCCACTTTCATACTCCTACTGACCTTACTGTGGTCTGTTTTTCCTCTTCTTTCCCGACTTGCTGTTCCCATGCGCGTTAATCCTGTGTGGGAACACCTTCGTGCATGGGTTCCCCGTTTTTCTATCGACGTACTATATGTCCCTTCCTTTTCCTCTCTTAGAAGAGCTTAGTACTTATTTAGGGAGGCTTAAATCTTCTTATTATACCAAATACCTATACGTTGCTTCAGTAAAATACGTGCGAGCACGTCTAGTTAATGGCAATCATTGATTTATATCAGTAAAATGTCACGTTACATTTTTATCGGTAATATATGGTTACAAATCTGTGGTAGGGGCCTAAAACGGCTACTTCTAGCTTAAAGCGAGGGTGGTCTGCTCTGAGGTCACAGGCTGGAGCGCTGCTTGGGCTGTGACGTCACGATTTTTCGATCACCTGATATTAGATTAGATAAGCGGCAGTAGAAGAACCAATAGGCCCATTTGCAAAGAGACACCGGAACTTACGCCCCGGTCCTTTATGAGCTAAAACCATTATGTTAGTAGGATATAGAGGACTGGAGAAAAGAGAGAGAAAAAAAAGGGGGGGGGGGGAGGATCCCAGCCCAGGAAACGATCATGAATGCACGCAAGCACGATCAAGAGCCGATGATATGCGGAGCTTAGAGATGGCGATCTAAGAGATGTCAAACTGAGTAGTTGGAGCGGGAGAGACAAGACTGATTAAGGTGGCCTCGAAAGCTTAGGCCGTTACGAATTTGCGACTCCTGGAGGAAGAGTTCTTAGCTGTGGAGGATCTCTCCCAATGTATATCAAGACGATTTTTGAAAGCGTTGACAGACGCCACACTAACAACATCAGAACGTAGTCTTTTCCATATACTGCTGACTATGAAATACGGGAAGAACTGCTGACTTAAGGTCGTTCTTCGAGCTAGAGTTTGCGATCGTTGTTTCGCAAGCGATCATTGAAGTCTCTTTCAGAGTCCCGTTGTAGGTACATCGTTGAAGCCATTCAAATACTTGAATGTTTCTATTAGTTGCTCCTGAGTCGTCATTGCTCAAGAGAGATCAGACCCAGTTCTTTTAGGTGACATTCATACGGCTTATTTCGCAGCTGAGGTATCAATTTTGTTGCTCTGCGTTGGAGTCCTTCCATTTTATCGATATCTTACCCAGATGTGGCGACCAGAATTGAACAGCAAATTCTAAGTGTGGCCGCACTAATGCCTTGTACAAGGGTACGATGATGTCCTTGGACTTGTATTCAAAATTTCTGGTGATGAATCCCAGCACTCTGCTTCCCTTTTCACACTCTTGTCAACTTGCTGACCGAATTGTAGTTTGTTTGTAATAGTGATTCCCGAGTCACATTGTTGGGTGACAGTAGCCAATTCCGTCCCATTCATTGTCAATGGGATGGAAGGGTTCACCAGCCCTACGACGTGCATTACGTAGCATTTGTCGACATTAAAGTTCTTGTGCCACGTTGTGCTCTGTTCCATGAGGTGGTCAAGGTCGTGTTGAAGCTAGGTCTTTTTTTTTGTGGCTGGATAGCATAGATTAGTATCATTTGTAAATTTACTGATTTTACTGCGGATGTTAAGATCGAGATCATTGATGTAAATTGAGAACAGAACTGGGCCAAGCAGGCTACCTTGTGGAACCCCTAATGATACTGCGTCTAGGCGTTCGTCTCTTCTTCAAGCTTTATTCGCTGCTGCCGACCGGTAAGCCATGCCCTGATCTATCGTAAATAGTCTCTCTGGATGCCATGGGCTTCTAATTTTTTCATTAGCCGTTGATGGGACCTCCCGTTATTTTTACTCCCTGGGTTCAAGTGTCTGGCCTGGATTCGCTCATTGTTGGGGACAGTATGGGAAGTAGGGTCCGGGAAGTAGGGTCTCCAGGGGACCCTGCAAGCACAATAGCCTTAGCTAGGCATCTGCAATGTCTCCATCGTGCCCACTTTTGTTGCCTCTACTTTCGTATTCGTACTGATGTTGCTTTTTTTTTTACCGACTTGCTGTTCCCATGCGCAATGACCCTGTAGGGAAACTCCCTCGTACATGGGTTCCATGCTTCTTACGATATGCTGCACGTTCTATGTATCTTTATGCAATCGCTCATGTAGCGGTAACGGTGGCTTAAACCATTCAATACAGCATCATAGAATATCGGTTGCACAATTCAATTCGTGAAGTAACTTGTGCGCTAAATACCGACGCAACTTACGCCATAGTATAAGTTCATTAAATTTTATTATCTTTCTACTTTATTACACCATCGCTGGTGCAGACAGGACGTTTGCGCACAAATCTAGCGATCGGCATCGGTGCATGACATGTTAGCAAATAATGGCAGACTCGATAAACATGTCAAGAGATTTGTCTCTATCAAGTTATGTAGTACAAATAAAAGTATGCTCATGAAATTAACGGTTATTTCGTTTAGCAAAGGTTTGGCATCAGGAAGCTTGAGGGAAGAACTTTATAAGTAACGTCTATAGACGATAACACCGTTAATCTTGTTGATTCGTGTCACAGGTTATGATGAGAGACTGCGGCAGCGACAGTTTGGATACGGTTTCATCTCGTCAGAAGTTCCAGAATACGTTTGGAAGGTGAAACCTAATGAAATCGGGGAATATGTCAGGGAAAACGTCATGGAACTTCACCGACGCTACATGTTTATTAACTCCTTTTTCTCCCACCATCTGCTGAGTCACATCGACCCGAAGTACGACTACAGTGGCAAAAGAGGTAAAGATGAGCTCAAGTTCCTCTACAAGCTGTCACAGGCATTAACAGCTCTTGGTGACGTCATTTACAGTCACTGTAAGATAGAAGAAATCAGGGCAGAGCTGGACGGTGGAATTGTGCCGCCTTTAGAATCCGATGATGAAAGGTTGAGTTTGATGGAATATAGCTAAGGCGCTACAAAGTGAAATCTTAGCTTTAGTATTTGTGAAATGACCGACACGATGTGGTTGATCTGCTGGCTACTCTGCTCAAATGTTAAAAAATACACTTTTCTATGTACTTTCCTACGCGAAGAAAATCACTACACTTGTTTTGGACAGGTTATTAACACTTTGTTTTCGTTAAAGAATTAATCGAACTCGTTATTACTGGTTATGATAAAAGCGTTGTTCAATAAAGTTGCCTGAAACCCGCTTCAAAATTGGAAAAATAATTTTTTTTCGCATGGTGCTACCTGGCGAGGAAAAATGTCTTCATTCGGTACCTTCGTATACATGTTGCATATTTACCTTCGCAGCGCACTTTCGTTTGCTTCCTTCCAACATCACATCTTAGTTTCCTTTCAGCAAGCTATTAGTTACCTGTGACCTGAATACAGAACAACGTAAACAGCGTCAATCGTACGAGCATGAAAGCGTTGATCGGGCAGTAAGGGTTAGATTTATTTAGGCCAAACTAGGTTTGTTACTAAGGTTTTGCTTAGGCTCGCCCATCCTATGGTATGGGGAGCAACGCACCCCCCAGGGGATTTGTGTAGGTTACCTTAACCATTAGCTAGGCCGGCCTTCGAGACATCTGTCATTCGTGCCCACCTTGCTTCCTTCCCGATTTCGTACTCCTGCTCATCTTACTTTCATCTGTTCTTCCTCTTCTTTCCCGACTTGCTGTTTCCATGCGCTTTAGTCCACCTTCGTGCCTGAGCTCCACATATCTGTCGACATACTACTTATCTCTTCCTTTTCCTCTCGTGCATCACCATAGTTGTGTCTAGGGAGGCTTAAACATCTAACATAATAAAGGTTCTGTCCACAGGCGTGTTGTAATCAGATGCCGGTGTAGGGATGAATGCGACGCGATCTCAGCGCTCCCCAAACAGCATTGCAAAATCTGCAGAAAGCTCGTATTTTATTACCTCCACCAAGGAGGTTAGGTTTTTGTAGCATATGTTTGCACGTCTGTCTGTCAGTCATCAAAATTATTCAAAAAGTTATGAACGGATCTTTACGGAATTTATAGGGATTGTTAGGCATGTTAACAGGAACAGATGATTTACTTTTGGTGAAAATTCGTTCATCTGTCTGTTTGCCTATTTTTTCTCAATTTATCATAGATTTCTCCACGGGCGGGAGGAGTCCTTAGATTATTCTATTACAGCATACATTAAAGTTTTTGTGTATATTAATTTCTTAATAATATTACAGCTATGGATTTACAACCTAATCAACAAGACTCAGCGCCATTACAGACCAAACCAGTTAACTGAACTGGCGCCCCAATAGTACCAGCTTAACGATTATCCTCACAGGAGGAGCAATATAATGAAGTTATCTGCTAATATTACATACAGCTTATAGCATAAAAATAGGGTAAATGCAGTCATTTCTTCCCGATGAGACATCTGCATGATGGACTTAACACTATTTCACCAAATTGACTAAATACTATAACATACAATATTATCCAATAGGTATGACAGTACCATACAGCACGACCTACAGTTTAAACATGTAAATTCTAAATCATGTATTTATATCTCATAATAGGAAGCTTTTCATCAAGTGAATTATCATTTGATAATTAAACATTTGATTTGCCAACTCACCGTTTCCGCCAAAAGGCGATCCGCACAGTGATGCTAGTCGGCCAGGAGGCGCAATTAAGAATATCCTATCTCGACATCGGCTCTCCTCTGCCATATGGTGTAAGTTGGCTCAGTGAACTATAAATGGCAGAAAAAATAAAGGCCATAACTCAAAAAGTTATGGACGGATTTTCATGAAATTAACACACGCGAGTTGTTAGGTATAATACGAAGAGTAAACCACCGAATTTCTGTGATATGTTTGTTAGTTTGTCAGTTTTTCACCGTTTGATTTTAGGCTTGTTAGCTCGATATTTCGAAAACTTATGAATGGATTTTTATGAAATTTACTGGAGTTGTTACTAATGTTAAGACATATAATAATTCAATTTTGGTAATGATTGAGTGGTCAGTTTGGGCGTTTGATGTTTGTCATAATGTTTGTAAGCAGCCTGACTGAAAAAATTTGAATGGATCTTCCAGAAAAAGAGAAATTGTTGATGCTATCAAAAGGCACAAATGATTGGATTTTGGTGTTGATTTGAGAAAATAAGTTTCAGGACTAATTTGAATAGTTCCTGACCGTTGTCTTGTTTGGCGATGGTATGCACTCTGAGTGCTCTCTGGTTTTGGCTACCTATATTATAGGATAAGAAGTTGATAACAACCGGCGTAAATGCTGTAATAGCTGAAATTCAGCTAACATTTGGCAGCCACATAAGATTTATTTCCGATCAATGTCACAATATTTGACAAACCTACTGTAAGCTAGGTTTGCCAATAAGGGGCAGTGCTACCTAGCTCATAACGACAATTTTTGTGTTGGTCGTCCTGTCAATGTCACTCGGTGTTGTCGCATTGGCGGCAGTGTTAACACAGGTAACACCGAAGGCCTGATTGCAATAGGTTTTTCTTGTATTCATCTCAAGGGGGGGTAAGGCTTTGTAACCAGGTATAGCATCGCCTAGTAAAAAAAATTAACTTTGTTCCTGACCAAGGGGATCCATTTTAGAAATCGACAGGTTTAGAACCATATCACAGTGCCGCACTTGCAATAAGCTCGCCCACTCAGCGGGCATAGAATGGGCCATAGACCATACGGCTACAATGGTGTAGGTTCGCCCATCCTATATTATGGGAGCAACGGCCCCAGGGGGCTTGTGTTAAGCTACCTTAGCAAGTAGCTAGATCTTCGGTACGTCTCTCCCGTGCCCACTCTGCTTCCTTCCAATTTCGTACTTTACTGATATTGCTTTCTTCTTTTCTTCCCCTTTTTTTCCTATTTGCTGCTCCCATGCTCCTTGATCCTGTGAGGGAACACCTGCGTCCATGGGTTCCCAGTTTCTATCGACATGCTGTACGTCCCCTATTTCTTCCCCAGTTAGATCACCTTGGTTGTGGAGACGGAGGCTTAAACTATTCAATAATTTAATCTGCTTTAAGCTCGCTCCTGTTTAGGGTGGTAGGTTATTTTAACCATAAGATGGGTCTTCGAGAAGTCTGTTTTTAGTGCCTACTTTGCTGCCACTCCATTTCATATTCTTGCTGATCTTGCTTTCCTCTCTTCTGCGTCTTCCTCTGCTTTCCTGACTTGTGCCCATACGCGTTGATCGTGTGTGCGAACATTTTCGTTCATGTGTTTTGCCCTTATCTCGACATACTAGGCTAAATGTCTTCTCGTTTTCCTCTCGCAGACCAATTTTGTACTGAGTTAGGGAGGCTTAAACCATCTTATGCCTTTACCTACCCTATATTCAGGGTTGAAAAAGGTAGTAGTCTTAGAACGCCCGTCTGATTTCGAGCGACTCGGCAACTTCGACGAAGGAAGAAAGTTCCAAAACGAGGCTCATCACCTATAGCCGCAACTAAGTAGGTAACTGCAATCGTGTCTACCTCTTACTACTTTTCGCTGCGTCTAATCTAAGTCTGGTGGCTTCCGTTCTTCTTTGCTACCGTCGAAACTGCGTTGATTTTTAACTGGGATTTAGTTTTCTAAAGAAGCAAGACTTCATGAAAACAGTAGAATGATATGGAGACGAAGAGTTAGCGAACGCGAACAACTGTAGAAATAATCTGCGCAGAGGGGCACGGCATTCTCAATCGATTCTGAGTTTGCGTAAAATTAATGCTTGGTTCAAGTATCTAAAAACCCTTGAAAATCGGTCAACTCTTAATTTATTTACGAGTAATCTTTCAAAGAAAGTCAAACTATAGGTCGAATGGTTCTATTTAGTTAGGAACTAAACTTGTTTACACACCATTCATCTCGACTTATCAAGGCCTAAACAAGATATAATTTACTGTAAGAAAACACAAGTAATCCCAGTAATGGCAGTGCTTCATAGGTTGGCCATTGGACTTCTTGATGGGGAAACAAATTTCAAACTTGTAACAGCTACAATTTCCTCTATTGGGCCTCATACTGGCCAGAGAAAATGGTAGGTCCTAAAGTTTTAGGAAAGGTACAGTTACCTCTGCTTGTAATGTTTAGCCAACACCGGCTGTCGCCCTGGGGGAGGTCTATTCTGGCTGGCCCTAACCTTTTAGAATGCATATTTGTATCACTCGCCCAAGGGCTGACGAGAGGGTATTGTCCGAGCGGGATGTTGCAGTTGGCTACTGTTTGTGTTGCGAAGGTTAGTTTGTTCTAGGTACTTGCTAAGTTTTCCAATTTTCTTCCGCAAGGTAGGCCGCCGAATGGTTGTAAGACTGCTCTCGTCGGGGACCGCTGAAGGGACCCTCCTTCTCTTCTCGTTATTGTATCTTTGTGATTCTTCGCCCCTGATTTCCCCGCCAGTTATGGTGCTTTGAGCTGGTCGACACTTTCGGGCAGAAATGCAGAGATACAATATGCTTAGTGATGAAAAGATTTATGAGAGGATTTCACTACAGAGCTGCGCTCCTAACCCTTTCGTTTCCAAAAACTCTGCTCTTGCTTTGAGGTTCTAGCAGCAGCTCATAAATAATACACTCACATTGTAGTCACTTGAGAGCCATCTCCCGTTTTATTCAGTCCTAAATAAAAACAATTTAAGCACCAATTTCAGACGGGTTTTAAAATATGTTGTCCAAATTTCTAGAGTGAGAAACAACGCACAGGTTTCAATAATAACAACTTTTATGCCTTTGATGCGGGAACTGGAGTTCCCGTGGGGAAGGAGATTGTTAAATCTTCTCGCTACGTCATGGGTGGTACAACACTGAATCTCATTAGTAATGACTCTGGCTTTTCACGAAAATGTAGCGTAATGTCTTTCGTCACGTTCACGAAAGACTAAATTGCGTGACCTTCCACACATACGGAAAGCCTCTGCTGTTGTATGTAGTACGAGAGACACTGTAAAATAAATTTCACTCGAGGCCGATTTTTCACTTGGTTTCTATTCCGGTTACTATTCAAAGCCTCGATTAGACCGCAACAAATTCAGGTTTAAAAAATTACACGTGACGCAAGAACTGTTTCGGGGTAAAAGTCTCTTTATTCTGAATTTCATTCCTCCGGATTCGGCACAGCGCCCCTGTACCATCAACAATAAGATATTATTGGTTATGAATAACTCACACCTGTCTGCTTTAACATTGGTCATAAGCCTCTTGTGTGGAGTCTGAACTTCTCTTTATATGTTTCAGCAGAAGCCTGCCAACACGCCAGGGTTCCATTTTCCTTTTAATCGCTGCTTCGTTACTAAATTATCTTGATAGAATGCCTCAGAGGTATATTCTGACGGGCCTTTCTGTCACAATTTGTATAGGCCTCACGAACCAAAGGGCTATCCCGAGCGCCTTCTCTGTAGGGGAAGTTGCAGCTGGCTGCAGTTCCTGCTGAGAAAGTTATATTGTTAGGTAGGTTCTCATATTTCCCTTTAGGTTCCGTGATGTAGGCTGTCGATGAAAATAGCCGATCTAGTGAGCTGGACTCCCCCTACTCTCTCGTGTTCAGGGCTCGAAAGGGGCCGTCCACCCCCATGTCTTTCTTCTGTTTTTCGTGCATTTTTTTTTCTCTCCAGTAGTAGCGCACTGAGCCAACCGAGATTATCCGGCAGGAATGAAGAGATCAAATCTTCCTACCGAGCTATGTAGAATGACAGAGTCTGTACTGTACGGATCACTCATTGAATGCGTAGTGTGGAAAAACTGTGACTTCAATAATGATCTTGATGAAATCTCTTGCCATGTTCATCACCAAGGTTCTCCGCAAAAAAAAAAAAAAAATCCGAGTGAATCTCGTGAACTTTTAGACAAGTTATATCTCATAATTATAATGATGGCTCAGTAGATCATTTGCATTATTATTCTGTGTACTTTGCAACTTGATTATATTTACGTTACGTAGTTGATTAAACAGATAAATGATAGAACAATGGTTTTTCTTTATCCTTTGCAACACAGGCTTTTCCCTAAATGTAGTATAATACATACATCCAAAATTAGAACCCTAGGGGTCTATGACGATGCACTTCTATCTTCGCAGGGGTCTACACTGATTAGTTAAAGGGAACCACTGCTGTAGATAATGAGGCCAGTTTCGTTGCAAATGTATTAAGCCCGGTGCCCACAAAAATACTTTTGTTGGCATCAGCAGCCTAGAGCCAACTCAACTTATCAGACTTCGTATAGTCATGGTCGTGACTTCTGCATGACTTCGTTGAACATCGTGCTCTAATTGCTGAAGTAGCGATCTGGATGGATTGAAAAATCTCATAAAGAGCGACAGTTGAAAATTAACCATTGGCAGTTGCAATGCTATAAAAATTGTACTAGCTGCTCAGATTCTCAACCATATTTATGGGGTTAAATTTTACGCAGTCTGAAGCCATGCCGCTGGAGCGTAAACTATAAGTCAAGTTGGTTGTAGGCTGCTAGCGCCAATGAAAGTTATTAAGGACATATTCGATTGCGACATAAAGTCAAGTTGCTTAGCTTAAATGGTGCGACTGTTGACTTCATGTCCCAATCGAATACGTCCTAAGGTCGTATCCGATTGGGACATAAAGTCACGTCAACAGTCGCTCGATTTAAGCTAAGTAACTTGACTTCATGTCCCAATTGAAAACGTCCTAAGTAGGCATCGGGCTTTATACCAGAGCTTACAACTCGTTGCCCGACGCCCACAACAAATTTTAATGCCGCTAACAGCCTATAGGCAACTGAACTAATTCGTTGACGTACCCGCGGCACGGTTTCAGCTTGCGCAAAATTTAACTATGGAAATTGTTGAAAATCTTAGGCGCCACTGCAATTTTTACACCATACTACGTGATAATTGTGATCTTTTAACTATCGCTCCTAATTATGAGCAGTTTAAGTACACAAAGACTGAGATTTCGAGAAGTAGTGCATGATGGTCGTATAGACTTCAAGCTGGTCAGGGCCACGACTACGCGGTTAGATTAGTTGAGCTGCTAGCGGCAACTAAGTTGGCATCGGGCTTCGGACAAAACACCGGGATGTTTCATACATTTGGCTCCAAAGTTTTGGTACTCTAGTAATGACAACAGTGCTTACAACACCTGATGGGTCGGACCCTCCGGCATTGAATCAGCACTAGCGGTGTAGCAGAACTCTTAGTCTTGGTGCCGGCGGGTCATGTATATATTTGTTTAGGGTTCGCACTGCAGTGCTCATCAGCCCTAACTACTCAGACCTGACGGTGAAGAAGCCAAGATAAGGCTGTAGCATAAATAACCCGCAGTCTTGGTGCTAGTTGGTAAAAATTTCTTTAGGATTCCCAGTGCAATGCTGACCAGACCTAATTGTTCAGCCCCTCCGGCATCGAAGGAATGAGTATTAGCGGTGCAGCATAACTCGCAGCCTCGGTGCTGGCCAGCCAAGATATTTCTGCAGCAGTGATCATCAAGAGAGTCGAGATAAACAACAGTGCTGGGCTTTTATTTCGAGACGCTCTGAGCCACATCCTGGAGCTCGGCCAAATGAGGTCCTGGCTCTGCACTCCTGAGCTTTTTTGCCCATCTGGCAACTGCATGCAAAATGAAGCGGAAACTCGCCGAAAGCCCCTGCGTGCGTGATAACTTTCCTACCAGCGCAATAATGAAATGGTGAAGCTAAGATAAAACGCCTTACTTCTCGAAGCTCCAGCCACGCGGAATGGAAATGATGAAGCTAAAACAAATAGTTCTCTCCCGTCGCTGAAAGTCGGTGCGGTCGGCTATAAATCTGCTGCTAGTGCAATTGCGAAATGATAAAAATGAGTCAATACACGCAAATATTGCAAAATAAACTGATAATATGCTGATATGCCCTGCTCTTAGAGAGAAAAATGGGAACCAAATTGGTAAGAAATTGGACATTAATTGGAATAGTGTCCCAGTTTAAGAAGAGGCAATATATTGGGTTGTCCGGAAAGTTTCTAGTAGTTAGTAGTTAGTTCATCTTTCGACTTATTTTAAAACTTGATGAAGTCTGAAAAATGAAATTTGACTAAAACCACATCTCTAGTTAGAGCACAGTTCAAGTTAGCTTCTCGTGGAAGGTTTGACATCATGTAACCTGTGTTAACCGCACGATCCTTTAAAATGGAAGATAAAAGAATTCATGTTCGTTCAGCACTTGGTGCCTTCCTATTTCTATAAGGGAAAAAATTCCTCATAAACAACCAAAGAAATGTATGCACTTCACGGTGACGATTCGTTATCCGAATGATTGGCAGTGGTTCGCGAGGTTCCGAACTAGATGGTAGTTACGACTTGAAGTTGATACAGCGTCCCTCCAACGATGGGTTTGGGCGCTTTTGATCGCTGTAATACCCTGGCTTCAAATTCTTGAAAGTATCCTCGAGACGAGAAGGAAATCCAGTAATTATTGGGCTGGGGAAATAGTAGTCTATTGATGAAGAGTGATCAGGCATCCAGCTTATGCAGTCATTTATTTGCACGAACATGTTCGTAAATGTCAACAGTGATCCCGGAAATGCCTCTTGACTGCGCCATTTATATACCTACATCTTCAATTTTTCAGGTAGAAAATTGCCTTTTTCTTTTGTGAAGAACTCTGAAGAGTCAAAAAAAAAAAAAAAAACGAAGACAATGGGGTTTCTGTGAAGTAGTAATTTTCTGCCGTCATTTAATGACCGGGGCTGCTCAGATGAATTGAAACGAAGAGCACTCATCTCGTATGGCAACTTGAGTTCGCCGTTATAGCGTCGTAAGCATCTTTCAAGCCCTGTTTTCACTGAGGGCTGTGCAGCGCGTGGCCAAGCGCAAGTTAGGCCTTTTTTTGCGATGTTTCCCAGCATCTTAATACTTCGGTAGGAAATTTTGACGGTTGTTACAAACACATGATATTTTTTTCCGGTTTTAATAATGTATGTGCAATTAGCGACCCATATGCGAGCTAAGCTTTTGATAAACATTTTAGAAAGCCACCGGTAAAACCAATCATGGTCACCGTGCCTACAATGGCCCGATTGACACCAGTTCGCTACCCTTATATCTTAATTGCGACACTGCTGGCCGTCGAGTTACCTTACCTTGATGATACCTTGGACAAGGTCCACGTGACGTTGTGCACGCCACCCATCATGTGCAGAGGTGATGCTGCAAGCCATAACCAGCGGGATGGCTAACAGCGAGTTGTCCCCACAATTCACGTAGCCACTTGCAGCAGGTTTATCTCGCACTTTCAGTAGGTTAGAAAGTAATCACAAATAGATTGGAAATTAAATTGAGACCGCTATCTATTTAATCAAGAGTTCTCATTTTAGTCATTTGTAAGTGCAGAATTGACATCAATCGGGTCGTTCTATTCTGTGTAACTGTGAATGGTTTCCATTGTTGTTCGCTCTGATCGCTCATACATACATTAAGAATAACGATTTTATACTCATATCGTATTTATTCGAGATTTCATTTGTTCTTCGAGCGTTTTCCAAAATCCCAAGATTGAGGCCACTGACGCTCTCGTGGGAAAAATCCCCACGTGAAGATGCCCACGTGCTGCACTGCGCTCAATGTGAACTGGGCATCAGAAGCATATTACTAACGAAACTATGATCAATGAAGGGTCATCAAAAACCTCTTACTGTTATTTTTAACAGCGCGGGGAATGCAGTAATTATGTGATGATACATTGTGACTTAGTAAATAGGACAGGTAAATTGAATAATATTATTGTCACTACAGTATTTGTTGAAGTGATATCCAGAATTATAATGTCGTTATAATTCTGAGCCTGTACAGGGCCCAAAATGCTTCAGACATTGCTAACAAACACGTATGCGCTAATTTCAAAATAAATTGAGATATACTGTATATGAAAACAAGAAATCCATTCTCAACCTTCTACTGCATAAATTTGATAGACATTCATCATTTATTTTTAAAACAAACAAGGCGTCTCGGGTTCCTTGACTAAATCACCGCCTTTTCTTGTGCTTTACAGTGAACACGATGATCATTATTACAGTAATTCTGATCACGAATGTTGTCAGAAAAATACTGCTTAGTTAAGGTAAAGGCTAATTTCAGTGTTCACGATAATAATCGGCAAGATGACAAATTAACTGTACAGTCAGAGCAATATAATCGCTCTTTACCAGAAGGCTGAAAACGACTCTCGTAGGGATAGCATTATGGAAGTAACCATATTCCTATGATCCCTTGCCCGGCCACTGATTAACTAAAGAAGAAAAGTGTGGCGCAAAAGGGTAGCGCTTTGAAGGAAACTGCGTGGGAGGCAATTAGCTGACAAGATTAGGCCTGTTTGAGTCGCCACATCCGATTTACACAATCTGATCCAATTGTGTTAACTTCTACGGAACTTCAGTCTTGAAGGCAAAATGCCCTATCTTGGGTAAGCTTCAGGCGTTCCTTATAATTATATTTGCTTCAGACGGTTGAAAATTCAATTTTAGGTTGATGGCGGTTTCTGACGCTACCCATTTTGCGATTAACGTCTACAACACGGCCTTACAGTGGCTAAACTCAAATTCAAACTTCTAGTTTAGGACAAGTTAAGGCTAATCGGGGTAGATTACCTGAATCGGAGAAGACGAAATCTTTAAAGTCTGTTTTGTAGTCTTCCCCAGCAGTAACCGAAATTTGGAGGAAACTTGATGTAAAGGCTTGTGTTGTGTATCTTAGCAATGCTGAAGAAATTATTTCAGGAACACTTGGAGTTCTCTTAAAGTTTGGCCGTAGACTGAAATATGAGCTGGAAACTAGGCACCGCTGCAGACACAGGCTGCTGTGGGCAATGCGGAAGCGGGCAAAACAATTCAAAATTGGGTTACAGATTTTAACCTTGGGCCCTAAAACTGAAAGCATCGCATTGGTTAATTAAGGGCGTATAGAAAATTTTCGTTGTGCCAGCTTAGATTTTGGTTACGTCTTTATGCTGATCTTAACTTTACTATGAACCGAAGCCCTTTTAGCTTGCAAGCGATGTACAATTAGATAATTATGAGCATGAGCTTATATTGCTTAATTTGTAAATTAAAAGTTCAAAAATTCCAGCCCGGTGCCCGCAGCTGTACTCTTTACGTGCCCTTAACTTAAGACCTGCTTTGAGTTTGGGACCAGGGCCGAGATGTACAAAACGCCTGTAACGCTAAATAGAAATTTCTTCCTTAAACTGCTTAAATGGCCTTATCCTAAGGACATCTTAAGTTTACTAAATCTCCAATGCACGAAACAATTTCAAAGGCATTTATCGTCTCTTTAGGCCCTTTTGCGAGCAAATGCTTAATATCGTCCTTAGTCCGATTTCGACACATCACAGATCCCGTCACAAGCAGAGACTGAACGCGAGAATGAAACTCCGACGACCAGCTGATTTCTTCCGTTCCTGCTGTGACTGGAGTGCATGTCATATTTCCTTGTTTTAGAGGCTTTGTAACAAATTTTAGTTTAAAAACCGATGAGACAATGAATAAAAAATCATTGTGAATGTAACGACAGGTTTTTGCTCTTTAGATTGATTTTTTATCTACCGTATGCACGCGCTGCAAACTTAATGTTTAGCAACTGGCAGTTTTCTTAATGGAGCACCGCATATTCAACGCTGTTTTTAGAAGGACGCAACAAAAATTTCAGACGATTAAACGGGAAAACTCATTGAAAAGACGGTTGGGACTCGTGAATAATCCTTTGTTCTCTGAATGCACTACGAAGTGTCCAAAGATTTTGTTTTTTCCCTTCTGGTGTTGTACCGCTTGTCGACTGAAACAGCAGTAAAAATATTAGCCTAACTAAACAGGTTCCGCTACTCGCTATGGAGTTACGCACGTGTTTCTTTTAAAGAGCTGCCCACTTTTATAATATTTTAAAACAAGCAGCAAAAGTTACACCGCGCCATACTACTAAGGAATATCAAAAGATTATGGTTTAAACTTAGTTTCATTCGCACCCCAAAGCATTCGATATTATCCAATAGAAAATTGGTTTCCACGGCTACGAAGCTCAGGCGAAATTGTCAGCAGACGTGCAAGAAATTTTTCTGACAGTTGAGCGCTTGGGTAAACAAAACTAAAAGAATATATTTAAGCGATCCTTTTGTAAAAATTCTTAGAGAATGTAAATCTTATGTAAAATGGACCAAATATGCCCTCGTTGTGTTTCTTCGTCGATGTTTTGGTTCTGCAGCTGTTTCTTTATTGCATGTAAGGATGGTCCTAACACCCGTAACATAAGTACAAAAGTAGAGGAAAATCTATTTTGGCGTGAAAGCGAAAATCGTTTGTGCATGTGGGCCCGTAGCTCACAAAGTGCATTTTTCTGAAGTTAAGGGAAAATCTGTGAGCTAAGTATACTTAGTGAAGTTTCGTGCATCCCGGCCCAAAATCTTAAGTCTATAAATGCATTTTACCCCAAGCAAATTTATTATGCCGAGATAAATAATAATAATAAAAAAACGAATGCGACCGATATCGATCAATAATTCCTTTGTAAAAAGGTTTGATCATAACCTCACCCGTAAGTTACCCTTTAAAATTATAAAGCACAAGTAAGCTAAGTTGGATAGAATAGCTAAAGGAATACATGTCCAGGTATCACGGGGTTTCAGGTCGTACAATGCACACGATGATACGATATCCAAATGTTGCTGGCATCCAATAATTGTTAAATATATTAAAGCAAGGGCTAAAATTAATCGAGAAATTAACTTTAATACAGTAAGAGGCCTTCACAGCCAGGCTAAACTAGACAACTACGATAGTGATGATACTAAGACACGCATTAGTTCCGGTTTAAAAAGCAAATTTTCAACATGGCCAACATTTGTACAGTTAGGGATTATAAAATATTCTCCCCGAATCATCGCATAAAGAACTAAAATAAGAAATTCTGCTTCGTAAAAATGCTTTCATCGCTAGTTTATGTAGCTGAAATATTGGAATGAAAAAACACTTTAATGGTTCCCTTTTCCGTGTTTTTGGCTGCTGAAAGGCGTGAATAAATTTTTGGAGGATATTTCTCTTTTTAGAAATGTGACTGGTAGCGTATTTATCCCAAAGCTGCTGTCAGGCGGGCTTTCTCTTTCGTTTCTTTACGAGCTTTAATGTTGCTGTTCTGCCTCGCTGAGCATCCGCTCGTATACGTCTCGTATTTTGGCTCGAGACGACTTCTTACTTGCGGAGGCTGAATGGCAAGCCGTGCCGCCTTGGCCAGGGGATAACTCAGCTGGCTGGCGGGCCCGCTGCTATGGGCAGCATCGGGGCTCTACTTACGAACCGTATGTGGACTGTGTATGATAAATTAGGGCTTTACTGATTGGAACTCTATAAAGTGTGGATAGGAGAAAATTGATGGAACAACATAGCGGTCTCTTGATGTTAATCAATAAGAAAAAGAAAGAAAAGAGTGACTTGATTGGCAGTGGGTTGATTGACTGAAAATACGACGAATGTTAATTTTCATAACGTACGTCAAAAATTAAAAATGAACCAGAAACCTCTGCAAGGAGTAGAAGACACTGCACATTAGGAAAGATTGCTGGCAGAAGATAAGCGAGCTCTAGCAAAGATTATGAGATTAACAGGTTAACCCACGCGGTGGAGCCAAGCTGTAGTGCAGTATGGAAAATGGGCTTGTGACATCATAAAAACCTAGTACGTTTATCAGCAGCTTTTTTGCATTGTTTCTTCATAATTTCATTTGGGCCTCCAGAGTGTCCTACATGTCCTACAATCATTATAGTTGCACAAAAATATGTATAAAAGCGTCTACGAACTTTTTTTTTTAGCTCTCTAAAGGATAAAATTTTATTATTATTTAGGTTGTTTTTCCGTAAAAGGCACGCACGTATCCGGTCAGAGAGTGTCGGTAAAATGTTGCCCTAAGCTGTGCCGTCGCGTGCGCGTCGTTAACATATCCGCCTCTCCTAATCGTAAAAACTGCAGCATCATTTGAAAATTATGGATTTAACAATCACCAGGTTTAACAACATCGTTATGTAAGACAGTTAAGGTGTGGGGAATACGGTTAGGTTACTTTTTCGCAAGTTAGTTAACGCGAGTAGGACGCGACCCTTCTGTTATACTGCTGTAACGCGCACAGCGTACAGGAGCTGATGTTTTTTTTTCTAATTTTACCCAGCAATTGTATGGCTTCTGCGTACAGTTCTGCGACTTGCTTTAATACTACTTCGCCGGAAGGAGAAAAATTTTTCTGGTCCTCTAATGTTTTTCTTACAACTCTTATTAAAAAGTTCTTTTATCTCGGCTTTCAATCGCTCGCTTTTGAGCCAATTTTTGTTGCAGCCGTTTGAAATAATAGAGGATAGCAGATCATTGGTAGAAGACGAAAATGCACCGAAAACATTGCGGTATTCACTCATATACCTAAATAATAATAATTCATATAAATCTGTCTTTAGAATGCCATATTACTCTCGATAAACTCACTTGAGGTATTACATTTTAAAGACGATAAACTTGGCTGTAAAAGTGCTTCAAATACATATGGGCATTTGCCGGTTGAATTCATCTGCTCTTTTACGTTTTTTGCCAACGTTTTTTCAAAATTTCATTCTCCAGAAAGCTAAAAAAGTTCGTAGATGCTTTGATACATGTTTTTGTGCAACTATTATGATTATAGGACATGTAGGAAACTCTGGAACCCCAAATGAAATGACGAAGAAACAATGCAAAATAGCTACTGATAAACGTACTAGGTTTTTATGACGTCACAAGCCGTTAACCTGTTGTGTCTCATAATCCTAGGAGCTCTAGTGAACTTGTTGTGCATTACGGTGGCGCTCTAAAAAACAATAGCCGTAAGTTGTTGCAATAGAAGAAGAGTGGTATTGGGGGAAGAATGAATGAATGAATGACGGAGACACAGATTTCTTGAGGAAAAAATAAAACGGAAGAAGATAGATCAAGTATCGTATTGCTGCCACAAAACAAACGGAGAAAAGTGTCTCCTGCTATATCTAAAATGAACAATTATGCCTTAATAAATACTCTAGCTAGGCAGTGCATTTTGGGAAAGATAAAGGAAAGGGATAATATTACTGTGGCTCATGTAAGTGGCGTTATGACACAAGCCGCCCCAAAAATTTCTGCTTTGAGCATAGATGTAATTTTGCTGGGTAGTGAACTGATAAATTTAAGTTTTGCATATCAACTAGATATTTTTTTTGCTAAAATACAATATTAGCATGAACGGTTAGTCACTGTATGAACTTAGCCGACAATGGAACGATGCACAAGAACAAAGGAACTCGTAGTTTCAGGTAAACTCTTGAATTGTGCGGCACCACTGATAGTCCTGCGATACATCATTGTTTCCTTTCTATTCGATGTCAGCATTTTTAGTGCACAAAAATACTGCATTTTTGTTTGAGTTTCCAAAATGTACAGGTATTTTCTCTTTGCAATTAACATGCATGTTCTACTGCTTAAGTAATTGCTTGCATCAATTAAAGGTATAGACTATGTTTGCGGTTCTTGCGTCATTTCTTACCTTTATTACAGCTCGACTAAACTCTCACATTATACTAGCATTATGTTATGATACAATCAATATAATAAAAAGAGAAAGCGCTATTTCTGTCTTACACAAATTAGCTGTAACGTACTAAGAGGAAGAAGGCAGCAATATACCGTCACATGTCATAAAACAGACATATCTCTGTATCTAGCTAGTACAGCAGAAAAAAAAATTACTTCTTTTTGACTTTTTCATTAATTATTTTGGTCTCTGAAGACGGGGGAGACATCCCAAAATGTTAATGTTCTGTGTTGTGGCTGACACTTACATTCATTCTACTAAAAGAAGCTTATACGCAGCTGAAATCAACCTCACAGACACGCAATCGTCCGGATCCAAGACCGCGAGTAAAGAGAATAGCTGCCTCCGATAACGAGGTCTTCTGTCGCTTTCAAAGAGACAGTGAGCCACTGCTCAAGGAGATGCAATGGATAGTGACAGCTTGTATAGTAAATCTAATGGCTTCAATGCAGTAAGCCTTCCTCGCGTGTTAAATCTATGTTTATATTTCGATTACGATAATTCTCTATGCCATCGCGCAGTAAATTTTTGCTCACATTTCGTTCAGTATAACTTTTCATGTCCCCGCCCGTCTCGTTCAATCCAAAATTTTGTTCACGATAACTTTATATGACTGCGAATAATGAATTCATCCTAAAGTTGTGTTCTCGATAACCTACTCTGCCCACGCGCAAAGAAATTATTCTAACTTAACATTTCGTCCATAGTAACCAATCAAGTCTCTGTGATAAATTCGGAAAATTGGCTCATTAGGACAGTAATTATTTGCTTTTCCGTATGTATGACATTAAGTAATTGCCGTGTGTGGCTCTTCATGCGTTTTAACGCCGGAAAATGTTATTAACGCATATCTTTGTAGTAACCGAAACACAAAATAAGAAAAACCACTGAACCCGAACTATGTAGACGTACAAGGCAAATGCAAAGAAAATGGCCCTGAATTTTAATCTGTCATACGTTATAAAGGGAACCGAAGTGCTTTGCTGAGGGAACTGGAATACATATTAGCTTAGATTAGATTATATTCGATAGGGGGCAGTAGACGAACCAAAAGGCCCATTCCCAAAAAGACACCGGGACTTACACCCGGGCCCTCTATGAACTATTGCCATTATGTTAGTAGGATGTAGAGGAATGGAGAAACGAGATGAGAAAAAATGGAAGACGAAAGAGAAAAAAGAAAGGGAAAATAAAAAAGAAGGGGGAAAAGAATCTATGCCAAAGCGATGGTCATTAATGCCCGCAAGCATGATCGATGGCCGCTGATATGCGGAGCTTAAATATATAGATGGAGCGGAAGTGAGAAGAAGTAAGCTTAAAATGGCCTGAGAAGCTTTGGCAGTTAAGTGCTTGCGACTCGTGGAGAAGGAGTTCTTAGCAGTGGAGGATGTCTCTCCCAATGTATGTCAAGA
>LQNS02277602.1:15853482-15863859 GCA_001587735.2 Parhyale hawaiensis
AGATGTATAGAAAAAAATAGCTTATGGGTTCTCGATATTTGTAGAGAGACAATAATGATATCGGGCCTCAATATTTTCTGCTAAGATGACATTGATGAGTTTCTAAAAGTAACGGCGCGGTCTCGAGGCCCTGACTTGAGATGGGAAACGTGGAGTGCAGCCGAGGATGTTTCCGTTGTTTTATAGAAGCTTCCGGAGAAATATTTTATATCTGAAATACAGTTTTTGTTTCGCCATACAGATACCATTGCCAAAAGGTTAGGGTTGGGGCACAGAAATTCTCAGAAAAGCAAAGAACTTTTTGGGAGTAACATAAAATGATATATTGAAACACAGTTTTTAGGGTGCTGCTTGGTTTCTGTACAGTAAGTCAGTATTAGACTGGAGTTTTTCATTTGCTTAAGACAATGGTGGTCGACTTATCAAATATGAAATCCGATCATTGATCGGAGACTTCTGAAGTCTGAAGTACCTCTTAGCAGTAGTATGGAAACTGAGTTCACTTCCTTCCCACAACAAAGCTTCATTTGATCTGAGTTCATGATGCCCATCTTGTGTAAAAAGGGAAAAATATGCTCTAAGGTGAGTAGCGCGACAAAGAAAAGCAGCAAGGACGGGAGGGGGGGTTTGCGGAATTAAAAAATGTTCTGCTTTCATTTCATGACGGCGTGGACAACTAGTATCTCATAGTGGAAGACGACTGTTGCTCTCTGTTGATGTCGTAGCCAAAATTCTAGAATTGAATAGAAAGACTGTCGTGACCACGAAAGCGACATCAAAGGACTGGATGGCGCTAGGCAAGGTTTATTTACGAAAGTTTGAGCACTTGACCAACGGATCGCGCTGAAACACAGAGCGTGCTCCATCTCTCATATTTTGCGCAACAGTGTGAGTTTGCAGGCCCTCACCTACACGTCAATTCGATGGTCAAAACTCGCCAACTCGTTCCGATGACTAGCGTGTGGCAACCCCTTCAGAAACTTCCTTGACAGCTCGATCAGTATATCAATGTTTAAGTCCGCAGCCGAGCCGTGATTTTAACTGTAAACTTAGAGTGACAATCAAAGCATGGATATGCGTGAGAAGGACTTTAGTCATCCATGCGAAATTGATGTCGAATGTCAAGAAGATAAAGGATTGCAACTGTGATTAACGTTTCTTTGTGCGAAGTGAAAATGCGCATCAGTTTCCTCGGTAGTCAATTATATTAATATCTACGTTTGTCTACCCGAGTGTCGAAATTTTTTCAATTTTATCTACATGCATGAGGAGGAAAAGTTAGTGATAGTGCATTTTAACAACAATAGTAATTTTTAATAACTGATTTTTTGTTTGCAGCCAGCGTGGCTTAAAGAACAGAGTTTGAAGTGAAGTAATGCGTTCGATCCTAGAGACAAAACGCATCTCGTCCACGTGATAGACGTCCCCTGTTGCATAAGGTGAAGCAATAGTAACGAAATACTGACTGGCACAGGCACAAATCTCATGTTGAAACTCTCCGATTGAAACCGACAAAGTTCGGGACTTTGTACTACCAAAGTTATATTTTAGATGCTTTTAAAAGGGCAATTCGTGACAGAACAAATGATATTATTGATAAATGGATAAATCAGCAGAGCTTGCTAAATCATCTAAGTTAGCATTCAATTAATGAAAAACTAATGGAATCGATGTCATCAGCCTACACAGAGGCTGCAGATAAGTATGGGCGATCAGTTCGGCATGAGAGATACAATGAAAATTGACAAAACTGCGTTAAAACAAATCATGAAGGACAGCGACCAAGAACTACAGTTTATTTGGCCTTCAAATGAGAAAGGAAAAATGAGTACCAGAACAATTGATCACATCCACATTGGCTGGGTTTTTCCTATAGAAGAATTTGCCGTGCTGAGCACCAACACAAAACCGTAATTCCACAATAAGCTGCTTATGTCAAGACAAGATACACTAGGCAGCTGACGACATTAAATTTGTAAAGGAGCTTTTCAATACGCTGATATATATATATATTTTTTGTTTTGTGTCGTCCAACACATTCCGTTTAAAAAAAATAGAGATTTTAAACCGCTAGAAGCTGGTCAAAAATTCCTTCATGGGTTTATTTGGGTTCATAACATCTGCATTAGTATGCGTTATAATCTAAGCAAATTTCAAAAGCCGTAGATGAATGAAATGTAAGTGATTATGCATACATCATTGGTAGCGTAGATAGATCTACTGCACAGATACAGTCCGCTGCAGTGAAGTGAAAACGAGAGCTGTGTTGGCGACAGTGTGGTGTGTGTCCTCACTGCGCACCATATGGAGCCATGTCTATTCGGGGCTGAGGGCTCAGTGCACGTCAAGAGTGTCGCTTGACTTGGGCTATGCTGCGGGTTATGAGTTTAAGCGAGAATTTTAGTGAGATTTTATTCGCGCTTCGTCAGCTGGTTCTCACGTACATGCTTACTTTCAGTATTACACACAAGAAAATGCGTAGATATTTGACCTGTAACTTCGGATAAATGATTTCATTCATAGAAGCTCTCACGATCTTCAGCTAGGGGAAATTTAGAGCGAGGATGCCAATAGCTTGAGTTGGTGCGCTGCAAATTGTGGCTTACTTTTCCCATGGCATATTATTTTGTTCTAACTATAGCGTTCATGAAAACAAGCGTTAGCAAAAATGGGCATCACGAGGTCAGCAAACACCTGCAGCGATCATATCCAGCCTGAGGAGTATATGACCCTCCTCCTCCTCCTCCCAGCTATATATGCACAGGTAGTAAAAGCAAAGTTACCCTGACCGTGCAACCCGACTGCTAGGAGACCTACTTACACTGGTTCGTGCTGCTGACAAATATCCACCAAGGTCCTGAGTAGTGTGCGGCTGTAGTCGGGCACAGATTGTGCGTATTATGGCGTCATATAGACGGATAGTTTGATTAACAACTGCTGCCCAGATTCTTAGGCTAGTATCACTGGCTAGTAACTATAAATGATAGAAATGCTGACGCTACGTTCCAAAGTATCAAGAATCTCTTCCCTGGCTCCAGTTTAGATCATAAGGCCTCGCAATAGTAAGACATTTGGATCATTTGGTGCCATATGCAGTATGGAACATAATTACGAACAAATCTTTTTTTAACGTTATGTTCTAATCCTAAATATAAAAATGTTCAAATCTTAGACCGAAAAAAGAACCATCTGTCCTTCCCCTCATAGCTACTCACCCCTGCATACAGTTGGGGTTACAACGACCTGAAAATTGCTATCCACATTTTGAATGTGAGCGGTTTGTGATCGTTGTTGTCACGTTGTACGTGGGTTGTGATTGTGACTCGACTTCTGTGTGGCTGGCGTACCGTGTGGCTGGTTGACTGGAATTGTGACTGCAACATGTCTCAGCGTGTAAAAAGGATACAGGTCACAATGGCCAATTGTAGAAGTAAGGCAGAATTTAACTTCACATTACTAGTTATCAGTATACAGCAGTTACAATCGCACTGACGTAGGCTAAAAGCGTTAATAGAGGTAAAGGTAAAGTTCACTTTGACTGCACCCTCCATTAGAAAATCCACTCGCTCTGGTTCGTGTGGCAGACATAGACCAACTGGCCCCAGAGGAGTAAGTGCAGTTGCAGCCGACGACTGGTCGCTAAGAACTATGGCGCAGACACGGAAGGTTCTACGACCAGCCACTCCCCCCTCTACCCTAGAGCAGGTACCCCCACGGCAGCTAAGCGCACAAGCAAATGCGCTGATTCAGCGCGCCGAGTGCCTTGAGAAAGACTGCGCCTGGTATGGGGATCGATTCCGGGTACCTCGACACAACTGTGCAGTGCACAATGTCTGCATTTACCATGCAATCAATTAGTATTTCTTTTTATTATTGGTGATACAAAATTAAATACACTGGCGCATACAGTACGTCTTTGAGACTATCTGTTTAGCGTTACTTGCAAGGGCTATTCTTCTGCTAGTTTCAGTAAGTTTCAAATCTGCTTTGTCATGAAAACTTCGCTCTACATTTTTACTGTCCATCCTTTTGTTATCGCGAATTTTCTTAAAGAATGTGTTCCTAATGCGTCATCTGTTATACTGTACTTTATGAATATCACTAAATTTGACTGTCAAACAAGACTGTAAAAAAATTATTGCACTAAAGTTTCTTCACTGTCCAAGCTCGGGTTTGTGTGTTTGCTCTGCAATTGCTCTTTGAAAAAAAAAAGAACATTCTTGTTCTCATTCCTGCTGTGCCGAAAAGTGCAGCAAAATAGGAATAAATATTAGTGCTTCACACTGGTCTGCAACTGTCGTCAACAAATGTCCTGTGCCGCAGCCATATTCAAGATACAGATAGACAGGTTCAAAGTACAGTCTATAGAACTGCTTGTAGCCTAAAAAAATACACAGATACACTGAAAGCATACGCAGATAAATAGATAAACACACGATCACTAGTGAAGGAAAAATATTTGCTATCGTCAAATTCGAGCTTACAGAAGACATAATGCATAACTATATATAGCATTGTGTAGCTGCATGCACACAGAAACTCATTCGTTGATGTGATGGAAAAAAGCACATTAATTTTGATTGTGAGAAACACCATAAAATAGTTTTTGTTTGTGTTGAATGTAGTGCACTAAATTCTTTAGCTTTAAAAATGAAAATGTTTCCGGTTGAAGTATTTAATAGTATTTAATAGTTTTTCAAAGAGCGCGTAGGTAATACATATTAATAAAAGACTTTCAGAATAATTTACCAGAGGAAATTCTCTCTTTCTAGTACAACGGTCTTCTCTGTGCGTTCCTTTTTCGTTTTGTTACTTGAAGGCCCGATAACAAATCAGGATTTTTTCAGCAAGTTGGGATTGACAGAAAAGTTTCAGAATTGTCCCAATTAATATCACTGACCTCGAAACAAAATTATTATATTTACTCTGTCAGTAGCGATAAAATTATAGTATTTCAGAAATTGAAAATATTAACCGATCTTGTACCGAAACTTAGTTTCCTAAAAAAAGGAAACTTAGAAATTGTACAGTTGGGTGAAGTAGTATGTATGTATGTCACAACTTGGAGTTTGGCCAATCGTCGAACTGATAATACTGATATCTACAATATTATGATCAAAAGTTGTTTAAAACATTCCATGACGTCTCGTTAATAGAATGAATTAAATGCGTGAACGGGAGTAAACTGTTATTTTTACAATAGAATACCTATATCACATATAAGTTTCCAAGTTAATTCATTTGCCACCGCTAGTGGCACTTATGAGGGTCTCGCCTATGTATATGAAGCCCTTGAGAATACAATTTACAAAGTCTTAAATGCACTTTATCCTTCCATGTATCCTGTACTGTACATATTGCGGCCATGACAGCTTATGAGCTATTCTTGTGATGAGTGATGCCTCATCCATAGACCACACCATAAATTGACTGGACACTGAAATCGGGCCCCTCGCAATTGGGCCTGGCGACCGATTTACGTAAGTGTTAATGAAATGAGTTCTAATAATCACAGGGACCTCAAATAAAGATTAATTTCTTCATCGTACCATGAGGAATGCGTTACAGAGCATGGAATCTAAATTCAAAATCATATGTTCAGTAGGTAATATAGATCATACCTTCGGACACCAAGAAAAATTGAAAATTTTGAAAATTCATCATAATATGTAGGAAAATTAAAACTTTATAGAGAAAATTGACCCATAGATACTACACGTGATGTACTTTACTATCACATTCCATTGAGTTTTTTTCCAATGACGGATTTCAAGCAATAACCTCAGAAATTGATGTATGTAGAGCTTTCGGTTGACCTCATCCTAATAGCCGCAACTAAAGTGAGGTTAAGAAAACCCAGTAGTAATGTTAAAAAAAAGAATTAAAACTACTGTAATGCTACATTGGTACCTACCAATGAACAAAAATATATGTTTAGCTACGAAATAAAGATACCTACCAAGACAGCCGTTGAATGATATTAAATCATAACAATTTATGGCTGATACAACCCTTCATTATCTAATGGAACCATCTAAGGCTGCACATTGTGATCGTCAATATCATTTCACATATATAGCTGTATAGGTATATTGCAACACTTTGTGATTGCCTACGTTATGTCACTTGATGGTTGCCGATGTTTCATCACTTTTTGGTTGCCCAAGTTGAAACACATCATGGTTGCCGGAGTTAAATCTCTTCATAGTGGCCTATATTACATCACTTCAGGGCGGCCAATGATATATCACTTAACAGCTGTCAAAGCTACATCACTTCATGGTTGCCAATGCAATATCACTTCACGACTGTCAATGCTGAATCACTTCAATGCTGTCAATACTACCTACATCACTTCATAGCGGCCAGTGTTTCATCATTCAGATCACTTCACAGCCGTCAATGCTATATCACTCCACTGCTGCCATCGCTATTTCACTTCACTTCTTCCAAAGCTAGATCACTTCTTGGCAGCTAGTGCTTCATCACTTCACTACTGGCTGGGCTCCATTACTTTACGGCTGCAAGCTGCTCGAACTGACTTTTCAGCTCTGCAGTCTGTCCTGATTTTTTTCTCTTGGCCCGTACAGCTATCTAATATGTTTCATTACATTTTCATTTGCTGTTTACTTGGTATTTCATAAGAAATCGAGCATACCTCGAATTTGAGAAGCTTCTGTCCTACCATATGGGACTGTTTATATCGCAAACTATTGCGAAATAAGTTTACTGCAAATATCAAAGGATGTAACAAACAGTTGTTCTACGTAATTACGCTTCAAGCCTTAATAGTTTTCTCAATATGTTGCATAGAGAAATTTTAGAAATACTATGTACAGGTTTGCCAGTCATTACTATATGTACAGGAATATAGTCAATGGCTTAGCCTTAAATGAACTATTTCCAGGTGCGAGTGGGACTATTGATCTGTGATATATATATAGTTAAATCTTCAAAGAAAACATTATCACCTCTCTCACTTCGTTCTCGGGTGATAATGAGCTTTCAGCTAGAGCGTAAGATAAGCTTGCTGGTGCGAAAATGTTAATTTTAGAGTTTCAAGTAATAACGCAATTTCATACAGAAACTAGAGCACTCTGAGAGCGCATACCTCCGCCAAGCGAGCCAACGGAAGCAAAAAATTCAAATTGGCTCTGAAACCATAATTTTCTTTGTATACACTCTAAAATCTAATCATTTGTGCCTTTTGATAGTAATAACAGCTTGTGCAATTTTCTTGAAGATCCGTTCATAACTTTTTGAGTTATACTGCTAACAAACGCCATGACAAACATGAGTTAAACAAATAAACGAACAAACTGATCTGCACTAAAATTTAATCATTTATGTGTTTTAACATAACTAACAACTCCTATAAATTTCATAAAGATCCATTCATTATTTTTTGAGTTATTGTGCTAACATGCATAGAATAAAAAACAGTGACAAACGAACGAATGAACAAACAAACAAACGGATCAGTACCAAAATTTGGTTATTTACTTTTTGTTATCTACCAAACAACTCATGTTTATTTCATTAAATCCATCCACAACTTTTTGAGTTATGGCATTGAGAAAAATGAGGCCAAACAAACAAGCAAACAAACGGATGGACATATCTCCACCAAAAGTTAATCATCTGTTTTTCCTGACATACCTAACAATCCCTGTAAATTTCGCCCAAACCGGTTCATAACTTCTTGAGTTATCTTGGTGACAGACGGACAGACAGACAGACAAAGAGAAAGACAGACAAACACGATAAAAACATAACCTCCTTGGCGGAGGTAATTAGTTAGCGTAAAAAATCATCGTTATACAAGCTGTAGGTGCTTCAAGTTTAAAAAACTATATGTAGTAGAGACAGGTACGAGCGCCTCACGTCCCGCAGCCAAAGTTACAGCGCGAAGATAGATGCTAAGGCATGAAAATAATACACTAAATTTACTCGAATGTAACTTCCTACGACGAAATCTCAACGCTCTGCGACTTTTACCTAAATACCCAAAGACTAAGCAAACTTTACTCATATACTCCGCCGGGAAAATGCTCAGAACAGCTGCAGCTAATTTTTCAATAACTTTCGAATTATATTTGCGCGCAAAGATCTCTAAAAAAGCCCATTGTCGATTCTTCATTTATTTTTTTTTTTGCGCAAAAAGCTCTTAAATAATAGTTTTATTGTTCATAATACTTCCATAAACAAAAACTAGAACGGTAGAAAAAGCGCTTGAGGTTCCCAGGTAACGTCAAGATGCATCTTAAGGTCTCCAGGTGACAGCAAGATGCACAGAAGAGTCGCAAACTAGTCAAGCGATGGGGCTACCTTTACGTAATTTTACCTTGCCTTTACCCACTGAACCACTACGGCCTAGTACCTTCTACCTAGAGGAGCCAGATCACTATTAAAACTAAAGTTTAACAATTATAGGCGCTGAAAAACTAAAATTCAATAAACTTGAAGATATGTGTAGTTTGAAGACAAATTGTGTCTTGATTTAAGCTCTAGTACATATATGACCTAAGAACAGATACAGCTGGGTAGCCTATTGGGGATTCGTTGCCCAAATTAGGAAAACTCAAATGAGCCTACCTGGCTCAGATATAGCAAGATCCAAAATATTGTAAATGTTGGATATACAAGAAGTCTTTGGTATAAGTCATAGACCAGCGCAGGAGTGAGATGATATTTCATTTCGAGTGAAGGTGGCCTCAACTCAAGACCTGAATTTGTTTGTTAAACCGTTCGGTTACGCCTTTCGTGAATCGTAGTTTGCGATATTGCAGAAAGAAAAAAGATAGGGTTGAGGAAAAACTAAAATATTTTTTAACTACATATATGTAGACAGGCAATTAGATAGGGAAGGAAAGAAACTTGAAATGAAGATTCACCTTCAAGTGATTATGTTTAATTCATGTTTATTTAATAAATTGATTCAGATTAAGAGTATACAGAATTGGGCATAGCACGCCTCTTGAAAGAGAGCAAGGGTGTTGCTGGATTGCATCCAAAGTACCTCCATGGAATACCTTGAACAAGAGTTTGAATCTATATCGAAACCTGCATGAAGCAACTCGGACAGATAGCGAGGACTACCAGTAGCTGGCAAACCCCATTCTTCCCCATGTGATGCTCGAAAGCGTGGGGCGTTCCCTGTTCAACCTGCTCTGTAGCTTGCAGTGACACACTTATAGTAGCTTAAAGTAGGTGGCTTCGTGATGTATAACGCCCCGAGTTACTTCAAGCCGTGACTTCACCTGTACCTAACACTTCTGAGCAGTTACTGGTAAACGGTAACAAATTCTAAGCATAACCTGTAGAACTTTGCTGATTGTGAGCTTTAAACTGAAGAGCGAAACATTCTCTCTGCTCATGACTAACGTTCGTCGTTCGCTGTGTAGCTTGAGTACAACTTTGTGTTCTAGTGCTGCATGAAAATGTGGCTGGTAAACGGCCTCTGCCATACAGTAAAGTTAGTATCTTACTATATACGATGAAGTGCGGCGGATACATAAATTGAATGGTGCCAGGGCCGCATGAAGGTGTACTGGATAATAATGTCTCACTAACCCGCTCTATAATAAATTAATCTTCGAACTACCCAAAAGTATTACCGATAACTATCTCCCGCTTCTGCATATATAGGCAAATTGGAGCATGTGCCATTATGTACTGCAGCCCACAAAGATCTCTTAAGTCTCTTCCTGGGGGAATCTTGCGCTCGCACTGCATTAACGCGCGGCAGATGAACACATCCTTAATCTTTTCCACAGGGATGGTGGTTCATGTGAACACTAGCAACCAGTATATATGATCCAGATTTGTTCTTTAAGTAAAGGTTGGGTTGAGGGTATGAGGAGAGGGCACAGCGCGAGGGCAACCTAAGGCTGCCTTGCCCACATCAGTTTCCCGAGGAGTTTTCTTAACAAAACAGCAGGGCCGCCGCCGACATAATTGTGCTGTCAGATGCACGCCCGCGTGCACTATTCCTTCGAGAGAATGTGCTGAGTTACTGCGATGAACGTAGCCTTCCTCGGCGAGTAAGGGCGTAAATCGAGCGTACCTAATTCATTCCAGCTCTTCTATACATTCCTAGCCAGTAGAGCTAAGCGAAAATGAATGACAATCATTTGTCGATTCCAGCTTTGTCATTGAAAAATACGATCGAAAAGAGTGAGTAGAATTCAGAAGCATCGACGAATCGTATTTTTCGCTGCGTCCATAAGATTAGAAATGGAAAAATAGCCGCGTTTTGCCGCCCTGTTAATCTCGAATAGGGCCGATAAAACCGAGGGCTTTGATCTCAATTGACAATCTCCATAAGCGACGCGTTGTAAATGAGCGGCTAGGCTTCTGAATGGCACTCTTTCTGAG
>LQNS02277602.1:15878223-15917795 GCA_001587735.2 Parhyale hawaiensis
TGCGTTCTGTTTAGGTAGTAGCTATCATCACTGTTGTTGAAGACACATCATAAATAACGAACAAAAAATTGCAGAGCCAGACTTCAAACCTAGCTTAAGCAACGACATCGTTGACGCTTGTGAATGACAAATGCACAAGTTTTACGTTCAAGGATACTTAACTTTTTTAATGTTGGGATTGTAGCACAGAGTCTCCTCGCCACATCTCAGCTAAGGGTAACATTTTACAACAGTTACTAAACTTCTAAAAGCGTTTCGATTGTGACACGCTTAAATCAGTATGAAAAGTCGAGTCATGTGTACTTGAATATTCGACAGCGATATCCCAATCGAACACGCCTTAAGTTGCTATCAAAGTACATATACAGTGTCGCTTTAAAACTAAACGGATCTATAACTTTGAAGGGTCTGTAGTACTTTAAGATGGGTAGCGCATTCTTCTAAAAAAGCACTACATTAACTTCAGCGCAGATATGTGGCAACGCACATTGTGTACTGTAACTGCGAGAAGAACTTTGGAAAATCCGATTGTAGGTCATAAGGTTACTTGGACTTCATCCGAAAACTTACGAGAGATCGAAAAATCTCGGAATTGAAAGAATTGAGTTCTCCCGTTCTAAGGAAGTACGTTTGCATGCATTTGTGTCTGATGTAGATAGCAAATTAGGTAATAGTATGAAAAACTGCTTGTTATTTTGCTATTTGTAACAACGTTGCAAACTGACTCACAAATATGTGGCAACAATTCTAACATACACGACATGCAATTTACAAATGGTAAGGTACAAAATTGCGTTAATAATGATGTGATTGTTAATAATTTCAGCAATGGTTGCTCGCAATTTATTTTACAATTCTTCACCAGAATTAATGGCTTAAAATTAAATACAATGAATGTAAAATAAATATTCTAGCAGAAATAGCAACTCTTTCGATCATCTACAAATTTCCTTTTCAATGCTATTAACGTGTGAGAACTTGAACGGAGGCTTATTTCTGGCAGAATAAAACAGCAATCTTTGGAAATTCATTTAACTAAATTTGGCCATTTTAAATTTACTAAGCACTGATCGCATGAAAGTGAAACACTTTGGCTAGTACTATTATAGCAGTAATAATTATTGAATGAATGGTGGTTCGACTGCGGGCCACCATTCAACAAACACATGAAACACTGGGAATACAGTTTCGACCAAATAATCAGGGTGTGAATAACCGACAACATTAGTTACTAATAAGAAACTACTCAAAATTCGCTGGCAGCTATTACGTAAATGCAATATGCATAGTTGTGGCCAAAAATATGTTGGGCAATCGAAGAATAACTTATTGGAAGTTTTGTTGTACCCAAATTCTGTCACATTTTATGAGAGCAGATTCATGAAATGCGGTAACTAGATAGACGCGCTTGCTCAAAACAGTTTTGATGAACAAACAGTCGGCGACTTGGAATTACTGATAGCGAATTACTTGAAATTTGTTGACAGGTGGTTGCGTCACAAACTTTTGCTTAGGAAGTACGAGATATGGCGGTAAAAAAAGCAGAAGTTTAAAATGGAGTAACCCAGTGATGAGGCAAATGTGTCGGCTGCAGTTCACCTTAATGAAAGCTGAACGGAACAGCAAAGCTTGGACTTTTGTCGGTAAAGTTCAAGCCCTGTAATGTGCTCCTTGATGGAAGGAAGTTAGAGCTTATGACTGTATATGTCTACGCGAGTGACAGCAGGAATCATGCGTATCAATGCTAAAGCTTAAGCTCAGTTAATATTGAGATAAATTGGTGCACGATTCTGGGGTTAGCTTGCCAGAATGAGAGAATTTGTAAAAAATGGAGAAGTTGCAAAGAAGAAATGAAAGCGCTGACGTAGAGAAATCCGATAGAAGTTAGTTGCAGAAATGAGCACGACAATGAGGTTACTAATTTTCAACGAATATACTTAATAGATACGAATTTGAGACACAGTTCTGAGCTGGATGTGAAAGAAAAATATGCATAAGGCGAATACTTCTTATATAATGGTTGTACATCCACTTGTTATGACATTTCCTTTGGTAGATAAACTCAGTAGAAACTGCATGCATTCAGCTGTATCATTAGCTCAGTCTGACATAACAAATGAAAACTTTTGCCGCTACCCAAGAAAATTTCTCTACTCCGCTCTCCTAGAAACTTGCAGGTGACTACAAGGAAACTCATTCTCTGCCAACGTACACAACAGCTTCAGTACTACACTATTTTGCTTGCACCAGCAAAGGCTTTTTCTCAAGGCAAATGTATACTTTTACTACTCTCTGAAAAACTTCTAGCGTCACACTCTCACATTTACACTTTTAGTCGAGTTTCTGTACTACACATGGATTAATTTTATATTTTGTCACTACAGAAGAAATTTTCAGCATCACACTCTCTCAGAGAAATACTGGCGCCCTCTTAATACAGATGGCTCTCTAACTGCTGGCAAACTGCAACATTTGTACCCGCATCCGTTGCCAACTCTGGCAAATCTTCATTTATGGCAATAAGGCGGCCAACTCGGGCGCAACTCGTTCTTTATGGTCCCGTGATTTCTTCCAGCGGTCTCTTTTATTCTCGTGCCCCGACTTTCTCCATTTTTTTCCGCTCCAGGCTATCGATGGTGAGATATTTTTGTACTTGATAACAGTTCTTCGTGACGGTTAAATATCTAATCTCGTTTTAGCTTAGTATATAAATTACTTTAGCTATAGGTAGCTGTCATCTGACAGTAGCATCATTTATTAATGTCCCTATTTCCTTCCTTGGAAAGTTTTGTTTTGCCGCAAGGATTTACTCTTCACACCCAATGTGGATACTGAAATTTTCCATCAAATCTACAGGGTTACGCATAGGAGGTGCCACATCTACGCCAAACACATTTTTTTTTAAAGTATTTCCGCCAGCACCCGCACAAGTGTGGACGTTGTGTTTACTCTACACGATAAGTACGTATTTTCACTAAAGCTCACCTTCACTTCCAGGATTAACTCGAGTTTGTTTATCCGCAGAAGACGAGAGGAATGTTGTTTTTACTCGTTGAGACTTGTTTTTACAAGCGCGCCACAAATATACTCCAGGGGACACAGCGAGCGGCGGCGATGCGGTCGGCAGAGTTTGCTGGGGTGGGGACCAGGCTGGCAGCCGTCCCATGAGCTGGGGTTAGATAGTAAGCAATTTATGCGATATTCAACCGGGTTTATGACTTGCATCGTTTACAATTTCTTTGTCTGAAATTATATTACCATATGGTGAAGCAACACCCCTGGAGTGTTCGCAGTATAGAATCCAATCGCACACTGGAACAAACGTTTTTTTCCCCATTTTGCTTTGTATTTGGTATTTGTTAACTATTACTAATACCACCCCGTCGCCCCTTTATCACTACCTATCGCACCATCAACGCTCCAGATATTTCCATCTTAACAGGTCGGCACCGCCCACTTTTACTGTCATATACGTTGCAACCAATGATAGTTCCTACAATAAACCGTCTTTTATTATTTTAGTTCAAGCAGGGTTAAGGTAAAAACGGAAAAATTTACACTGATGATCAATACACATCTGAGAATTCAGTAAAAAAACGAAGAAGGAACAGTCTATATTCGTAAAAAACTTAATAGGGAATGATGCAAAACGGGCGAGCACAGAATGAGCTATGCTGTATTTACTGAAGACCTAATCGACGGCCATGATTAACTATTGAATCACCTGAGATGCACAACTGCCGTCGCGACATACGAGGACGACCAGGAGACAACAATCAGTGAGAAACTTCTTAAGAGAAATTCTCTACGGTGGCAAAATCTAGCAGGAAAAAAATATCTCACAACAGAAATGTTAGCTACGTATCCCAAATTCACGGCAGATGTAATTATTATACATACATTGTGAAGGCTGAATAAAAAACAAGACAATTCTAAGAAGAACAAACACCCGAGCTATGAGAAAGCTTTAGAAGTTAGAAACGTATCTGTATAAAACTATTTATACAGATTACTATGCATTGATTTATTTACATATTTATATACTTTGTTTTCCTCCTCAAGCAAAAAGCGCGAACTTAAATCTAAGCAAAATCTTCGGTAAAGTCACTTTTCAAGAGCTGGACTTCAAAAATCAAAATTTAGGAACTGAAGCACCGAAAGCTCTTTTGTCATATTGTGTAGCTTCTCTTAGCTACGCCTGAGACACTGGCCAATGAGGGGTTTAAGTGTAATCGGTTTCTGTTGACAACCAGGGTAACAGGAGAGGCAAGGACAGGTTCTACCAACGTTCTAATCGGTAAAAGTAAAGTCAACTTTGACTGCACCCTCTCCTAGGAAACCCACACGTACTGGTTCGTGCGGCAGTTATGAATCAAACTTCCTGTACTTTACAACCATTTAGAGTGTTTTGTGCATGGGTGCAGCTCAGGTATCTGGCTAGTCAGGAGCGAGAGGTTCAATGGCTGAAGTAGAAAAAATACAGTGGTACGTTTAAATACGCTTTGTGTAGATCACCGCGAACTCAATATGAATTGAAAGAAATTAAATTAGGGCGCCGTACCAGCTCAGATCTTGCCTCTAATGCTGTGGAGTTTCCACAAACCTGATTGCAATTTTCTATAGATAATTATGTTTATTGCGCAATTAGAATATGATCTCTTCAGTTATTTATGTGCTTAACGGTTGAAATTTACAATTGACGATTTTGCTGGTGGAATTAATTCAAATACTCATAGGTTGCTCAGCCGTGCCGTTCGTCGATGCGACGTCATTTATGACGTCACTTTTCGATGCTAGTTTCACATGAGTCCTCCCATTGCGTTCTTTGATTCCTGACTCTTTGTTATACATAACCAAAAGTTGATAAACCAATAACTCGCAGACAATTTTCTGCCTTTGGACATAGTATTTTCGACCAGAGGGAGTATATCTTTAGGCATTGAGGAGTGGATATACTGGAGTTCCAGGAAAAAGTGAATGACATTTCAACCTGTAGGAATAAACACAGGCATACGTGACACTTTTCTCGATTGTCTCTGGATCTAGGAGCAATACATTTCGGTATCAGAAGCACTGGAAATTCCTCCAGATTTACGAGTATGGTTTATTACTTTTTTAACGGGGGTCGCTGAGTTCGAGAGAAACAAATCATGACCTGCCAATGGCAGCAACTGAACCTCGCCCTTGAACACGGCAGCTTTGGAGCTCAATCGTCGATTTTTGCGCCTTTATTTTCCCCTCTTTGACCGTGGCTCTCCACTGGTTCAAAGCCCTTATACAGGGAACGTCGCTACCGCCGAAATAACAAAGGCAATTGTGATAAGCTTATTTACAGACTCGATGAAATTTCCGACGTGCTCGATAAAGAAAAGTCTCGTGGACAGAGCGGAGAGGAAATGGACTGACTGAAATTTCCGACCTGCCTCGATAAAGAAGTCTTTTGGATGGTTGAGAGCAGACGGTCAGACAGAAGTGTAGCGCTGAGGCAAATTGAGAATTTTAAATTTTGAATATTGCAGTGACTGCTGTTGTTCCGCAGTAAGTGTGACACTGGATATATCCGAAATTAGAAACATTATGCCTCAATTCAAATGAAACTGAAGAGTGAAGAAGTGTGATCACTTGCGATTCAAACTATCTAAGAAAAAACAGTGCCGATACAGATACAAACACGCTACGTTCACAAAATGATTAAGTGTTTGGCCGTCTCAAGAGCAATCAGTTTGGGATTGACGCATGATGTTCAATCCAAAATGATGAATCCTTCATGCAGAATTGAAGTGTTGGGTAAATTTAAGCTGAAAGCTCATCTCTTCACAATCGTAATAGAAAAAAATTCAACAAATGCCTATCAAACTGGATCGAACATTTTAATCGAAAATAATTGAAAATACTGTTGTTACTCACTATAACTTTAATGTCTCTTAACGTCCTAATAATACCAGCAACCTCTGCTGCCAGACGTACGTACGATAATGCACGATGTAATAACGAATGTTCGAAGTTTTAATATATCAGGGTGTTAACAGCGGCACCGAGTGGGATAGTGCCATAGAGATAAGCGTTTGTTTCGCTACTTTGGATTTTATTTCAGGCGTTAATCATTAACCGACTATCCTTGAGGAGGCCTTAAACTCAATCCTGTTCTACCGTGTTAAGGGTAATTATTTTATGATTAACGCTTGGAACTCGACAGAAAGGGGTAAATTCAACACTAATGACTGAAGTACCCTACTTGTTAAAGCTAATGAGATTTTAATACCTGCACTGAACTGTTTCAATCGAAGAATCGATAGCTACACTCACCTCCTGATTCACCAAGACCACCATCATAATTTCATCACGAAGATTAATTTAAAAAAATGAAAATTATTGGTACAGCTCGATGCCATAGTTCAGGGTAAGAAAGTCTTTATATTTATAATCAAAGAAGTTCCACACATTAGCATCGTTACACGGAAAGCGGATCGATCACCTTTAACTATTCAAATCGGACAATGCAATTTCTTTAATAGCGGGTAAATGCATCATACTAGTCAACCAGTATACCATGGGCCGATACCTGAGGTGTGTACTTGCTACACGGTTACAGTGAGTAGTCCATTATTTATTCGTACTGCTGAAACTTGCAAGTAGCCCACTAATGGATTCGGCCCTTCAACTGGAAAGTCGATTAACCTTTTAGCGTCTACTGTAAATATTTGTGGATGTTACAGACCTTATTATTCTTACGAATAGTGATGATTATTTTTAGTACTGTTAGAGAAGCTACGGAGCTTTTGCTTAAACAATTAGGAATTTTAGCTAAGGACTAGAAAGGAAATTGAGGATGACTCACTAAAATTTTCGAGCTTACACCATTTCTCTGATAAACAACTTTTCGTCCGTTCAATACTCACAACAAATTGCGGTAACTGTCGTGAGGAAAAACGATTGAGTCAAAGTAAATAAAAGCAGTAGCCAAGAAACGAACGTGCCTCTTTCTGAGTTATCGTCCGTGCAGTGCGTTTCCTGAGGAAAAATAAAATAAAATGATCGAAACAACAGAAAAAACGCAAGTATAGGTTATTTTGACGACTCGCCATAAATTTCATAATGCAAGACAATACATCCCGTCATCACTGTGAATCGAAACAGTAGTAATTGTGTATTATTATACACAATTTTATGGGAAAATTATAAGCTAGTCAAGCTAAAACGAAAAATACTTGGGGCAAAATCACGCAGCCATGAACTCCAATATGAAAGCGAGAGAAGCACAGAAACTCTATCTTCCACCGCTGTCGATGACATTTTATATTGACTGCTCGGAGATGTATAGAAAAAAATAGCTTATGGGTTCTCGATATTTGTAGAGAGACAATAATGATATCGGGCCTCAATATTTTCTGCTAAGATGACATTGATGAGTTTCTAAAAGTAACGGCGCGGTCTCGAGGCCCTGACTTGAGATGGGAACCGTGGAGTGCAGCCGAGGATGTTTCCGTTGTTTTATAGAAGCTTCCGGAGAAATATTTTATATTTGAAATACAGTTTTTGTTTCGCCCTACAGATACCGTGGCCAAAAGGTTAGGCTTGGTGCACAGAAATTCTCAGAAAAGCAAAGAACTTTTTGGGAGTAACATAAAATGATATATTGAAACACAGTTGTTAGGGAGCTGCTTGGTCTCTGTACATTAAGTCAGTATTACAGTGGAGTTTTTCATTTGCCTAAGACAATGGTGCCGTTCACTTATCAAATATGAAATCCCATCACTGATCGGAGACCTCTGAAGTATCTCTTAGCGGTAGCATGGAAACTGAGTTCACTTCCTTCCCACAACAAAGCTTCATTTGGTCTGAGTTCACGATGCCCATCTTGTGTAGAAAGGGAAAAATATGCTTTAAGTCAGTAGCGCGACAAAGAATATCAGCAAGGATGTGGGGTTTGCTGAATTAAAAAAAAGGTTCTGCTTTCATTTCATTACGGCGTGGACAACTAGTAGCTATCTCATAGTGGAAGACGATTGTTTCTCTCTGTTGATGTCGTAGCCAAAATTCTAGGATTGAATAGAAAAAAAAACTGTCGTGACTACGAAAGTGACATCAAAGGACTGTATGGCGCTAGGCAAGGTTTATTTACAAAAGTTTGGGCATTTGACCGACGGATCGCTCTCAAACGCAGAGCATGCTCCATCTCTTATATATTGCGCAACAGTGTGAGTTTTTAGGCTCTCACCTACACGTCAATTCGATGGTCAAATCTCACAAACACGTTCCGATGACTAGCGTGTGGCAACCCCTTCAGAAACTTCATTGACAGCCTTATCAGTATTTCAATGTTTAAGTCCGTAGCCGAGATTTTAACTGTAAACTTAGAGTGACAATCAAAGCATGGATATGCGTGAGAACGACGTCAGTCATCCAAGCGAAATGGATGTCCAGTGTCAAGAAGATAAAGGATTGCTACTGTGACTAACGTTTTCTTTGTGCGAAGTGAAAATGCGCATCAGTCTGCTCGGTGGTCAATTATATCAATACCTACGTTTGTGTACCCGAGTGTCGAAGTTTTTTCAATCTTATCTAAAGACAGGAGGAGGTACAGTTATAGTGATAGTGCATTTTAGCAACAATAGTAATTTTTAATAATTGATTTTTTTGTTCGCAGCTAGAGTGGCTTAAAGAACAGAGTTTGAAGTGAAGTAATGCGTTCCTAGAGACAAAACACATCTCGTGCACGTGATCGACGTCCCCAGTTGCATAAGGTGACGCAACAGTAACGAAATACTGACAGGCACAGGCACAAATCTCATGTTGAAACTCTCCAATTGAAACCGACAAAGTTCGGGACTTTGCGCTACCATAGTTATATCTTAGATGCTGTAAAAAGGGCAATTTGTGACAGAACAGATGATATTATTGATAAGTGGATAAATCAGCATAGCTTGCTAGATCATCTAAGTTAAGTTTCAATTAATGAAAAACAAATCAGCCTACACTGAGGCTGCAGATCAGTATAGGCGATCAGTTCGGCGGGAGAGATACAATGAAAATTGACAAGACTGCATCAGAACAAATCATGAAGGACAGCGACCAAGAACTACAGTATACTTGGCCTTCAAATGAGAAAGGAAAAGTGAGTACCATATCAATGGATCACATCCACATTGGCTGGGATTTTCCTATAGAAGAATCTCCCGTGCTGAGCACCAACACAAAACCGTAATTCCACAATAAGCTGCTCATGTCAAGACATGATACACAGCGCAGCTGACGGCATTAAATTTGTAAAGGAGCTTTTCAATGCGCTGATATATATACATATTTTTGTTCTGTGTCGTACAACACATTCCGTTTTCAAAAAAATTAGAGATTTTCCACCGCTAGAAGCACGTCATCAATTCCTTCATGGGTTTATTTGAGTTCATAACATTTGCATTAGTATGCGTTATAATCTAAGCAAATTTCAAAAGCCGTACATGAAAGAAATGTAATTGATTATCCATATATCATTGGTAGCGTGTATAGATCTACTGTATAGATAGAGTCCGCTGCAGTGAAGTGAAAACGAGCGCTGTGTTGGTGACAGTTTGGTGTGTGTCCTCACTGCGCACCATATGGAGCCATTTCTATTTGAGGCTGAGGGCTCAATTGCACGTCAAGAGTGTCGCTTGACTTGGGCTATGCTGCGGGTTGTGAGTTTAAGTGAAAATTCTAGTTCAATTTTATTCGCGCTTCGTCAGCTCGTTCTCACGTACATGCTCTCTTTCTGTATTACACACAAGAAAATTTGTAGGGATTTCACCTGTAATTTCAGATAACTTATTTCATCAATAGAAGCACTCCCTTCCAATCTTCAACTTCAGGGGGGAAATTCACAGCTAGGATGTCAATAGCTTGAGTTGGTGCGCTGCAAATTGTGGCTTACATTTCCCATGGCATATTATTTTGCTCTAATTATTGCGTTTACGAAAACAAGCATTAGCAAAATTAAGCATCACAAGGTCAGCAAACACCTGCAGCGATTAAATCTGACCTGAGGAGTATATGACCCTCTTCCTCCCAGCTATGCAGAGGTAGTATAAGCAAAATTGCCCTGACTGTGCAACCCGACTGTTAGGAGACCTACTTACACTGGTTCGTGCTGCTGACAAATATCCACCAAGGTCCTGAGTAGTGTACGGCTGCAGTCGGGCACAGATTGTGCGTATCATGGAGTCATATAGACGGATAGTTTTATTAACAACTGCTGCCCAGATCCTTAGGCTAGTATCAATGGCCAGTAACAATAAATGACAGAAATGCTGACGCTACGTTCCAAAGTATCAAGAATCTTTTCCCTGGCTCCAGTTTAGATCATCAGGCCTCGCAATAGTAAGACATTTGGATCATTTGGTGCCATATGCAGTATGGAACATAATTACGAACAAAGGTTTTTTTAACGTTATGTTCTAATCCTAAATATAATGTTCAAATCTTAGACCGAAAAAAGAACCATTTGTCCTTCCCCTCATAGCTACTCACCCCTGCATCCAGTCGGGATTACAACGACCTGAAAATTGCTAACCGCATCTTGAATGTGAGCTTTTTGTGATCGCTGTTGGCACCTTGTACGTGGGTTATGATTGTGACTCGACTTCTGTGTTGCTGGTGCGTGTCCCGTTTGGCTGGTTGGCTGGGTTTGTGATTGCAACATGTTTCAGCGAGAAAAAGGATACGGGTGACAATGGCCAATTGTAGAAGTAAGGCAGACGTTAACTTCATATTACTAGTCATCAGTATACAGCAGTTCCAATGGCAAAAACATGGACTAAAAGCGTTAATAAAGGTAAAGTCAACTTTGACTGCTCCCTCAATTGGAAAATCCACTCGCACTGGTTCGTGCGGCAGACATAGACCAACTGGCTCCAGAGGAGTAAATGCAGTTGCAGCCGACGGCTGGTCGCTAAGAACTATGGCACCGACGCGGAAGGTTGAACAACCAGCCACCCCCCTACCCTAGGGCAGGTACACCCACGGCAACTGTGCGCACAAGCAAATGCGCTGATTCAGCGCGCCGAGTGCCTTGAGGAAGACTGCGCCTGGTATGGGGATCGATTCCGGGTACCTCGACACAACTGTGCAGCGCGCAATGTCTGCAGCTACCGTGCACCCAATAGTATTTCTTTCTATTAATGGTGATACAAAATTAAATACACTGCGGCATACAGTACGTCTTTGAAACTTTCTGTTTGGCGTTGTTACTTGCACGGACTATGATTCTGTTAGTTTCAGTAAGTTTCAAACCTACTTTGTCATGAAAACTCCGCTCTACATTTTTACTCTTCATCCTTTTCTCATCGCTAATTTTCTGAAAGAATGCGTTCCTAATGCGTCATGTTATACTGTACTTAATGAATATCACTAAATTTGACTGTCAAACATGACTGAAAAAAAAAAATTATTGCATAAAAGTTTCTTTATTGTCCACGCTCGGGGTAGTGTTTGGTCTGCGATTGCTCTCTGAAAAAAAAAGAACATTGTTGTTCTCATTCCTGTTGTGCCAAAAAGTGCAGCAAAATAGGAATAAATATTAGTGCTTCACACTGGTCTGCAACTGTCGTCAACAAATGTCCTGTGCCGCAGCCATATCTAAGATACAGATAGACAGGTTCAAAGTACAGTCTATATAATTGCTTGTAGCCTAAAAAAATACACAGATACCCAGAAAGCATGCGCAAATAAATAGATGAACACACGATCATTAGTGCAGGAAAAATATTTACTCTCGTCAGTTTACAGGAGACATAATGCATAACTATATATAGCACTGTGGAGCTGAATGCAGACAGAATCTCATTCGTTGATGTGATGGATAAATGCACATTATTTTGATTGTGAGAAACGCCATAAAATAGTTTTTGTTTGTGTTGAATGTAGTGCACTAAATTCTTAAGCCCTAAAAATGAAAATGTTTCCTGATGAAGTATTTAATAGAGTTCTGTGAGTTTTGTGTTTGATGCGATAAACTATCTCTTTCAGTTTTCACAAGAATTATATAGGGATCGACATGTGAGCTCGAGTTCTACATGAAGTTATTATGAATCTCCCTAAAGAAATATCACTTAAAAAAATCAAGCCTTTCAAGTCTATAATGCAGAATTAATATTTAAACTCTAATAATTTATTTCGTATCTTTTTCATCATCAAAAACGTTTCTAATATCCAGTGTACAAAGTTAAAGTGAACAATTCATGTTTCCTCTTTTTCAAAGAGCGCGTAGGTAATACATATTAATAGAAGACTTTCAGAATAATTTACCGGAGAAAATTCTCTCTTTCTAGTACAAGGGTCTTCTCTGTGAGTTCCTTTTTTCGTTTTGTTAGTTGAAGGCCCGATAACAAATCAGGATTTTTGCAACAAGTTGGGATTGATAGAAAAGATTCAGAATTGCCCCATTTAGCATCACTGACCTCGAAACAGAATTATCACATTTACTCTGTCAATAACTATAAAATTATAGTATTTCAGAAACTGAAAATACAAAACGATCTTGTACCGAAGCCTAGTTTCCTAAAAATTTCGTAAAGTTAGGGAAACCGAGAAGTTGTACAGTTGCGTGAAGTAGTAAGTATGTATGTCACAGCTTAGAGTTTGGCCATTCGTCGTACTGATACCTACAATATTATGATCAAAAATTCCACGACGTCTAGTTAATAGAATGAATTCAAGCGTGAACGGGAGCTAACTGTTATTTTTACAATAGAATATATCACATGTTAGTTTCCAAGTTAATTCATTTCCCTCCGTTGCTGGCACTTATGATGCTCACACCTATATGAAGTCCTTGAGAATACGGTACAGGCAATTTACAATGTCTTAAATGCGCTTTATCCTTCCATGTATCCTGTACTGCACGTATTGCGGCCGTTACAGCTGATGCGCTATTCTTGTGATGAGTGATGCCTAAGCCATAGACTTCACCATACATTGACTGGACACTGAAATCGGGCCTCTCGCAATTGGGTCTGGAGGCCGATTTACGTAAGAGTTAATAAAATGAGTTCTAATAATCACAGAGATCTAAAACAAAGATTTATTTCTTCATCGTACCATGAGGAATGCGTTACATAGCATGGAATCTAAATTCACAATCATATGTTCAGTAGGTATATAATGTATATGTATATAGTTAAATCTTCGTCAAGATGCATCTTTAGGTCTCCAGGTGACAGCAAGTTGCACAGAAGAGTCGCAAACTGGTCAAGCGATGGGGCTACCTTCACGTAATTGTACAATGCCTTTACCCACTGAACTCCTACGGCCTAGTACCTTCAACCTAGAGGAGCCAGATCACTATTAAAGCTAAAGTTTAACAATTATAGGCGCTGAAAAACTAAAATTCAATGAACTTGAAGATAATTTGTAGTTAGATAACAAATTGTGTCTTGATTTAAGATCTAGTAAATGAGCTAAAAACGGATATAGCTTGGTAGCTTATTGGGGATGCGCTGCCCAAATTAGGAATACCAAATGAGCCCACCTGGCTCAGATATAGGAGGATCCAAAAATAGTGTAAATGTTGGATTTACAAGAAGTGTTCGGTATAAGTTATAGACCAGCGCAGGAGTAAGATGATATTTCATATCAAATGAAGGTGGCCTCAACTCAAGACCTGAATTTTTTTTTTTTTGGTAAATTGTTCGGTTACACCTTTCGTGAATCGTAGTTTGCGATATTGCAGAAAGAAAAAAAAAAGATAGGATTGAGGAAATACTAAATTGTTTTTTAACTACATATTGACAGACAAATAGATATGAAAGGAAAGAAACTTGAACTGAAGATTCACCTTCAAGTTATAATGTTTAATTTATAAAGAGTACACAAACATGGGCATAGCACGCTTCTTGAAACGGAGCAAGGGCGTTGCTGGACTGCATCCAAGGTACCTCCATTGAATACCTAGAACAAGAGTTTGGATCTATATCGAAACCTGTAGAAAACAAGTCGGACATGTAGCGAGGACTACCAGTGGCTGGCAAACCCAATTGTTACCGATGTGATGTACCAATAGCGTGTGGCGTTCCCTGTTCAACCTGCTCTGTAGCTTACAGTGACACACTTATTGTAGTTTAAAGTAAGTGGCTTCGTGATGTATAACACCCCGAGTTATTTCAAGCCGTGACTTCACCTGTACCTAACACTTCTGAGCAGTTACTGGTAAACGCTAACAAATTCTATGCATAACCTGTAGAACTTTGATGATTGTGAGCTTTAAACTGAAGAGCGAAACATTCTCTCTGCGAATGACTAACGTTCGTCATTCTCTGTGTAGCTTGAGTACAACATAGTGTTCTAGTGCTGCATGAAAATGTAGCTGGTAAACGTCTCTGCCATACAGCGAAGTTGGTATCTTACTACGATGAAGTGCGGTGAAGACATAAATTGTAATGAAATGGTGCCCGGGCCACACGAAGGATTAACGGAAAATAATGTCTCACTAACCTGCGTTATAATAAATTAGTGTTCGAACTACACTAAAATATTATCGATAACTATCTTCCGCGTCTGCATAAATAGGCAAATTGGAGCACGTGCCATTATGTACTGGAGCCCACGAAGATCTCGTAAGTCTCTTCCTGAGGGAATCTTGCGCTCGCACTGCATTAACGCGCGGCAGATGAACACATCCTTAATCTTTTCCACAGGCATGGTGGTTCATGTGAACACTAGCAGCCAATAAATATGATCCAGATTTGTTCTTTAAGTAAAGGTTGGGTTGAGGGTATGAGGAGAGGGCACAGCGCGAGGGCAACCTAAGGCTGCCTTGCCCACATCAGTTTCCCCGAGGAGTTTTCTTAACAAAACAGCAGGGCCGCCGCCGACATAATTGTGCTGTCAGATGCACGCCCGCGTGCACTATTCCTTCGAGAGAATATGCTGAGTTACAGCGATGAACGTAGCCTTCCTCGGCGAGTAAGGGCGTAAATCGAGCGCACCTAATTCATTCCAGCTGTTCTGTACATACCTAGCCAGTAGAACTAAGTGAAAATGAATGACAATCATTTGTCGATTCCAGGTTTGTCACTGAAAAATACAATCGAAAAGAGTGAGTAGAATTCAGAAGCATCGACGAATCGCATTTTTCGCTGCATCCATAAGATTAGAAATGGAAAAATCGCCGCGTTTTGCCGCCCTGTTAATCTCGAATAGGGCCGATAAAACCGAGGGCTTTGATCTCAATTGACAATCTCCATAAGCGACGCGTTGTAAATGAGCGGCTAGGCTTCTGAATGGCACTCTTTCTGAGCAACACTTGCAGTGAGCGCCACTGAATTTACAGCCTTTGTGTACAATAGCTCAAATGGTCCGATGCTCTTATTAAGTCAATTGAATTCCTGTTTTTCATGCCTGGAATTAATTGCTGGCTGATCGGGGCCAGTTCGAAAGCACACAGGCTCAGATGTGTTTATGAAGTCAACAGAATTTCTACTTTTTAGGCTTAGAAATAATAATAGCTCATAGAGTCCAGTTCAACAATAAGCTTGTAAGATACATTTTTGAAATATGTAGAATTGCAACTGATTGTCTATATTTTGAAATTATCAGCTAAAGAAATCAGGTCAAAAAGATACCCGTGAAATGCATTTCTGGACACAATAGAATACCTGGTTTTTAGACATGTAGACGTTAACACCAGTGTGGTACGATTGAATGAGCTTGTGTATAATAAAAGTTTTAAAGTGATTTGACTCATTGAATGCTAAAGCCTCTCCGGATGAGGAAATTAAGCAATAATTCACTGGATTTGGCATCAAGATAAGGACACACTTTTCATTTGACACCACAATATTGTATTTTAGCATAACACACTGCAAAAACAAACATTAATACAATAATAAACTATGCCCTCAACTGCTGCTACGATAACCAGTGGTCCTAGAAAGATGATTTTTGGTGTTGGCAGCCGCAGCTTCCCAGCCACGTCCTATATCAGTTACTGGCCGAGGCACGACCTTATTTTTACAGACCTTTTTGTTTACTCTGACCGTTCCTCTTAATCTTCCGGTTGCCCTCAAGGTGCGAGTTTCTTATGAATTTTTCCTCTCGGAGTTTTGACAGTTGGGACAGTTGCCTCCGACGCCGTCGAGTGATGACAAGCTCGAGCTGGAGCGAGCCATGGTCACGGTATCGCAGCGTTTGCAGGGGTCACTATTATGATACCACTCATCAGGATAGTGTAGCTTTTGCAGGGTAATAGTCACTACTATGGAACTATTTATTAAAATTTTGTGACCTTTGCATGGGTCAGTCTCAAGGCTGGAACACACGCTAGTCAAAAGAACGGGTTTCGTCGTCTCCGCGTCCGAGTGCGTGGCTGTGTCGAATTAAGCAGCAAACACTTGCAAAGAATGTTGTGTTATAACTCCCTTTAAGCTTAACGAGATGCCCTAAACTTAACCCACGGTAGTTGTTGAGCAAACTGAACTGACGGGGAACATGTTCACACTTTTTTTTCGTTAATTCAAAGCTGCGTTTATAAGGGCGCAGCAAAACGATTCGCTGAGGAAATTCGTTCTTTTGACTAGCGTGTGGACAGGCTGTAACAGAACCGTGAATAAGACTACGCCTGCAGCCTCCAGCATTGGTGACTGTTATATGTAAAAACTCTGATCTAAATTGTGCAGTTTCTCCATTGGTCATCGTTGCTGAATCGTCGTTGGCATCCCCGAGCCTCTGAATTGGTCACTGTAACGGAATCCTGCGGCGGGTGCAACGGTCAGAGCTAAGTGCACAAGCTACCTATTGGGTGCAGTCACCTAATATTTCATTGTGTCGGATAACTGGGTTGTAGAAAAGAACAACTGCTACTGGAACGCGACTGTAAACTATAACAACAGTGACAGAACGTACATAGTGTATACTCAATAGCTGCACTGCAGCACGCCGGCCGCTACGGTCACGGACGCGGCACCGGTGCCGCTTATATTGCAGTCAATCGCAGCCATTTAGCAAAGTTTGGCTCCCAGGAAGCAAACACGGAAATGAGAGTCGCTCTTTCTCGCAACTTGGCGCCAGAGGAGGAGCGCTTGGATAAACAAACCTGCCTCAAAAGTACATTTTATCTGAGGTAGTGTCAGCACAAGCGACGGTTGCTGCTGCTGCTGTTTCAATGGAGGACTGTGCAATCAGACTCACCGTAATAATATATATTGATGCCATATGGAGGAGAGGAGGTCAGGGAATGTAGGCAGGATTTCTATGTTGTTTTTCTATTCAGGCTGCACGTGCTTCGTTCATCCCGCTTTCAACACAGCAAAGTTCAGTATTAAGTTTTGCTCTAAAATGTTTAAGCTTACAATTGTGATAAAACTGTTACGCAAGTGCACAGTACAATAAAACGACAGGAAAAATTTTTTCATTTAAGTTTTTTACACTGTTCAACAGTGTAGCCTCTATAGAAAGTTTGTTAACTTTTAGGGTCAAATATGGTTATTATTGGTTGTTAATGCCGTACGTAGCTAGTGCTAATACTACTGTTCGAAACTAAAATAGGTAGTCGAACGGTAAAAGCTGTAATCGATTTTAGTAATACTCTTTGTTATTCGTTCTAGTTCACCACGGCGCAAGGTTATGCCATAGATTAGTTCACTGATTCGCTAAGTTTTAGTGGGTTTGGATAAATAGGATGTTGCTTCGCATACATCGTCTTTTCGTCATCTAAGTACAATAATGAAATTTTCATTGTTTAACGTATGTAACATGAGGTATCACCACTTCTAAGTATCCTATAGTCAGCTACTCTAGTTAGGCCTCTCAAACTTCTTTCGTGGTCCTATTTCCTTCCTTCTTCGTACTCAGACTAAAGCTCTGTTTCTATCTTTCCTCTTCCATTTCGACTTGCATTTCCTTGCGATCCGATCGTACTTTAGGTGCCGCGGTTTTACTGTAGAAGTTTTACGTCTTTGTTCTTATTTTCATTACAAAAGGCACTGAGTACGTACGAGAGATATTTTTCTTAGGCGCTCTGTTCAAATAATCTGTTTTCAATTTAGGAATAAAATGATTCTATAGAAAGTTAACTTTGAATACACAAATGCGTAATAAAATAGCTACATGTGAAATGCTTGCGAAATAAATGCGAAGAGTATATAACAGTTTTACGATATTTTAAACACGGTAGGTAGTCGATTTCTATTGTTACAGTAACATTCACGAACGATTAGTAGAGCACGTCTGGCTAGAAGTTTTATGAGTAACCGTGTCCTTTTTTTACCGCGACTTTGTTTTTATCGTGAATGAATAAAAAATTGAAAATGTGCGCATACTGACTTGCTGTCAGTCATATGTTATAAGTGGCTAGTCATACAGTAGAAAGTCAATAAATGTAAAGAGGTAAAGTCAACTCTGACGGTACCCTTCGCTAGAGAGCCTACACGCACTGGTTTGTGCCACAGATATAGGCCAACTAGTCCCAGAGGAGTATGCCCAGCTCCAACCGACCACGGCGCAAGGTTCAACGACCGCATACCAAGCAATTGCCGACTCAACACTCCGGATGCCACAAAGATCGCTCGCCATGCTCGTAGCTCAATCCTGGCACCTCTGGCACAGAAATCAGGCACACATGGCTTGCTACTGTTTACCGACAATATCTGGGTAACTTGAGGTAACAAAAAAAAAAAATGATTCCCCAATCGCCGGGCAGGGTTGCTGCTTGCCTGTTTGCCACACTACGTACATATAAAAATATTATATTAACAAAAAGCTAAAATTTCGCTATAATTATTCATCGTGTGGAAGATTGAAAAGAAACATACATACCGTCTCCTAAGGATTAAGGTGAGTGTTTACAATCTCGACAGAATATTAACGCCCGTACCAACAGCCTCGTCACACGGCGAATGTTTACAACTCGTCGCCAGGGATTAACGCCCCTTCCAACAGCCTCGTCACAAGGCGAGTGTTTATATCACGTCTCGTTCATAAAACTTTCCAGCCTCCCAATTAAGAGTTTGAATTGAAGAAAAACAAGCTAAATTTGAGCGACGCGTTGTAAATGAAACCTCAATTAAAATCCAGGCAGACTCCGCACGGACCTGACTACAGCTTCCGCAAATAGCTCTCACTCTCCGACATTTGCCAATTCATAGCAAATCAAGCGAGGTAATTAGCTTCTATCTCAATTTCGCTGGCCTAATTAGGCTGTTAATCAGGTATAATCACAGTGGAACACCACTCATTAATCATGGCTTCCTCATTAGTCGAAAATGACACAAGCATTCTAATTAAGTGTCAAAACCAAGTGTGATTCACTCTGTTCACGTTACTTCTGAGAAATACAGTGAACATTATAGCGTGAGCAACTCGCCACTGTAGGAAGTTAGTTGCTTGGAAGGATGAGTGTGCCTGCCTCAAGGGTATTTAAGATCTTAAAACAGAGGACTGTCATAATTATAATTCCGGGCTTATCTGTTACTCCGGTGACCTTCTCCATAAAATAATGTAATGCAGTCACCATTGGTAACGCGGTAACGATCACTGTGGTTAGCATGGCTTAATTACGGTGCCGCCACGGTAGCAGCATGCATCCCCTCGCAGCTCTAACACCTTGTATCGCTCGTCGGTTCGATGCCCAGCCAGGCAGCGAGCTCTATGCAGATCTTGGGATGCTGACTCGGCAGTTGTGTGTGCATGCATGACGCCGTGGCGGAATTGCCTCCCTGAGGAATGATTAGGGTGGGGGGTCTCGGGTCGGGTCATTTGTTCCTTCCGTCAAATTGGCGCCATAGTTCTTGGTGACCCGAGGTCGACTGCGACTACACTTACTCATCTGGGGCCAGTGGGCCTATACCCGCAGCACGAACCAGTGCATTTGGGGTTTCCCAGGTGAGGGTGTGGTCTAAGTTGACTTTACCTTCTTTACCTCTACGTAGGTAACGGCTCAGACACACCCATTTCAAATAAAAGGAACACATAAATCGTTCATATGAACAAGAATAAACTTCGTAGTTCAAAGTCAGTAAACATGTATACTTACTTCCAGTTCCGTAGACAAAATTACGATCAACACAGAATTTCGCTAAAGCTAAGCTTACAACGCTCGTTAACAGATGTTGCGGTACATTCTTACTACGACTCCCACTCGAACCCAGATATATTAGACCACTAATCTAATAGATATTGATGCACTGACCGTGAATTTATAGGTCACAGTTGTCGGAAATGCCTTGGTTTATAAAATACTGAAACGTTAAATTTAGTATTAAATCAGTATTCTTACCCACTACTGCGCGCCATTTTTTCGTCTATAAAATGATTACCTAAGCTGCGACGTCATTAGCAGAACCAGTCCTGCGCTCCTAACCTTAAAGAGTGATGCATCATTGGATATAAAATTAATGGATTTATCATCCTTTATCGTCAATAATGCTTTCTTTCGGAGTTGTTTAGCGGTCCTGTCGTCGGTGACGTTAACAGCAAATACCGCACAGTCGAGCGAAAAAGTGGCTGACATTTCACTGATTTGACCGCACAATGGATTAGATTAGTTTTTCGTATTGTGTATAGACTTTTGCTTTAACATTACGTTACCTAAAGAGAATAGTAATCGTTTCTGCGACGACTTAGTGTTTTCTATGTAAATTTTACCAGAAAATTCCCTCGTATAATGTAATCGTTCATTTAAATGATTCCTGACTAATTGCGCTAGAGTGCTGATATAATGCTGAGCATAATAGATCAATTTCTCAGAAACTACTCATTTCCGACGATCGTGACTTATAAAGTTGTGTTCAACATGTCAAAATATACCAGAATAGTTGTCTAAGATTCTTAGGCTTGAGTGGGGGGGGGATTAGTAGTAAATAAAACACCGATGGTGCTCTGATAACCGCATTTAGGGTTACGGTTACTATTTATCAGGTTAAGGTGGCCCAACTGGGTTGCGATTACGACACACCTCGGTTTGCTCATCATGAGCTCGGAGAATAACAAATACTGGCAGTGGGCAAGAAGTCTTAACTATCTATGCTACTCGAAGAAGTGCGTCGATTGTCTTCAATACTCAGATAGGAAAAAAAAAAAAACAGGACAACCGCAACTGCTTCACTGCCGCTCAATAGATAGATTTTCTTCTAGTTATTGCTTCAGATCGTGTCAGAGAGATCAAGCATGCCAACTAGCAAGTACGCTAATAAGCAAGCAAGCAAGTGACCTAATACATCACTTACAGTAGGTTGTTTTCTTATGGTACGTCAACGGCTTTAACAGTATTTAAAAAAAGGAAAAGAGATAGGCATGTAGTATATGTATTTGAGACGAAAAATGCGGAAGCCAGATAAGTGCAAAGAGAGAGAAAGGTATGAAGTATATGAGACTAAATACGCGGGAGCCAGATAAGTGCAGAGAAAAAGAAAGGCATGTAGTATATATGAGACAAAAAACGCGGGGGCCAGAAAAGTACCGAGGAAGCTCGGATGAGAACAGCTAGCTGGGGAAGATGAAGAAGAGCAGAAGAAATGATCGTCAGTAGGTGTCACAGAAAAATGGAGCGCTCAGCTAACACAGAACGAAACATATCCTGTGTGCCTAGCTACACACAGCGAACAGTAGTTACGTAACTCAGTGATGCAGTAAAACACAATTGCTGGTTGTAAGGTTATAACTATAGTACACATGAATAGATCTGTTACTGCTATAGTTCAAAAACGTTTCTAGATGATGAATATCATGATTCTATTATTTGGGAAATTCCCCGTTTGGTTGTGGTAATCTACGAAGATTTTGCGGAGAGCGCTCCTATAGCTGCCCCATCTCATAGTATGGATAAATCTAGCGGTACGCGATCGTTAGCCTACCCTTTACTGCCTGAAGAGATACGGATAACTCTCAGTGAGTGACCTCTAACAGAGAACTTAGTGGGAGTGTGGTAGTATCTTTTATTGGAGCAAAAGATCATAAAGGACATCGTAGCAGTAAGAAGTCCTAATTTTTTTTTACCAAAAGCCACTGTAAATAAACAATGAAATTAATGTGAGCGGTTCTAAATGAACAAAATGAAGTTTATTTGATGTAGAAGAATTTGGCATCGATAGGCACGGTAAAGTTACACAGGTTCAAAAAATGTCTACATTATGCGGCATCAAATGCCGAATATCGAGAAGCAAAGAAAGTTACCAATCCCACGGCACTCGGTCGCACTCCCTAATACTGAACGAAATTCGTTAGGGAGCTTGTCCATCAGCTCCGACATTTCCATTTGAAAGTTAAGTCATTAGTAAACCTCGGCTCGGGAGATGGTAATGTCAGGCGAACAAAAGTTATCTTTCGGACATCTCGGAAATTACTTTCATGATCTTTTCTTCGCCATGTTAACAAAATAGGAATTTTTAGGCTTCTCCCCTGCTGAAAATGAAGTGAGTCTCAGACGTTTAGAAGAGGACAAGTATCCTTATTGCCTCTCTTGCATTAAGGAATAAATAACAGTTTTTGACAGTTTCAAAAGAAGTCATTCATCTTCTTTCCTCCGTTACATCAGGGAGTAAATTTTAGAATTCACTTTGCCGTTCACCATAGTGATAATGGGCGGCATCCTAATCCTAAAACTTTTACACTAAAATAAAATTTCTCTAACAGATACGATAGCGTATCACTTATCGTAATATGGATAACTTCATCTCAGGTCGCAGCCAAAAGAGAAAAAACTTCGATATTCATCCATCTCTACAGATCCACACGAGATCCATATTCGCCCCAGAATATTGCCAAGGCCTTTGAAACTATTGCAATGACCTCACACGGATGATGTTTTGCCAATGGCTCAGTCACAAAAGCCAATATTCTAGAGCGGCTTCTCTCGAGGATCGTGGCTCTCCAATATTCCCTTCAGGTGGGATCTCTGACCTTATAGAAGGATAATTAAAGGATAAAAGGGGCGCCATATGGAAATCTAAAAGGTTAAAGACACTGGTGTGGGTTAGCAATGTTGATATTGTTACACTTTACAGATGGGCTGTTAGTGAAAGAAGTTGTCACAAGTTGCGTACGGGGTAAGTTTTGCGTTTTAGATAATAAAGGATATTTAAATTCCGGTGATTTTTGTGAGTGACCTGGCAATGCTGCCCCACGGGAGGGTAAATACGCTGTCACCGCTACCCACGAGAAGACATATATGTACTCTGCCGCTCTTCCCAAGTTGCCATACGAGAAGACGTATACCCTGCCACCCTTCGCGAGTTGCCATATGAGAAGACTTATACCCTGCCACCCTTCGCGAGTTGCCATATGAGAAGTCTTATACCCCGCCACCCCTCCCGAGTTGCCATACGAGAAGACTTATACCCTGACACCAAGGCGCAGCTGTTCCTCGCAGGACATATAAATACCCTGTCACCGTTCCAAAACTGCCCCACGAGTTGGCAAATGCCTTGCTACCGCTCCAGAGCTGCCCCGTGAGAGGGTAAATAACGGACAGATTACATCCAGCAGGACCACTCATGAACGAGAGCAGTTCTAGGCTGAGCTGGAAGTTCAGGAAGATCGATTTCTTTGCTTTGAAAGCGAGATACCGGACAGTGTTTGACGTGGAGCAAGATGAGCTAATTAGTCACTATCTCCACTATGGTGAAACTTTAAGTAGTGCCTTTAATTTCTCATCTTTAAGGAAAATGTGGAACAATTTTAACGCTATCGTCCTCACAGGAAGAACAAGATGCAAGAACTGCATTAACTTTGGACAATAGCTCGGATCAAGACTGAGTTTGCAATGATGAATGGCTGTGTGCATTCAGTAGGTTGATGGGTAAAGTATCAGGTTGTAACGAAAGTTCTGTCCCCTTTTAGATTCAAAATTTTCGTCGGATATTAAAGGAACGGTTCAGTATGAGTAGAGCTAGGACAATTGGCATTTATACGCAAAATGCCACTAGCGCTCTTAATGCTCTATAATGCAAACGCCATAACGACTCCAAAGTGCTCCTTAGTACTCCATTTGACTCTAATTGCGCACAAAATTTTAGCAATCTCAAATAATTGGAGCATTCTTAGCAGGTGGTGAACCGTATCTTCAAGTGTATTGAATATCAAAGAGTTTGATTCCAGCATAAACGACAACAGCAATATTCAATACACATTGACAAGATTTCTATCAGTTTGAATGTGGCAAATGGTTGAAGTAGGGAACATCTTGGTGGTGGGGTAATTATATTTTGAGTTGCCCATACTGTGACACAATAACGAATGAAATAACATAACTGGTAGATGACTGCGACGTGCATGATCAGTTTCTGACATTTTAAAATATACTGTGAGTTGGAAAATTCAGTGCAAATATTTTAATCACAAGTAAAGTCATTATAGCCGTATCATGTGGTGTATTTTTTTTGGCAAAATTCAGTTTCTTAAAGGTTACAGCGTTTTCATTTTTACTCCGAAAAATAATTTTCACCGTAAAAAGTTCAATTTTCCACTGATTTTGATGAAAAATGATAGCAATGTAAATTTTTCGAAGCTTAATGCACAGGTGAGGTCAAAATTTGGAAAAATGTAAAATAACTGGGAAAATGACGTTGAAATTCAATATTGGCTACACAAATTAATAGCCACACTCCTGAAAAACGAGAACCCTACGATGAAAGCCTATTTTAAGACCTTTCAGATGATGCAACGCACGACAAAAAATAATTAGATTAAGCGCATTTGCAAGGAGGGAAACTGATATAAGTTCACCAGTATTGACGCGCACCCGCATGTTGCCCTGTTACTGCACCAGATAGGAATGGCTAGACGAACGTCAGTGCTGCAGTAAGTGGGTTTTACTTCGGTTGAGGAGCATTTTTGGGTAGAAAATAAGTTGTACTATTTAGAGTTGTTAACCTTTTAGATCCCATTGTTCCCATGTGGGAACATAGTTTTTAAACTAAGATTTCATCAAGCAGTTAGTTCATCGTATATTATATTGATTAATGTTTTATCTGCCGCAGAAATCAATTATAGTACTGTAGACTGCATGTAAAGAATAACTTCTAGTTGTTAAAAATATACAAATACGACTATTTCTACTGAACTTCACTAAAACACATTTTTCTGAAAACACGAATGTAAAATTGAAAATGACCTTATTGCGAAAGAAAGCCAACTGAATGCTGACTGAAGTGTAAATAAGATAAAAATAATTCAACGATAATTATTATGTAAAAAATATTTAAAAATAAAACTTACCCCACATGGGAACATTGGGACTGTGCCTGCGCATCACTTGTCTCATTTGATGGTACACAGTGATTCCGCCATGCGTGGTTGTGCTGGATGCTGTTTCCCAGCAATGGATGCTGCGATGTTTTACAGACTCGTTTGAAGTTGCAGAACATGAACATGTAAGCCGCTTTACTTTGTTGCATCTTGAAGCTGGTGACGATGGCAAACAAAATAGTGACATTGAAAGTGTCTCGGAATAATTGAACGGAGATGATCCTTATGAACCAGCTGATGAGAGCGCTATTGAGTATGAATCTGATGCAATAATCATTGAAGAAGCAAAAACAGTGTCCAAGAAAGAGTATAGGCAAAAGTGAAGAACCAAATAAATATTGGACAATGATATCCCTTCGTCTCTGCCTTCCAATTTTGTTGATGACAATCCTTCACTACTTGCTATGTCTTCTCTCCTCTTGTGGTAAGATTTTCTTTGGAAATGTTGACAACATTTGCCAATGAACGCAACTGTATGCATTGAGAGATAAGAATAATAGTTCGCTTGTTGTAGAAAAAAGTGAAATAATTCCTATTCTAGGAATATTGCTTCAGCCTGAATATCACAGTGTACTGGTTTTACGTCATTACTGATCAAGACAAGAAGACCCAGGAGTGCCAACTGTGCAAAAAGCCATGGCAAGAGACCGCTTTCAGTTGATAAAATCCTACATTCATGTTGCTGTCAACCATACGTTACAAGCAGAAGATAAGATAGTGAAAATCCGTCTGATGTACGATTCCATGAATAACAGGTTAGTTAAATTTGGCATCTTTCATCAAAACTTGAGTATTAACGGGAGTATGGTGCTTTACTATGGTCGGCATAGTGTGTAAATCCCACTTACCTGCCGCAGCACTGACGTTCGTCTAGCCATGCCTATCTGGTGCAGTGACAGGGCAACATGCGGGTGCGCGTCAATGCTGGTGAGCTTATATCACTTTTCCTCCTGGCAAATGCGCTTAATTTTTTTTTGCCATGCATTACATCATCTGAAAGGTCTTAAAATAGGCTTTCACCAAAGGTTTCTCGTTTTTCAAGAGCATGACTCTTAATTTGTGTAGCCTATTTTGAATTTTAACTCATTTTCCCAGTTATTTTACACTTTTTCAAATTTTGACAGCATGTGCAAATCGAGCATAAAAAGATTCACTTTGCTACCAATTTTCATCAAAATCGGTTGAAAATTGAATTATTACAGCGAATTTTTTTTTAATAAAAATGAAAAACGCTATGACTTGTTCAAAAATCTGAATCTGACAAAAAATACATATATATGGCACAGGTTGTGGCTATGATGACTTTACTTGTGGGTAAAATATTTGCACAGAATTTTCCAACACTCTGTGTAGTTTAAATTTTCAGGATAATTATTGTATTGAATCCTTCCAAAATATTTTGAAAAGCAAAGCCTCGGTTAATTTCTTACTCCGATAGGTGTGTAAATTATACTTTGGTGCACAAATCGTTCCGATAATTGCCCCCAAACGCTCCGGCAACTCCTACAAACGCTCCTATATGTAAGTGCTTTAAATGCTCCGGTAACTGCTCCAAACTCTCCCATAAATGCTCCTGATGCTCTTTTCTATCGCTATTATTGCACACTTATAGCGCTACAAGTGCTCCTTTTAACCCCTATTACTTTTTTTTTAAGAGCTCCAATGTCCTAGCTATAATAGCGAACTTCTAGGTGACGATAAAACAATAACTTCTGAGGTTACTGTCAGCAGAAGTCGGTTAAAGTGGTTAAAGTCATTTTTACAAAAGAAACGACCTCCGTTGGTAAATAGAAAAGGTGTGATACTCCACCATGATAATGCCAGATCCCACCCTTCAATAGCGAGTGAGAATTTCATAGATAAATTTGGTTGGAAATTATGATTCACCTAGCTACCATATTCTTGCGATCTTGTTCCAACAGAGTTTCATATCTTAAGAAGTATGTAGAACCACTTATCGGGACAAAGGATTACTTCAAGAAGAGAGGTTGATGTGAATCTAGCTTCCTTTTTTGAGTCAATGCAAAAATTTCTATGAAGATGGGATCAAAAGGCTTAGGGGCAGATCGGAAAAGGTGATTGATAAGAATGGTGATGATGCTGATGATTAAAAAAGTGGAATTTTACTTGATCTTAAGTTTCACTTCTAAACAATGAAAGGGATAGGACATTCGCTGCTACCTGACATCTCATACATACTGTATTCACACCGTGATGTATGTGCTATAAAGAACATTATTGCATGACAGATATAGTTTCTCAATTAACCCATACCAAATCATCACAAATATAATCTAATGTATAGCATAGGATGTAGCCTTGGCAGCGCTATATAATATATACTTATATACAATACATCGTTCGCTATACTAAACAGCAAGTGCAGCTTTTAGAATAGATAGCAATACCCATACAACTACAGTAGTGTTTTTCACACAATAATTTAATAAATACACAATTGGCCCAAACGATTCAAAGAATAAAGGTCGCATATTCCAAATAGAAGCACCAGCTATGGCTGAAACCAAGCTCGGTCTCAGGAAGCTTGTAGTAACACAAATAAAACACCTGCAAAAGCTCAACAATCTATAGGACTTTGCTAAAACTTCTCCCACAAGTTACCATACAAATTTTTCGAAGTTACAGCAAAGGACATTTGAAAGTTCAGCTCCTACAAATTGCGGTAGACATTCCAGGGTAGGCGAGTGTGTGACAAAGTGACAAACTCCCCATCTTTGTCTTGCATTAGTTAACGGAGAGAGACGTCACCAGCGCACAGTCGAGTATTTCGCATATGGAAAATAAAACGCTCGCAAGCAGGTAGCGGTCACCATAATGTTCATACAGTGGTGACGTTTGCAAACGGAACACTCTTTGGTTAATCCAGCCGTTACAGGCCAACGTCTTACTGTTGGGCATAAATTCTATGTTTGAGTAAAGTTGATAAAATGTATTAAATTTTTCCATAGTTGAAAAGCAAATTTACTTTTTGTTTTTAGCATACTATTAATGCACACGCAATACCTGAAACATTGAGGTGTTAATATTATCAGTAAATGATGGGAAAAATTTTTCTATGTGTTTTATCCAATGTATTTGAAAGCAAATATATTAATAATGGAAATCCAGTTAATTAAAGAATTTAATTATACCTTAGCGTAGCCTAACAAAGCTAAAATGACTTAATCACGAATATTGTGCTTTTGAGTGCGAAAATAATATACTTGGGTATATGTACTGAATACTTGAATGTTTGTTTGTACTAATTTTGGTCATATTCATATTTTAATAGTGAATACGCTCTACTTACGAACAATAAAATATTTTTCGTACGGTGAATGGAATAGACGCATCAAATGTTATCGACTCTCTAGTTGACACCCATACTTGCATTTGCATGTGATTGTCGAAAATCGTTGTTTGAGACTCACTCGCAATTACTTCGATGCACTAAATATAATATTTATGTTAGTAATCCTACTAATTCTAGAGTTATATTGGGTGTCCGGCATGCTTGTGCCGATTTTTTTTATTAAAGAAAAGAACAAGGAAAATAGATAAATGCCATTAAATTTTTGATGAGCCAAATATGAACAATTTTTTGAACAATGTGTCTCCATCTTTCTTTTAGTTGGAAAATGCTTTCTTTCCAGAACTACGGTGGTTTCATGACAAAAAATTCATCAGGGCATCTTTTTAAGTTATTCAAAGAATTGAAATTTGTATCATTAAGAGTTTTGCAGAGATCCGAATAATTTAAGACTCGAAGGAGCAATATTTGGCGAATATGGAGGGTAATACATCCCAGCCACTGTAGTAATTTTCGTCTAGTTTCCAAAGACATCCCTCTGGAAAACGCCTTTCTTGTTGGCCAATTCTGGACATTTTGCTTTAATTGCTGCTTCTAACTTGTCCAGTCGGGTACGTGGAGTATTTCTCAGAATGACTTGCTCGGTTACTTGGGAGAAGCTCCTTTCTATACCCATGCACCAGACGCAAAACAAAACTTCTTCAGGATAAAGACCCGCTTTTTGAGTGGTTAAGGGAGGCTCATGGAGCTTCCTCTACGATCGTTTTCTCTGAAAATTTCTGTAAACAACCCTTTTCTCGTATCCTGTTACAATTTACTTGTAAAAATGTCGCGTTTTCATGCCGTTTATAATGCAAATCACCGATGGAAATACGATCTAAAATGTTCTTCTCATTTAAGTCGTGTGGCTCCATACGTCAGAGCAATTTGCAAAGCCAATATTTACCACCGGCTCATGAACGGCGGATTTTGATAGGTTGAGGCTTTAATTGTGCCCATTCATTGGTTGAGCAATGTGGGATATTCTCAATTAATTAATGACTTGATTTGGTCATCATCTGTTGATATTGTCTGTCCGATCGCTCTCATTATACATAAGACTTCAATCTCCAGCTAAGAACCTCGCCAACCACTACCATACATGCAGTCTTTCGGATGAAGAATCATTACCGTAAACTGTGCATATTTCTTTGGTTGCTCGTGAGGCCTTTTTTTCCTTTTTTTTTTGGAAATAGAAAAGCATTAAGCGCTCAAAATAATTTTTCCATTTTTGTTTTAAAGGGTTACAGAAGTAACACGAAAAGCTTGTACTGTGCTCTAAATGGAAGCGAAGTCAGATCATATATTCAGGACTCAGTCAGATTCTAAAGAAAGTCCAAAGATAAACTACTAACAATCGGTGCGAACTTCGTGACAACTGACTATATACGCCGGCATTTGATATGATACAAAGGTTATGTATTGTCCACCACTCCCTATCTTTTTAAGTGTAGTTATAATCCAAAGGTCTTACATCGGCCAAGCTTCTTATTTCCACGAGCCAGACACAATCCGGCGTCTTTACAATGAATATTTCCTACCCCTTAGTACGTCTTCAGAGAGGAAGCGATATAATCCAAAGGCTCTTTGTCTTTCACTGTTTTCCCATCTCTCAGTGCCTTTAGAGAAGAGTCCTGCCGACTCGAGGCGGAGCGTAAACACTCCAAAGGCTTTGGATCATTTCCAGGGCAAGGGGGCCGGAAAGATAGCTCATGAAAAACTTTCCTTAGGAAGTGGATGGTCGCTTCAGAAACTTCTTATGATGAAGACAAAGAGGAACGCGTCATCGCTTGAACTTCACGCAGCTATAAAGTGCCGTCATCCCTTACGGTAATGGACTCCAAGAAGCAGTAGAACTGAAAGAATTCACTAAATGGATTAGTTCCAATAAAAGGTAGCGATTACATAGCGACAAAAGTGGGTTTATTGCTTAATGCAAAGGGATAGGATAGGATCCTTACTGCTGGGGCTGCCATGCCATTCGTGCTCATGGACCCAGACGAGCTGTCGACCAAAACGAAGGCATTTGGTGGATCAATTCCAATATTAGAAACCGATTATACGGGAGGGAATATGCCAATAGCTAGGAGAAACGATTGGTTGTGGGAGAACAATATGCATATCATTTCAGTTACATGTAGCAATAGGGGACAATTGATTGAGGAGCACCGAAAAATATTAATACATATTCGTCATCCTCGAATGAGCTGTTTTCTGAGAAAACAACATTAAAATATCGGCATGTGCTTTTCAGAAGCTGCAAGAAACTACGCAAACTTTATTTAACATTAATTTTATCGGCTTAAGCCTCAACAATTAATGATTTAAAATCCTAATTATGATTTATATTTTATGCGCATAGCATTAATATTAATATCACGAATACGCAAACATGGTAAATATTGAAATATTTTTTGCTATATTATATACATAATTTAAAATTAAGTTTTAAAATTTTTATTTTATTCGCAATTTGTTCTGCAGGGATTTTCTTTTGAAAAACGACGAAAAATAATTTAGTTTCACGATAACAGATTTTCCTGAAGTAGCCAATATAATAATCAAGTTTTGATGTTTTTTGATATATATATAAACTGATCGCTTTCATAACAACTAAAAGAGTATGACTAAGAAGTAATGAGAGGCTTTTCATATTCCTATTTCTATGATACGATTACAGGTTTCGACCCGCAGTAGCAGTAGTCTAAAGCTTCTGACGGTGACTCTCAAGGCCGCTGGTTCAAACCACGCTGCCAGCTAGGCAAGTTCTTCGCGGCGTTTGACATGATCAGTCAGCATCCGGTCTGCGTACTACTGTGGGTTTACTGACCTTTCCCAGCAACGGGGAGGGCTGGAGGCACAGATTGTCGCATGGCGCATTCCGCCACTCTCGCCATAGCTCTAGACGATACGTATTCGACTGCAGCTGTACACTCCCATGGGGCCTGTAGGCCTATACCTGCCGTACAAACCAATGCGTGTGGGTTTCCCAGTTCGGGGCACAATCAAGTTGACTTTACTTTTTCGAGAATTACCTTAGTACTTTCGAGAAACATCTGCTATTATGATTTCGAGAAGCAATAGAAGGAACAAAGGAAATTCGTTTATTCTCTCATATGCATGCAGTGCTCATCATGTTAAAGAGTCATTTTATGACTTATGAAAATTTTTACAAATTAGGAAAATTGGAGCAACCAATGTGTCCAGGTAATATTATGATTTCTATCACCTGCATATGAAGTGAGAAAGGTGGTATTGTTTTCTTTCTGTATGAGTCTATATTTGTATATCACTCCACCCAAAAACTCCCTAGAGGAATTGAGCTATTATCACAATCTCTTGCAGGCAGTCAGGTGGGTTGAACATGATATGAAAAACACCAAAACTGCTGACTCAGCACCTTCCCTCCTTCCTATATCCATTCACGGGTGATTATCTTACACCACGAGGCGTTCCATATTAGATTAAAAATTTGCATTAAAAATATAAACAGTAAAAAACAAGGACACAGCAGCAAAAGCTGAAAAATATTCTATGAGAACTTTGTACATATTTCGTTGAAATCACGTAGGAAGAATAAAATAACCGACTGTACTCAACATCTGACATTACAGGAAAGAAAACTGTAAGCAGGCATGCACTGCTAAAGCTCCTATTTATTGGCAATATTCTCGTGCTGTACAGTGGATAGGCGCAACTTAGGTCATATGAACAGGTCTAAATTTGGAATATTTATGGATTTAACACTCCTAACTTAAAAAGAAACGGTTACAGATGTGAAAGCGGTAAAACTTTCGAGGACTTCTGGTACACCGCACTGTTCCCCTCGGGCTGTCAAGGAAGAGTGAGCGGACTACGTAGGTGGACTGTTACTGATTCAACCCCGCCCAATATAGCTTTACTATGCTTGCTTCTGTTCCCTTGATTCATTTATTTATTTCACGAATTAGTACATTACTAGGCGTCATTTATTAATTTGTATACCCCAAGTTCATGTGGCATTCCAAAACTTGAAGTGCATCAAACGTCAGGTCCACACACAGCTCTCTAGCTATATACACTCCTTTGCAAAAAAAAAAAAAAAAACTCTGAAACAGATACTATTGTTATTAGCGGGTTCTTTGAAACGGATAGATAGGATAGTTATTTGTGTATTTTTATGTATTTATTTTATGTATCTATACTTTTTCCAGAATGTTAACGGGACTGCTTGTAAGATGCCTCATTTAGAATGGCTGAAACAACTAAATGATAGAAATTTGATGAAGAAGCAGACAACAGAATTACAGGTTCAAGACAAAAGGAATTCACTTTAAAAAGTGCTAAAGGGCTTTTACCAACAAAGAAAAACGTCAGTGATAGAAAGGAATTTAATCCCTGTAATTGCGCAAAAGATGATGAGTGGTTAAAGAATGTTATCTGGTCTAATGAATCACGATTCTGTCTTTCTAGTGATGCTCCTGAACGTTGCACTAGAAAATCAGGTGGAAGGTTTTTGCCAAATTGTATCAAAAGAACTGTAAAGTATGGCAAAGGAGGGATAATAATGTGGATTGTCTTCATTGCAGCGAGTGCTAGCAATCTGAATTAATATGACAATTTTGTCAATGGTAAAGAATACCTAAAAGTATCAGAAATTAGGCTTCTTCAAACTCTCCAGTAGCAAAGTATTTCAAAGAGCACAATATTTCAACAGGACAATGCTCCAGCACATAGAGCTAGGATAACTCACAAATTGTTTAACGATTATTTTGGCCTTGTCAACGTCCAGACCTGAAGCCCGACGAAAATATTTGGAGCATTTAACACTCCTTAATAGGAAGAGTATCTTTCAGACTAATGAGCTGTGGGAACAAGTACTAAGTAGATAAACAAGACTTCTCATAGCAGTGTTTGAAGCGGTTGGACAAAATGACTCAGAGAATGTTCTTTTTGAAGAAAAATAAAGGGAATTCAATCCCGTATGACACGACTTTAGTTGCATTTATGACCATGCATTATAATTTTTAATAATACACGTGTTAATGTATACCTTGGAGACTTTCGTGTTGTTGCTTTGGTGGTTTCTTTCTATAAATTTCTAAAATTATCTTGACTCTTATTTTTACATGTGAGATTAGTTACTACTGTATATGCTGCTAGTTCTCAAGCGCCAAAGTATTTTAAGACCAAAACGATCGATTCATATAATTTCTCTGGTAGGTGTGATTGATCGTATAACTCCATTGTTTTTGTGAACACTGATTCTACTTTTCATCTACGTAAATGTAAAGCGCTGTCGACGAATAATTGCTAAAGCACAGCATTTCCGCTGATGAGAACTTGATGTAAGAGTTATCTAAAGATTACTATGGTACGGATAAACTTACAACATTTGAATGACATTTACTACGATAATAGAAAAGTTGATTCATAACAATTATTATTAAAAAATATTTGTTACTGATCAAACAATAATAAAAATTTGTATTGATACCATCCCGTTATAGCGTGCATCACCCTTGCAATTTACAACGTCTTACTAGTTTAATGACTTTACAAATACAGGTAATTAAAATTGGCATAATTGAATACGACGTAAAATGCTGTGTAGGCCAAACGCTGCACGAAATGAAGCCCTCTTGATGCACAGTTGCACGGGAGGGCCGGTGATGCCACGTATGCCGAGACGCAGTGAGCCAATGGGCAAAAAGTATTCCAAAACAAGTGGTTTTGATTGTATGTCTGGCTCTGAATTTCATTAGGGCTCTTCAATAGTAAAAGTATCTGACGAAATTGTCGCGCTCAAAATGTGCGGATTAGTATTACGGCAGCTCTGCTTATAAACGAAATTGCAATTCCTAGCTGCAAAACAACGCCGTGCCAAGTTATTAGAGTGCTCGCAATAGTTTTTATTGCTTTTGTCTTTGCAAGGCTTCCATTCAATCATCGGAGCCTCACGCTTGCGTAACTTTATTGCCGAGATTAGAGGAGCTCGGTAGACTAGCTATATCGGGTTATGATGTGCTGTACCCGTAGAGTTCCATGGTAATTGCAGTACGAAGCGATCACGCGGAGCTCATACATAATGCAGCAGAGATCGGAATCTGCGGCTCGTTTGGTGCCTCGTCAATGTATTAAATTTCCGTCTCGCTGCTCTCCGTCGTAGCGAGGGTCATATTAAAGCGATACCTTTGAGTCTCACGACGGAATATTGATAGCGTTTGGGAATTTTGAGCGTTGGTTAAGAATGAGATTGGATTCTATGATGGGTAAATACAGCTCATGATTTGTAAAGGAAAGAACCAATGCCGTAGAAAAGTGGAAGAAAATTTTTGGGAATAACTTCAGAAACACAGTTTTTGAGATATAAGATGGCGATAGTTGATTTTCATAATGTTGAAATCACTGGTATGCTGTAGCGATCATAATGCAATATAGGGAACGGGAATAACACCAAAATTTACAGTTTATTACTTACAAAGTAAAGACTGCATTGTGGTGAAATTTTTGTCAAATAAACATCAAGTCTCAATGCACGAATTATTTGCAAAGTTACTTGATACTAAGTAATAGTTTTCCAAAAAAATTAAGATAAAAATATACGAATGACTTCAGAACTAGCCAAAAGTTAAGAAACGATGCTAAAAATTGCTTAACTCCATTTAAAACACTCCTGGAAATAAGAGATTGGATACAAAATAGCAATAAAATCGAATGTTTTGTACATATCACTTATTTTCAATGACTTCTCTGTATCATCAACCAAATTAATGTCCTCCCAATATCGACAATTATCTCCTCCCATTCTTCTTTGGTGGTGTTTTCTCGTGGCTCTCTCTCCGATATTCTTCCATACATTTTCTAAAGGGTTCAAGTCGGGGCTCTAGGCTGGCCAGTTCATTAGGGTAATTTCGTCGTATAAAAAAGGCCATAACCTTCCTAGCCTTGGGGCAAGGTGCCTTGTCCTGCATGTAAATGCAAGATTCACAAGGGCTAAGGCATAAGCTTGCACTGTAAAAAAAAATCCGTAATTTTTGCGGAAAAGACTCCGTAAAAATGTTTCTTGCAAAAGTCCCGTATTTTGGTTTACTGGAAGAATTCCGTATTTTGCCCTTTCTCCAGCGGCTATACCTGCGCTTACTTCGCATTTTACCAGATGACTGTTCCCTATAAACTACCATTTTATTCGATATATGTACCAAGTACGAGCTCGTTTACAATTTCAAACGTTTCTTTTGAAAAGGAATATAGTATATTTTGACTTTCATTTTACAATGAATTCCGTAAATTTTACGGAAAAATCCCTGGCAGCAATAATGCCAAAAAAATTCCGTAAGATTTACGGAATTCCGTAATTTACCCATCAATCGGGAAAAAAGCCGGCTCGGTGCGGGACTCGAATCCTCGTCATGGCGGATCTAAAGTCAACATATTTACCACTGCCCTGTCATGTGCTTCTACGAGAGAGCTGTAGGCCAATTAAAGCAAGTGTAGTTGACTGCTGATGATATTTACCTCCACCAAGGAGGTATGCTTTAGTCGAATGTGTTTGTCTGGCTATTTGTCTATATGTCTGTTACGGATTTTGATGAAATTTACTGGGATTGCTATGTATGTTAGGAGGAACAGATGATTACCTTTTGGTGAAGATCTATCTGTTTATTAGTTAGCTTTTATTTTTTCTAAGTAACATAACTCAAAAAGTTATGGACGGATTATGAAATTTACATGAATTGTTAGGTATATTGCGAAGACTTAGTGACCAAATTTTATGACGATCCGTTTGTTAGTTCGCTTGTTTGTCTCTGTGTTTAATTTTATGCCTTTTCGCAAAATAACTCAAAAATGTTATGAACGGATCTCCATGAAACTTTTAGGAATAACTAGTAATGGTGAAATACATAAATAATTAAATTTTGACGATGATCGGTTGGTCTGTTTCTGTGTTTGACTAATGCTTGTCAGAATGTCAGAAGCTGCATTATTCTATTCTAAGCTGAATGCAAACTAGAACCATGGTAGCAGAATTGCTGTGTAATACTTATTTAACTGAGCAATTTCGTTGAACTGGTGTAGTTTATTTCAGTACCCAGCTTTTTAAGTTGAACAAATAGTGAACGATATAAATACATTCCCATTAGACTACAACACTCAACAAGTACGTGACTGTTGAACGTACATGTAGATTTATTGTACAATTTTGTGTCAATCATTTACCATTAAGATTGTGCATCAATTACTTGAGCATTCTGAGCGCACATACCTCCGCCAAGCAAAGCACGGTAACGAAACATTCAATTTGGTTCTGAAACTCCAATTAATAATACCTTTTGAGAGTAATTTAAACTTCTGTAATTTTCTTGAAAGTCCGTTCATAACGTTTTTAGTTATACTGCTAACAAACATTCTGCCAAACATTAGTGAAATACGTGAACAGACAAAGCGATCATCGCCAAAATTAAATTATCTATGTATTTCAACACTGCTAATTATCCCTGAAAATTTCATAGAGATCCATTCACAACTTTTTGAGTTTTTTGAGAACAAGCATAAAATTAACACAGAGACAAATAAGCAAACTAAAAAACAGATTATCGAAAAAATTTGGTCACTAACTTTTCGCTCAATATACCTCAACAACTTATGTACATTTCATAACAATCCGTTCATAACTTTTTGAGTTATGTTGCTAAGAAAAATAGGCAGACAAACAAACAGATGGACAGATTTTTAGCAAAAATTAATCATCTGTTCCTCCTGACATACCCAACAATTACAGTTAATTTCGTAAAAATCCGTGACGTACAGAGAGACAAACACACTCGACTAAAGCATACCTCCTTGGTGGAGGTAAATATCATCAGCAGACAACAACATTTGCATTAATTGGCCTATAGCTCTCTCGTAGAAGCACTGGACAGGGCAGTGGTAAAGATGTTGACTTTGGATGACGAGGATTCGAGTTCCGCACCGAGTCTGCTTTTTCCCCAACTGCTGGGCAAATTACGGAATTCCTGTAAATCTTACGGAAAATCCCCTTACAGCAATAATGCCAAGAATTTTCCGTAAAACTTACGGAATGTTATTTACAGTGTGGGGACAATCTGCCGTTGTAGAAGCCATTTGTAAATCTCATCATTGATTTTGCCATATATACAATTGATGGGGCCAACTCCTGCAGAAAGAATCATTTCCCACACCATCACACTGCTCCCACCAAACTTGATTGTTTTCCTTACAAATTGAGGAGACAGTCTTTCACCTTTTAGCGACGTACATAAATATTATCCTCAAAACCGAACAGGTTAAGCTTGGCTATAGTCACTGAAACGAATTGGATTCCATTGTACGTCAGTCCAAAAATGCTCTCTCAAAAACTCTAGACGTACCTTTTGGTTTCGCTTCGAAACGAGAGATTGCGAAACTAAAGCTGGAACCGGGGCACATATATTTCCATTAATAACCGGCAAGAAACTGTTTTCCTTCAGACGTTATTCCCTGTCTCTCTTCACTAAATTTATGGGAAACTGATGAAAAATTTTCAAAACGGTCCATGGCAAACATTCTAACAATTTTGTGATCTTCCCTTTGAGATGTTTATGGAGGTCTACCAGTTTTTAGGTCTGGCATTTAGCATTTTGTCTAAGTTATATGCCTGCTTATTACACGATTAATGACACTTTTAGACCCACTGACAACATAAAAAATATCTGAAACTGACTTGTTTTCAATATTTGGCAATAATGAGTTTTTTTTTTGCAACTAGCTCCACTGATGTTTGAATGCAGTCTTTAATTTTAAGGTGCTCTACTGAGTGGCTTAAAATGAATTGATTAAACATTTAGCATCGTTGCTTAACTTTTGGCCAAGCCATAATTCCTTCGTATCTTTTCATCCTAAAATTTTTATGAAAACTGTTAAAGGTAAAGTCAACTTTGACTGTACCATCCACTGGGAAATCCACACTCACTGGTTCGTGCGGCAAACATAGGCCAACTGGCCCCAGAGGTGTAAGTGCAGCTGCAGCCGACGACGAGTCGCTATGAACTATGGCGCCGAAACGGAATATTCAACGACCCGCCACCCTTCTACCCCAAGGTAAGTACCCCAACGATAGCTATGCGCACAAGCAGATTTGCTGATTCAGCGTGCTGAGGCCATGATAAAGATCGCGCCTGGTCTGTGGATCGTTTTCGGAACCCTCAGCACAACTGTGCAGCACGCAACGTTCGTTTGTATCTTTGTAGTTAATTTATGCATTATGACCTTAAATTTATTTGGTGAAAATTTAATTAGGATTCATTTCTACTTTCTACGTAATAAAGTGATTTATATCGGTGCTGTTTCCGTTCCTTGTATTAAATTCACTCTCACCTGGACACAGAGTTTAGATTTGTTACTGAAACTTAACTAGCATTTCAAGGTTTTTGGATACTCGACTTTGACAATTTTTAAGATAGATGTATGTAAACAAATAATAATACTAACATTGATGAAATTCAATAAACAGCACGTGACAACTACAGTATATACAAACTTAAGGCTATTGCGCTAGGTGTTACGAATTTTTTTTTATCATAGGGATAAGGCGGAATTTATTAGGATAATGCATTATTATATCAAGCCAAATTGATCACTGTGTAACGATCGTACGGTAACAAAAAATACAGTTGCCTTGCAAGTACCACCATCAGAAAGTTATCCCATACTGCCCCTAACGTATGTAACTTCAAGAGATAGACAAGAACACTTTTGTACGTTCAATGCTCTTGGAAAGGGGATTAATTAATTATTATTATCATTACTGGTATCTTGATGCTCCTTGTAGTGAACTTTCCATCATCGGTTCACTACAGTTGAGCATCACAACAGCTGAAACCTCGTCCAGCGTTCACTACTGCTTATCAGCTTTCCTTTTTGAGACAAAGCCCAAAATTCCAACAGCTGGGTCAACAGGCGACGACTTGCGCGCTGGCGTGGGCCAATCTACGCGCACTCCTGGAAGTTGCTTGCGCGCTGTCGGCATATCATG
>LQNS02277602.1:15918150-15932164 GCA_001587735.2 Parhyale hawaiensis
TACCTTGCCTTTACCAACGACTGTATATTGTCACTAATATAATTAATAATTTGGCGCAAACTTTCATTCACCTTGTCGGTTCGCTCACACCCTGAGTGACTGCTTTCAAGAGCAGTATCACTACATCCTAATTTATGCCTCCCATCCCTAGCGCGACCGACGTTTGCCATCGGGAAAACAGTATTTGTAGATGATGAACACAAAATCTGTACCCACTTATTTCAAATTCTAAGCTATCATTTAGATCTCTATAGTAATATAGTATAGACACAACCAATCATTACATTCCGATGGTATGCATGCACTATTACACAAATTCTGCAGCACTATGCAAAACAAATATATAGAAGGAATTAACAGTTGTTTCCATCATTACTAACTACTGTGAGAAGTTACCAAATTCAACATAATAAAAAAAACGATATGCGTGATATTTCACAGACGTTCTACGTTAATGAAGTAAAATGCAAAAACTGAAAATTAGGCCTTTGGGAGTTAAATTTGCTCTTTCGCACTAATTATACTCGAGCAGATAAAAATAATTTTCTCTGCTCTCAAAGCATAATTGAAGTTAATTAATCAGTTCTTTTCGCTGCACTATCTAAAATATTTTTTGTGCTTATAAAAGCTGCTAATTAGTTAGCAATGTTTTATTATCCTAATGGTAATTATACTGGGTTTTACAATATTGATAACAATAATAATCAATCACTGCTATAACAGCAAATGCGAATTGTCTATTAATCACCCGCGAAGAAAGTGAGAAAGGTGATAATGTTTCCGTTGCAGATTTAAGTAGATGGAAGGAGTTGAGCAATGTTCATGATTTTTTGCAGGGAGTTTGGTAGGTTGACCTAGATGTGACCCATGCCGGCAAACGAGGCCTAGCTAGCTATAAAAAATGACGGCGTTAAATTTGCATCCACAGCGGTAGATTGTCTTAGGCCACGAGGCGTTCCATGTTTCTCTTCTTTTATTATAAGGAGCTCATGCTACGGGGGCTGTGCGCTTACCTTGTTGGACAGAGCATCCATACGAGAAACTAGGATTAGCTGGCCATAAAAAATGACTGCGTTGAATTTAGCTCCCACCACGGGTGACCATCTTACGCCAAGCCACGTTTGAAGAATTCTTTTTTTAGTCCTGTTTTATATTGCGATACAAACTACAAAAATTTTAAGGTATATGGCGAAGTATCTTTCTTTATAACCACTCTAACAAAATCTGATATATACCGATTGGTTGCGGTAAGGGGCATTTATTAATGATAGTTGTCGGTTATAAGAAGTTGTTAGTAATCAAGTAGTTATCAATCAAATCAAGTAAATTATTCCTGTCTACGTCACGTCAGCGCAATAAAAATAATAATAAAAAAAACAGACTATACTTGTCTATCGACGTGGTATTGACGGTGCTCATATTTTCTGACTATTCATATCATTACAAGGAAATGCGGATCCTTTGGGGAATGAGGTGGATGCCTAAAATACATTGCGTCTCCACACCATTCCTTGCCTTCATTTTTGAAGCTAGAGCACTTGTTCGATATGCCGGCAAAGCTGATAACGTTGTGATAGTGAATGCCCTTCCTGTTATGCTAAATTAAAGAAGTTAACACTGGAGATACCTGATGTACCTCTAAAGGCGATGACACACGCTAGTCAAAAGAACGAGCGTCGTCATCTTTTCGCCCGAGCGTTATGTTGAACTTCCGTACACACAGCTTTGAGATTGCCAAGAAGTGGTAAAAAAAATGCTTACTGTCAGTTCAGTTTACTCCACAAGCGCCGTTAGTTAACTTTCAGACATATCATTTATCTGGAGGGATTTATAACTCAAGATTCTTTACAAGTGTGTGCTATTTGAATGGGCACATCAACACATGCGAACGAAAAGATGACGATACTCGTTCTTTTGGCTAGCGTGTGGCATTGGCATCAACAGTGTCGTAATTTCCACCTTCTTCATACAACAGGTTTAATTTGCTCTTAGTTCACGACGTGAAAATCAAGAGTAAATCGACGAAAAGAAAGAGGAGGACTTGCTTCAGAACAGCGTCACAGAAGGAGCAGGGAGAACGGAGGCTTTGTTGAAGTAAGGATTTTCTGTCCTCTTTCTTATGATATCGTAGGCTACCAGGCTATCACATAGTAATTATAATCATGATAATGTTCATCTCTAGAGTATTAGTAGCACCTACATATTTTATTATTTAGAAATGTCCCAACTATGTCATCTACACTGTATTATAACACACATCGTGCACCTGTTTATATATAGTATATATTATATATGTAATTATGTTTTGCACAATTTCTTCCTGTCTCTTACGTTCATGCACACAATTAGCAAAAAAAACATAATAATAATAAAAAAAAACCAGAGCACCTTGCTTCACGTTTGGCACAGATAGAATTTTCTTCCATTTTTCTTCAGTCTAGCTTGCCTGTATTCGTTTTTCCATGGAACTTCATATTTGCTCTCTCTCCTCTTAGGCGTACGAAGATCATTATAATTCGTCCGTTCCTTGCGCAGCTCAGTTAATTTTTCTTTTACCGAGCTGCCGTTCGCGGTATCCTTAGAGCCGTACATTTTTCTTCAGTTTATTAAAATCCAATTATTGTACTCTTAACAGAGAAGAAAGTTGAGATTTTCAGTCAATCGTTGCCACCAGAGTTTTAGTTTAATGAAAGTAGCTGTACTCTATCTTTCATGTACACTAGGTTTTGAATATGACTGTGGTAAATTCGATAAAGTTAACATATTTTTTTGGAAAGGAAGTGATTTTTCTCAATTAATGCAAGCAGGATGAAAATGCAGCATTATAGACGTGAATTTCACTACCCTCGCAGCCTTTGTTTATTAAATTACAAATATTATATGAAGCTGGCAGGTGTAATTTTTTAAGCAATAAAATCAGTACTACGAGTAAGAATAATTCCAAGAAAATTGCACGCAGTCATATCTAACTTCTGGCAATACAGGTATAAGACTAAAATACATTATAGGTCACAATTTCGAGCAATAATCAGGAGTTCTAATGCGAGGCAGCAACACATCAAAATTGCAGCCTTACATTTAGCAGTTGCAATACTGCCTCTCTTCGCGGCAAGCTTCCGAGCTTCTTCCACAAGTTTAGGTCGAACTCACGCGAGTGTTTCTTGACCTGCCTCCAGCGAGCCCCCTTTCTTTTGCGGTCTTTTAAAGTCTATGGGAGTGAGGAGCTGAAGAAAGGCCCCCTTGTCGTTATTTTATCCTTTAGAGGCTTTCCCAGGCCCAGGAATGGACAGCTTTTTATATGATGATTGCATACGCATGATTATATGCGCGGTCCGCAGCAGGGGCTGCCTGCGCCCGAGGGCATTTTGAGACAAAGAGATAATGAAATTAGTACCTAGCTTAGTGCCCACGGAAGTCAAACAATAGCCTCATTTAAAAATAGAAATAAAAGGAGGAGAGCTCAGACATTGTCGCATACGGGTGCCGTGCTCGCTACATTACAGCGTACATTATTCTGAGGTTGTGCAATGTCTAAATATTATAGAAGATGGGGCGGTCCGTTACTGAAACAAAAAACAGTAAAGCAAAATATAATTTCCTGAAGCACTAGCTTTGTTTTAAACGTTAGGTTTAATAATTGATGAAAATAAGGACATCAAGGTTCCATGTATTTAATTAATTAACATAAAATAATACTTCTTCTTGACAACGACATTCGCTAAGAATGTCGAAGGCTTGTTAAAAATAAAATTCATAATCCAGAAGAAGTATTATTTTATGTTAATTAAATACGTTAGGTATAATTTACACTTGCTAATTTCGTATTCCCAGTGGGTTAGCAACGTTTAAAACTTCGACCTTGTTCATATATAAGTATGATTAAAGATATACTAGGAGCTCTACGAATTTTGAGACGTTGGGTAGCGTCAACTATTGTAGATACGTGCGGTTCTAAATTTGCATAACTGGCGCGAGTAAACAAGGTCAAAATTCTCAGGCAGAGCAAATTTACATGAAATTTGTGCTACCACACGCAGTAAGAACTACAACTGAATTCTGAAACTTTGTTTAGACTTGTGGAACTTCTGGTGAATGCATTTCATTTGAAGGCAGCAAAAATGAAGCTCTTCCTACCTGTTTAACTTCAAACAGATGACTTGATAGCACAGTATTTAATAATATCTGTTACACTTTAAGTGTTTTTTTTTTAATGCTAAGTCAGTGGTTTTAGCATATTAAGGTATTAGCCGATCACAAAATTGCTAAAATCCCAAGAGGCTGTTTCACTTATAGGGAAATAAATCACCTATTTACTCCAGCCCTTTGCTTCTCTCCGAGACCCCCAAAATGACCCCCACTAGGGATATAAATCCCCGGTCCAGAAGTGTTGTAATAGACACAGCCGCACCCACTCCGACATGTAAAAATGATACAGCATTAGACGAGGTGCAGGCAAAATCTACTCAGCGTTAGTGTGAGGAGTACAAATAAATAAGCACGCCACACCATCATATGAAAAGCCACGAAAAACTGTGACGATAATGTGGTAGTCGTGTTAGTTAGTTATAGTTAGGAAGTTTGAGCCTCCGTTTCCGAGCAGAACGATATCACAGAGGAAAGAGCAAGGGACACGTAGTATGCCAACCCATGCACGAAGGTGTTCCCACACAGGATCAACTTGCATGGGAACAGAAAGTCGAGAAAGAAGAGGAAGAACGGAATAACGCATTAGCGAGGAGTATGAAATCGGGAAGGAAGCAAAGTGGGCACGAAAGAGAGGCGTTCCGAAGGCCTAGCTAATGGCTCAGGTAACCTACAGGGGCCCCCTGGGGTTGCCTGGCCCCATAGCAATAAATCCCAGCCCCAACAGACCAGGGCACAGAGCACCGACTAAACTGACGAGTTCTGTATCTAAAACTCTAAACCACAACCACTGATTCGTGCTACAGAAACAAGCTTGCTGTGTCCCAGAGGAATGTACGACAGCAACCGATAAAAAATTGTCAGAGATTTGCTTCGGAGACGGAAGGTGCATGCACATGTTGACAACTACGACCTCCAGCCATCCCCACTTCTGCTTAGGGTCAGCACTTTCGCAATAGAGTGTGAACGCCAAACACGCTGATGCTGCAATATGTGTACCCCAAGAATTCGCTTGCTCGGTGAGGAGGCGGACGTGCGAACCTTAGCATGTGTACACAACACTTTAGCATCCCGCCACAGTGGGTATAACGGGAACACTTTGGAGATTGGATAAGCAACATTTAGTTTCAAAAACTTCCTCTGTATCGTCAAGATAAGCTCTGCTAACATAACGCTGGCACACCAAAAGCAGCTCAGCGAGAAGCTGGCAGTTTTTGAGAAGCACAGAATGCATTGGAGCGCACACACCGAATAACGGTAGTTGAGCAGGCCGCTGAAGCTGTTCGGTGTGCGCGCTCCAATACATTCCGTGCTTCTTCCAAACCTGCCAGCCTGCCAGCTTGTGGCTGAATTGCTTTTGGTGTGCCAGCGCCCTTGAGTGTGTAAAACCTTAGTAAATTTTTTGCCTTTCTTTTGTATTGAAAACTCACCTATGATGGGTAAACTTTTATGACTTTTGCGAATTACATTTAACAAATTAAATAAAAGTGTCGACACTTCGTCTCTTCACCCGAGCACTACATCTGATTACTGGAAATATCAAGGAACTGATTGTTGTTTAACGCTTCAGCAGAGTTTATTCATTACATTATTTACTAATGATTTGTCATTTCAATTAATTGCTCAGTATTTATTTATATTATTTTTGCCGCAGAATTTCAGTGTAGAGAGGTAAGCCTCGTCTCCCTAGCCACAAAAGTACAAAAGCGTAGGGTGGGGTGGGGGGGGGAGAGGGAGCTGCCGGAATTATGGCCTCTTCTTCCTTTTAAGGCAAGCGTTCACCTCTGCTCGAGTGACTAAACTTGCTTATTTTAAAAAAAGTACCCTCAGTGATAACGACGACTTTAACTTAGTAATGAAGCTTTTCACTTTTCTTGCTAGTGATACGGATTTTATGGTAAAGATTATGCCTCATACATGTATGTAAGCTTGATCTTCCATTAACGTAAGAATTGTTGTGCCGTTGTGAGTTTGCGAGAGCAAAATTTCCCTCCTTCGAGTAAAAGTACCAAGTCAATTATAAAATGCTTGAAAATCAAGTAGCTCCAAGAAATTATAGTTCAATCAAAAGAATTCAACGGAAATGCCCAGTGCTTACTATATCCTGGATACCAGTAGTTAGTTGAACCACCAGGATCGAAATTTGGTTTCAATATGAATTGAAAATGTTTTGGCCTCTGCTCAGCGTTAAGTTTCAACTGCTGCGAAGAAATTAAGCTAAAAATATGCAAAATAGCTTATGCACGACAGGATCATAAACTCTGCTAATGATACGGCCTTCCATCTACCGAGCTACTTTTCAAAGTGAAGGGGGCTTCAGAAATACAGTATTTTGACTTTCGAGTATAAAATCCAGAAACTATATTTACCATCGTAACTGAGAGCTGAAATTTCATGGTATCTCATCTTGTTATTCAGTAGATGAATTTTCTCCTAGAGTTATCTAATTCCTTAGGAGCGTGACGGAGAGAATCAGCAATCAAAGAAACAAACCAGCAAGGAAGCAAGATAGCAAGCTAGCCAGCAAGTAAGCAACCAACACACTATGTATTATAATATGCACAGATACACTACACAGTGTATGTAGTGTAGTGTAGTGTATCTGTGCATACATTATAATACACAGTGTGTTGGTTGCTAGCAAAAAGTGGCAGTTATCCTTCTCACCAGGTGCACGATAAAACATGAAAGCTTGACGAACGTTCACAATTTTTAGAAAATGAAAAACGGGATACCGTGGCTTAGAATACTGCGGGGACTGACCCACAAACACACGCTGTTCTCTTCTTTAGTCAAAAATAATATTGTTATCCATAAAAGAAATAAAGATTTACTTTGAGCACTAAAGGGTAATAAACTAAGCAACCCACTACCGATTTTTTTTGTTTGTTCTCATAGTCCAAAACATACGTTTATTTTTATAAAAACTTGCTTACTACGTACGGAGGTTTCTTTTCGAAACAGCAGTATTCAACATGTCGCTTATGAAGTTCACTCCCCTGACAGGGTTAAGCTTATCCATTGATTACGAGGGCGGAAATAGACATGGCCGTTGTAACATTTAGTGGTTAATTATCTTGCTTGCCATCTTAGTGGTTCTTATTTATCGCTATCATTTATTACCCACAGGCGTACATTGCTTACGCTAATTTCTCGTCTTTTCTATGATTTCTTAGTATAGGTCATTGAGCTCCATAATGTTGTACAATACAATTAAGTCTGTAGGTCTCCAAATGAACCTATCGCTGTAACTGAGTTTTTAATAAAAATATTGTTATTAATATCACACGTATGATATCAATTTTGACATGCACAAGACATAGACAAAAGGCCGGCTAGAGCTAAACAAAGCTTGTCATCGGAAACAGATTCATCTATCGGAAGAATTTGAGTCTGGTGAAAGGACAGTAAAGAAGAATTCAAAGCTATATGGTTTCATATGTCAGTAATCGATTACCTCACATGTCATAGTTGTGTCTCTTGAAAAATATTCAGTAAAAGATCATTTATGACCGATGTATACAGTCGGCACACATCTTATGGTCACGTGCTTATGCTTTTCCGCCAAACAATTATTTACCGTGGTCATGGACGATTGATCAATACGTATCAGATTATTAAACAAAGTTTAAAACTCTATTCATTTATGCTGTTGTATATAAATGAATTTTCACTGGCATATTTCATATTAGAAACCGAATACTGTATTTTATCATGCAACAAGTGACGAATTTCTTGTATTTCAATCTTCGGTGATATTTCGCATCCAGTTGTTCAGCTGCCATATGTAACCGAGTTGTGCTACTGCTATAAGTACTATCAGTTTTTCAAAGACAGCAGTGTAGCTATGCAGCATCGCACATACATACTGCATCTACGGTAAGGTACTTTACTGCTTCACGTACATCTGTTAATTCCTAAAAATTATTCCCGCCGTAATCGAAAGCTTGAGAAATGTTTGGTGGGTCGGTTGAAAGGAAAACTAGAACGCCTCGTAGCGTAAGACAATCATCCATGATGGGGGATGGGGGGGGGACTGCTCAATGTTTTGAGTAAGCAGTTTTGGAATTTTTCACATCTAAGTCTACTCGATCACCTGACTGCGTGCAAGAGACTACGATGATATCTCAAGACCTTCTGACAGTTTTGGGAGTAAAGGCATACAAAGATATATAGACACAGAAAGCATAAATAATCACTTCTTTCAGTTCGCTCACGGATGATGTATATGTATTTCAGTCATGCGCTGCCGAGCAAGTAAGTCATAGTTTACACTAGCAGTGAAGTGCTGCTTATGGTGACTAATAATGACAAGTAATGTTACCACAGCAACTCTATTATTGTATTTATCTTCTAAAATCAGTGAATGAAGTTTTTAAATGAAAGTTAAAATAAAAAAATATTTTGATGCAAATTACCAGTAAGTCTCACTCCATGGGTGCCCTATCAATGAATGAGGAGTTTTATTCCAGGAAAAATGGCATTAAAAATGTATACAATTTTTATATAAATATTGGTGGTCTTAGAAATCGTCATCAATTATTCATGCACGGCAGGTATACACCGGATCAACGAAAAAAGCAGCTATCTATAAAGTAGTACATTCTTCTTTGTGATCTACTCATGATATTACCTTAGATATAACAACTTTTCAATGCGTGTAAAATGCCAACACCTCAACCCTGGTATAGTAATTTCATTTCCAAATACACTGGGGATTTAGAAATTAGGTACAGCTTTATAATACAATGAGCGATTCAAAATCAGACGGCTTAAAATTTTCATATGATACAATACTATTTACTAGTATGACTAATTTTTTACTCCTTTCGTACTCAATATCAGGATCACTTTTTCTCTACTTGTGTACAAAAGCTAACAGAGTCACACAAAGCACGCAATACCCGAATGCAAACGATGAAGAAACTAATGCAGATTCAGAGTAAGAGTTGTATGGGAAATTGCTGGAGCTTGTTCAAGACAAAAGTTTAGTGATCTGAATCGCCAAAATTGCTTCAGACGCAGCTCTCACAAGCTTCGCAGTACAAATTCTAGAATCACAAATCTTACTTTACATTCGACTTTTACTTTATGAGCAATATTCAAAAATTCAATCGGACATGGGCCGAAATTTCACTAAGCTTTCTTTTATAGCTTAATGTACAAATATTTTTAGGCCGTGAAGAACAGCACAACTGCTCGAGGCCATACAAAATGGGACGGCCCTCAATACTGAGATCGTCAAAATGGAAACGTCAGTGCAATTTACATCGCCAATGGCTCTCACTGGGCCTTCAGCAAATCGCTGTAGCTGGCAAATCTTCATTCAGTGGGAAAACCGCTAAGTGTATGGTGATTATGGTGATTTTGTTCGCTCGGTTCTAGCGGGACTTCCACAGAATTTCAAAGTAAGCCTACAGCATGATGCTGCTGCTGGGCGTGATGCTATAGAGCTGAAATTCTATTCAACTGTGATATGATACCGAATTGGTAATAAAAGATTTAGTGAATGAGTTGGGCGAAATTTTTGAAAGAAAGAATTGGTTTAATCGTCTTACAGCACGTAATATTTAGACGCAAAATGTGAACAAGCACATAATATTTATTGGAGAAGGCGCCATATGAAACGCAGCAAAGCCTAGTAAGAGTAAACCCAATCGGTAGCTTCTAGAAAGTAACTATGTTGCTTTCTCCTTCCTCTAGGGAACGCTTGTTAGCCGAAAATTTCAGGCTGGGAAGTGAATAACGAATAAATAGTAAAATAAACAATAAATACACTTCATTTGGTACATATAGAGACAGGGTATAATTGCACAAGGTACAACTCGTTGCTAGCAGTGATATAAACCACAGCATGCGTAATTTTGTTGCGCAGTTTCTAAATAAAGACCTGTCGCGCATTAGTGGTTGGCTAAATGCTGGCAAAACTAAAACTATGATTGTCAGTCGGACTCGGACACTTTTACATCAGCATCCACTTCTTAAGATAGACTATACTTCACTTCTGGAATCTAGCTCCCTGGAGATTCTTCGTGTTGTCACTGATGAGGAGCTAATATTCGAGGCGCACATTAGGAGTCTCGTGTCAAGGGCTTCGAGCAAGATTGGGCTTCTGCGTAAGTTAGATTCTTTGCTTGGCGACAAAGATGTAGTCCGCAAATGCTTTAATGCTTTTTTTTCTTGCTGCCAGTGTTTGAGTATTGCGCACCAGTCTGGGCTTCGGCCACTGACAGTCACTTGCGTCTGCTAGACCGAGATGTTAGCTCAGCCAGCAGGTTGTGTGCTGAGACTGCCTGGTGAATCTGCCTCATAGACGAGGTATGGCCAGCCTCTGTATGCTTTATAAGATGTAAAATAATGAAAGACATTGACTGTATTCTTCTGTCCTCATCGCTAAGATCTTTAGGAGAAATACACTTGCTGTGGTTGATGTGCACTCCTATGCATTCGAGGCTATCAGGTGCCAAAATCGCTAATTTAATCGGTGTTCCTGCCCTTGTCAGCTCCGGTCTGGAATTCATTTCCGGAATCAGCTTTCAGTCGTGTCGGCCTGCACGCGTTTCAGTCAGCTGTTAATCGCTTTCTGATAGATTTTCTTTAGCAGCGTTTCGTTCTTCTCCGTGTCGCATAATGCTTCATTTGCGGTGCACTACCTGTCCTTGGTGGCCCGAGCCTGAAGTTTTAATAATTATAATGATCGGGTAATACCATCATTACCAACTACATTGCATTGCGTCCCATTGGTTGATAAAAGTATGCGCTGTCATCGACTGTACATGTTTGATAGTGTGCTGCCAGGACCGTAGCAGTTCACTTTTCGTAAGGTGTTATCAGGTTTTTCTACCCTGATACGGAGACTAAGAGCGCATTTTTTCCTGACTTTCGGACAATCAGTATACACGTGAGTAAATATCATTCTTGCACCAGTTAACCTTGGCACATTCATTAGTCGGCGAAATATGTCGTTATAGGCTACACGTATGCTTCCAATAGACTTCTACCTAAAGTTCGACCAAAGTGAGTAACAGTACAGGGGATATGAATAGCTGTGAAATACTGGCATTTGACCTCTTTTGAGCATTGACCGAACTTCCTGATTAGCATGTTACCTACTGCGAGGAGTTTTCGTGTTCTTTCTCTGTATCCGGGTTATCCCGAAATTCATTGGCGATTGTATGATCCAGGTAAGTGAGGCTGTTCATATAAACGAAATCGACACCATTGAGACAAATGAGGTTACTTTTCCTACGTTTAGTGTACATGCAGACAGATTTTACAGTTTTACATAAAATACCCAGATTGCTAGCTTCGTTCTCGTAATTTAAGGGCAGTTTTTGCCACTCACTGGAATGGAGAGAGACAAGGACCAGTTCATGAACACAACTGAGCCAATTTACTTCATTACCATTAATATGGCACACCGACTCAGCTGCGTTCAGTTGGATGTGGATACTATCAATGAAGATTGGGAGAGTAAGAATCCTTGTCGTTTGCTGTTCATCATACCCTTGTGGCCCAAATTTCACAAAAGATTTCTAAGTTTTAACTAATACTTTAGCTTCTTAACAGTATAAGGGGGCCTTTGTTTCACAAGCATACACTTACTGTAAGTTGAGAGTAATGGTGAACTCGGTCAAATGCAGCCGTAACATCGAGAAAACATAAGTACATAGGAGAGCCAGTGCCGATAACATGATTTATGACCAGTTTGAGTGTAAATGATGCCGTTTCCGTTCCATGTTGGATGTTGAAGCCAAACTATCTGCAGTTATCATGTACGGTGACATTCGTTTTTCAAGCACTAGGTCTATCACTTTCGAAAGAAACGTAGCCACTGCTATAGGGCAATAATTACTATTGACAGTCACACATATTGCATTGTTCTTTACGATTGAAGAGCTAAACTGATTAATGAAGTAACACCTGTAAATATAATTAAAGCGTAACTGTACTTTTCCTATTAGCCCTCCAATTGGTGATATTATAACTTTCATCAAGTCCTCTGGGAAGAAACCCAAAGTAAAATGACGGGTAAGAAAAATTGCAAAGACCGTTACTAGCCTAGGAGGGCTATATTTATAGGCTGCAGCGGGTATATAAGCAGCGCCGGACGCTTCGTCATTCTTCAGCCTATTTAGTGCTTAAAAATTTCGATTTCAGATACGGCGCACTCTTCATTAGAGGAAGCGTTGCTGATTATGAAGGATGCCATCAATGTAACCTTTATGATTTTTATCAGTAAAGCAGTTCATAATATCGGTATAATGGGTTTTTCCAAATTTACGCCATATTACATTCTCCCATGACTTTATTCACTGACTGCAATGATATATATATGGACGCTCGCCTTTAGATTTTTATTATTATTCTCACGTGAACGAAATAAGTCATAGGGTGACGTTTGATAGTTCTTCACTTACTTCTAGTGAAGCTTTGGTATAATCTTCACTGCGATTTGATACACTCATTTGATGGTTTTAATCTAACCCAATGATTTGTTTTTGACCACATGTGAGTACACTCGTACCTATCTACTTAGGGTAGGAAGAAGTGTAAACAAAATTAACTGAAATAGAGAGTGATCTACAACGATAATGTTGCAACTAAACGTACGTAAAAAGCACGTGTAAATATGTATCGTGCATTACAATAATACGAACATAATTTTTTCCGTTTGTGTATACTACATAGTGACATTTTTATTTGGGATTAGTGATAGCAAGCTTGACGATGGCACTTGCTTGAACAATCGCACTCAAGTGTAAAAGGCACATTGTCAAGGAAAGCGTCTGTACTAATGCAGCTCTACATCTGTGTCCTACAAAAAAACACTTGAATATATCTTTACAACATGAGGTGCGCTACTTCAATGTTTCATTATAAAGTAAAACTTGAATAAATAGCTATTTTTTTTTAAATTTGTTGTATCAAATTGATAAAAATGAATATATAATGATATGCGCATCCGACTTGTGAAGAGTCACTGCAGCGTGTCTAAGGCGCGGTTTGAAATGATTTTAATCACAAAATGCGAAATGAACATTCACATCCGTCATGAAAAAGTTCAATTAGTTACAGTAACCGAGTTGGCATCTCAATTTACTAGTACTGTATATCATTAAATAACACATAATTCAAAATTTTAAAGTTATCTAATTAAACAGGAGCTTCTTAAGGAATGTAACCCTCGGTATATCATAATAAGTAATAAACGAACTTATTCTTATAATAACAGCTGCATCCTGCTGCATGACCAATAACATGTAAACAAAAGAAACTGTTCTATTATAACACCAACACTTCCGCCTGTATAGCATCAGTAATATGTAAATAAAGAAACTGCTCTAACACCATCACTTCTATTTATGCTGTATCAGTTATGACATCTACCGTAATACCTGTAAAGTAACTGTTTTAACACCTACCCTTCTGTCCATGTCACATGAGCAATTACACTTAAAGTAGATTGTCTAACACTGACACGTCTACCCACGTTCCATGCCAAGCCTCGACTCATTTGGTCATTACAACTTTGACAATTAATTTCAAACATTTTCCTGGGCTGTGAAGCATGGGCCCCACGCCAGAACTGCAGTCTTCCTCAGGAGTAGTTCTCACCCAAATTGCTAATAAATGAGTGTTTTAGAAGTGTATAGTAAACATATGTGTGTACCGATAATTACCTCCGCCAAGGAGGTTATGTTTTCGTCGTGTTTGTCTGTCTGTCTCTTTGTTTGTTTGCTTGTCTGTCACCAGGATAACTCAAAAAGTTATGAACCGATTTGGATGAAATTTACAGGAATTGTTAGGTATGTTGGGAGGAACAGATGATTAACTTTTGGTGAAGATATGTCCATCCGTTTGTTTGTTT
>LQNS02277602.1:15932397-15977249 GCA_001587735.2 Parhyale hawaiensis
AAATGATCAAATTTTGGTGCAGATCGGTTGGTTCGTTTGTATGTTTGACTCATATTTGTCATAACGTTTGTTAACAGTATAACTCAAAAAGTTATGAACGGATCTTCAAAAAAAAATTAAGCAAGCTGTTATTAATATAAAAAGGCACAAATGATTAGACTTTGGAGTTTATGCAAAGAAAATTATGGTTTCAGAGCCAATTTGAATTTTTGCTACCGTTGGCTCGCTTGGCGGAGGTATGCGCTCTCAGAGTGCGCTAGTTCGTTTATGTTTCAAATTTTGATATGCTGCTTTTTCTACTAACACCGCTTCTAATACTGTGCTTATAATGTGTAAGGCGCTAAGCATAAATCTGCAAATAACTATCAGGCTTGTGATGAAAGATTTAGCAGTCAGGTGAATAGTAACTTGATTAACTCTCGTGTCGGTTATGTTATGCAGAAAATTTTGAGGTCAACATGTTTTGCAAGTTTCATTACGCCTCATTCAACGGCATAAGTGCTTCAAGCCTTCATAACAGTAAGCTTATTTCATTGTGGACAGATATTCATTTCCTGTTCTTCTTTTTTCTTTCTGACTCTTTAAGCTTATAAGCGACATTAGTAGTCGTAATAACGAAGTATCAACTAATTTAGTTACAGGATAAACATGCTAGAAGTAATTCCTTTCGTACAAGCGCCACCTTTAGAGATCCAGCGTAATGCCTCTTTCGTTGAAAATCTTGGCAACATTTTCAACTAGAGATCTCTCTGAGAGCACATATGTACCTCCGCTAAGCAAGGCAACGGTAACGAAAAATTCAAACTGGTTGAGAAATCATGATTTTCCTTATATCAACACCAAAATCTAACAATTTGTACCTTTCAATAGTATTAACAGTTTCTGTAATTTTCTTGAAGATCCGTTTATAACTTTATGAGTTATGCTCCTAACAAACATTATAATAAACATAAGTGAAACACGTACACGAACGAACCAGCCGATCAACACCAAATTTCAATCGTTATTGTCATTTAGCATTACTAAAAAGTCCCGTAAATTTCATAAAGATCCATCCATAACTTTTTGAGTTATTCTGCTAACAAGCATAGGCAGACAAACACACCAACCAACCAACCAACCAACCAACCAACCAACCAACCAACCAACCAACCAACCAACNCAAACAAACAAACAAACAAACAAACAAACAAACAAACAAACAAACAGATGAACATATTTCCATCAAAAGCTAATCATGTTACTGTTAATAGGCTTAACAATCCCTGCAAATTTTGTAAATATCCGTTCATAAATTTTGAGTAATCTTGGTGATAGACAAAGAGACAGACAGACAAGGACGACAAAAACATAACTTCCTTGGCGGGAGTAATTATTAGTCCAAGCAGTTTTTTATTATGGGAAGTGACCCTTAGATATGCTGTTCTGATTAGTAGAAAGCATTTTATACTGGAAGATAACATTCTACAAAATTATGAATTAAAGTCGTTGAGGAAACCTACATCATGCAGCATAGAACAGCATCCCCGGCAGGAGCCTGAATGGCACCGAACCCCTAACAGACATTGCTCGTGGGGCGCGGACACACAAGTAGAATCCCACACTGTCGCCAATACGACCCGCTTTCACTACGCTATACAGCGGGCTATGAATTGGGCAGTTCTCGTTTTGTTCATAGTCACTTTATGCAATCCCTGATTTGGTTAACAATTTTAATATCTGCTATACAATATATGTTATTATTATTATTAGATTCATTGCTTTACAACCCTAGACGCAGCACGGCGATTCAGGAGTGAGGCGCAATTAATTTCTTATATCAATCACTGAGCAGAACTGCTCTATACAATGTATGTATGTACTCGTTTATCAAGAGTGTATATCATGTCGGATGCTGGAGCTAAATTTAAAACTAAGTAGAAAAACCCTACGAGACGAGTGTGGCCTGTAACGAGGACTACCTGGATAGTTAATCAATAACCGAGTTTCTATAGCAACAGGGTAATGGCATGACTCATAAATGCTATCCGTAATCCTAGCCGCTCAAAATTCTTTTTCAATTGTTTCTCGATCGGGCCTTAGATTGGACTTGAATATGACAATTCTGCCGAAAAAACTTATTTCATTGACATGTTGACCTACTGGTGCGTCCTGTGATGCCAGCTTAATCTCAGCTGGTGACGCGGGGGCTCTACAGATCTGAACTGGAGCTGACAGACTAGTTTGGTGGGTGATGGCACTGAGCCTTGCGGATTGGGTTGCAAATTTATAGCCGTAATATTATAAAGCAATGAATGTACATGTCGTTTTACGATACAAGATGTACTAGTATTAATTAAGGAACACTTTCCGTTCGTGGAGAAATAAATGATATCTAGCGATCTGTCTGACAACTAGAGCCAATTTCCAGAGAGCGAACCTTGCAACATCCGTGCGTCACCCGTCGTGAAGAGGTTTATAAGTTAGCTGAATAAGTTTCTTGTATACAAAGTAGGTTGTAAAAGAGCGGTGTTACAAACGGGTAGAACTATCACAGGCGAATATTCGAGTGATGTAATAAAATACTCGTATAATCGATAGAAACAATCTATAGAAACAAAGGACTTAAAACCAAATCAAGAGAATTATCGTTACTTCACTCTTCAAATACCAAAAAGTAGTTTGTGAGAGAAATTTCAATGTAACAATGTCATCTTAAGAAACGTTAAGTGGTGCTGGCTTAGCATTTCCTCTAAAATAAAAAATTCACGCGACAAATTCATCACAAACGAGCGTAAATGGTTGAAGGCTTATCATTTCTTTCTAGCAAAGTTTTGAATTCGTTGCGTGACGGCGTTAAGAAATTTTAGCTTAGCATTTTCGTATAACAATAAATTTATGCGACAAATTCGTCACACGAGGACGTAAAGAGTGAAAGGCTTAGCATTTTCTGTGCTACGGGCAGCCTGACTTTCAGAACTTATGCGTGACGACGGCTGCAGGGAAGACTTTGGTCAGAGAAGAAACGGCTTTAAAAAACGGGGAATTTTCGTCGCATCGCCTTCTCTGTTCGGCTCAGGTTCGAACTTTGATCATTTAACTCAACTTTTAGACACGAGGTCGGCTTAAGGCAACTAAGGAAAATAAAAACGACCGAAGCATAGATGAACTGCGCTCACTGATTCAAATCCCCAACCCTTTTAGAAGAAGTTTTAATCAGAAGCTGAGCAATGTTGGAAAAAATGCGTAGTTTTGCGTGTCGTGTATCGCTGCTCAAATGTACGCATTCTTCCATTGGCAGGAAAGCCAGAATTGCGCGTAAATAAAAAAGTGGAGGACTTATCTACATGAAAATAATAAGTTAATATATTGGGATCTAGAAGTAGGTAAATATGTATAAATACCTATTTACTGTATACCTATAAATGTCTCATTGAAATTAAGACCGCAATTATTATATATGATACTCATATTCAATTTTCGAATTTGCTAAAATTCTTGATCTGTCAATATCTAATAAATTAAAACTTTGACCTACAGTTAAAATTGCCCGACTGGTAATGGTGACTCTATTTTCCTTAATTTTCATGGAGAAAAACTAAAAGGATAAAAGCTAGTCTTAGCTAGACATAAGACCTTCAGGAAGCGAGGCATCTGCGATGCTAAAAGTTGAATGAAGCTAAATGTGTCTGGGGAACGATCTATATCTGTAAGTAGCCTGCAGGAAGCCACTCAGTGATGGCATCCCTGAGTTGTTTTAAGAATCTGACTGAACCGTTGGTTTGTTTGTTTCTTCAAGACGCGTCTATTTTTCTGAATGAGCAATGATTCGATAAAATGTAGCCGATTGTTGTTTCGTTCTTTATGTAAAATTTTTGCGTCGTCAACGAATTGATGTCTGGTAAGAGTTTCACCAAGCTTATCGTTTGCATGTGTCCGGGGCCCTTCCATAGCTAAATGAGTGGTTAATTTGTAGCTAAGCCAATATGCGAGCTTAGAGGGTGAAGTTCACAATCTCCAAGGGCGCATTAATCCTGGCATATTGGCCTATTTGTTTTAGAGCAATTAATGGGGGACCTCAGTTAGCGCCTGTTACTTGATTGTTTATTGTGCTACTACTGTAGTATATAGTTAGTTGCAGCTTGTCGATTTGATTGGTGTAACGGGTATTGCTTCTCACTATTACTTCGAGGGTACGTTCACTGGTTTTGCAACTGTGAGGGAAGTGAATTTCGTAGTAGACTCTATGTTTTGTTTACTGTCTTTGAGGACCGGTACGTTTACTGTTAATGTAATGTTTTAGAATAGCTTAAAAAATTTACCGGGGTAAGAATAATTGTCGATCAGATTCTGTTTCAGGCGTTGTGTTGTTTGGAGCAAAATTTGCCAGACGGATGAAGTTTTGTAAGCGCGGTGGATTAATGCTTTGACTGGATCTATTTTGTATGTGATAATTGAAGTAAACGTAAGCGTTTGTGGGATCTGATAAACCGATGTGATACAACTGTTTTGACCTGTGTTGATGTGTACTCCTAAAAATTAATTTTGCTGGTTAACCCGACTTCGTGCGTGAAGGTTAGTACAGACTGGGTTTAGAACATTTCTTTGAGTTAAATGAGTGACTGTATTGTATTGTATCTAGAAAACAATCAATGTGGTGATAGTAGACTGCGGGTTTGGGAGTGGGGTTGTGGTTTATTACGGAATTGGGTCATGTAAAAGTTAGCATAGGCTTCACGCAAGGAGGATTACATGCTAACTCCATTTGTTTACTGGTACAGTTTACCATCAATGCCCGTTGGTCGTTGCACACCTAAACTAAGAAACTGAAATAAACCATATAGTACAGTAGTAGCACAATAAGCAACTTAGTAACTTGCATTAGTTCCGCTGAAACAAAACACCATGATATATGATTATAAGTCCACCTTTGGAGACTGTGGGCTATAAACTCAAAGCTCGTTTGTTGGCTCAACTACAACCCCATCATCTTGCAGATTAACCATTCACATAGCCAGGGGAGGGCCTCGAACACATACAGACGATAACTAAAGCAAAAATTTTGCCCAAAGAACGAAACTACTCACGGCTACAGATTGTCAAATCATTGCTCATTCAGATACATAGACCTTACCTATACACGCCATTCACCGGTACATTCAGTCTACACACTATTTGGGGATGCCGTCACAGCTTATAGGCTCCCGTTGTCTAGTAATATCTATAAATAGGACCCAGATGCATTAGGTCTGCAGCACCGCTCAGTCAAACCCACTTGCGAGACGCGATATTCTCCTTTTCCGGTAAGTGGTGACTCAATGTTCTTGTACTCTGTGGATTAACACATTACGTGTCAAGCGATTAGATAACGGCAAAACACTCTGTCAGCACTTCCATACTTTCCAAATTTTACAGTCTGGCAACGATGACACTCCTGAATATTTTTCTTACAAATCGAACGACAGCTGGCAATATTGTCTGAGCATGCGGTGCTCGCAGCAAAAACAGGATAAAGCTTACTTGCAAAAGGGACAAATTCATCTGATGGCAAGGCAACTGTTCTGCGCTGCATGACTTTCTCAGTTCCTCGCGAAGTTGGCCAAGACGGAAAACAGTATCGACAGAGTTTGATCGGCTCAAATTATTCCATTACTTTTGCCGATAAACTCGGAGCAGATCGTGTTTGAGTTAGGCTAATATTACTCGGCTTCTTGAAGAGAATCCTGCCAATATTTCGGGTCTGTTTATATTGCCCGAGGGAAATTAGACGCTCCAGTAGCTGGAAGCATCTTAATTTGCCCAGTTGGGTGGACTGAAGCGCGATCTATGAGGCGCTCTGTTGCTCTGGCATCTTCTGCTTGTCTTTCTATGAATTGGCGTGTGAATTGTTACAACCTTCATGTCAGTCTCTCGTGGAAGAACTTTTCTCTGCATGTTTTTTTTAGCGCATTGGCGTGTGAATTGTTACAACTCTAGAGAACGTCGTAAGTAAGGAGAAAACTTATCTTGTGTCTGTTATATTACAAATTGGCGTCTGAATTGTATAGCTCTAGTGCCAGTCTACAGAGAAAAAAGTATTTTTCTGTGTGTGTTTGTTTTTTATCCAAATTGGGGTGGGAATTTGTGCAACTCTAGCTGACGGCTGCTGTGGAAGAATTCTTCGCCTTAGTGAAAATGCTTAATCTAAGTTGGAAATTTTTGTCTACGTAGGTCTGCACGACACATAAGGAAAATATTGGATTTTTGTGGGACTTTTTCGTCTCCACAAACAAGGAATTTGTGTCTAAGGGAAAGCATTGCTCCTAATTCAAAAATTTCTTTACAGATAATCTTTTCATTTTTGGAATGATTTTTTATCGCTTAAATAACACATTTCTCTCTGGGTCTCATACTGCATGAAATGTGGAGCTAAAAAGACCAGCGCGTAGAGTACCTTTTATGAAACAAAAAACACACAAAACTCATTAATGAGCAAGAAATATTGACATTTTTGTACAGGCAATCATGCATGGTTATGCTATGGAGCATAGCGTACCCTGAACAGAACAATTCTTCTGGCTTCATTAAGAGGTAATGAAGGAGATCCTTAATCTCTTGTTGGTAACTCGATTGCTTTTGCTCATTGCAAAGGCAACCTTAAAGCCCGTACTCGAGCATTCAAATGAACATGCAAGAAGTAACATTTCGCTTCTCTGTCTTGCACATTTTCATTACATAATAAGAAAATCCATAATCAGTCCCGTATCTTTTGTACCGCGCACGTAGTACAGTTACGGTTTAATGATCAACACAGAACAATCTCTGCATGGTTAATATCGCCAAACGCTTAAACCAACATACTTGTTTGTGCATTTCAAAGAATATATATATAAACCGATAATTAATCTTTACTAATCCCGCGACATAAATGGTGCTTAGACTCAAAATTAATCTAAAATTTCAATATCTCTTTGACAATAAACACAAAAGTATCTTTTACGTGTAAACACAAAACAATATGAATTTGCTGATGTCTAAAATTTTCTCGCGTCACCAGAGCAAAAGCTTCATAAACTCAAGAGCTGCGCTGACTTTGATATAGTCGTGAGTAACGAAATAGAAGCGAAAAAGAGGGGGAAAACGAGCCTCTTGAAAGGATTTCGACGCAATGCCTCCAGAACGGGCGCGGAGGAAGCATTAATTCACAAAGAGTCGGCGAGCTGTTTGAAATTCCATTCACGTTCACAATGGATACTCACCAAGCGATAGGAGACATTTTCTTTGTAGAGACTAAAGTATACACTGCCGTGGCCGACAGTCCTACCTGTTCTGCATAGATTTTCCTTACTGACATTCTTATCATCTGAAAGCCTTAAGCTGTGCTGGGAGTTCAAGTTGAAATTTATACGCAGTGAAAGTTAGAACCATACAATTACATACACAAAGCGAACACTTAGTGCACCCTCTAAAAAGATCGAGACCTCCAAAACATAAAAATTTACTTCATTGGAGTCTTAAGTTCTTATACTCTTAAAAGCAAATGTTCTTAGCTGAAGCATATTAGTAATTTTAGCCTGTAAACGTTTTAATTAAAAATCAGCTGATGGAGGAATACCACTCTTCGAACCATGATTAAATGGTGCTCATAGAGTTAAAAGCATTAGCTTTCAAACATTCATGCAATAGTTCATGTATTGAGTACCTCATAGTCTCTGAAATATTACTTCACCCAACAGCTTGTGTCCTCCATAGCTATATAAGATTGATAGAGAAATGTTACGCTGCATGAGAGTGTAATGCATCTTTCTGTTTCCCTCATGCTCTTTAGACAATATTCAAACGGTTCAAATGCTCCGTTAAATCTTTGCTGGAAAATGTTGACGCGTGCTCTGTGTGACACTGTGCTCTGAATATCAATTTTAGTTCAAGTTTAGTTAGCCGTTCACGTTGTGTTACTTTACTTTGAGTCTTCTACGTCGCATTTACTATTCCTTTAGTGGCGTGGTATTTAAAACCAAGATTTAGGAGGCTCATTGGCTGGAGCTGAAAGGAGTTACTAACCTGAAGGGACAACTTTAAACGAAATTCATGCAATTTTCATTGTGTCTAAAGTTACAACCGCTTGGCATGCATAACATACATGGGAAACTAGTGCAGCTTGACATTGTTAGTAATGGTGATTTAATCTGCTTTTTTTTTTTAAATAGAAGTAAAACATTTTTATTAAAGCAACTTGAAAGATGATTCAATTCAAGATACTTTCCGTTGACAGAATATTAATAAATCTTTGGTACCGTAACACAAGATGAAATGCATTTGTTTAGATTATCAGTAGTTTGATTATGTACTGTCATAAATTCGTATCAAGTTCCCCATTTTCCATTTCTCTGAGTCGTAAACGAAATTTTTCTTCAACTTTTCAGGTAAAGACTGGCATATTCCAATTGAGAGCGCGTAATTGGGCCGAACCCGGTTCCGACCGATTTACGTGGGAACGAATATGCACACTAGTCGGTGCTTTAATGCATTACGAAACCAAGAAAGTCGAATGCCATCTAGTATGACAGCTGTAACTGAACCTCGAAAGATAAACTATTTGTCCCATTCAGATTTTAACATATGTATACTGAGCACTATGAGATACTGACCTCACTTTTTCGACATCATATTGCAAAGATTCAGTGCCTCTGAATTCAACTCGAATGCAGATACCCAGCGTTCTTGTCTTCAGTATTTGAACACAACGCAATAAGTACTCACTTGATTGGCAATTTCTCATATACAGTATTTGCAAAGCATTACATTTGCTGTCTCTGACGGACGCTGTCTTTTTTAAATGAAGAATTCTAAAATTATTCGAAGTGTTAAAAACCTCTTTCATAGTTTCATTTTAATGCCGTACTAAATAAATGTAAATAATGACATTTCAACTTACTTTTTAACACTGAATTGCTATTAAATTTTGTATAAGGAGGATAGGACTTTGTAAAATCTAGAGGAGCTGCGCAGTGACGCATAATTTTATATCCACAAAAAACTACCATTTCTTTTTTTCAGGAATGAAGTGGTTTTGTTCTAAAATGCTACTACAACAACAACAACAACGAAAGCTTAATCATAATTAAGTTTTATTAAGGAGTTTTTCCAGAAAAGGAAAAATGAGAGCTCTTCCTGCAATAATTTTCGGAAAGTATCTGTCGCATTTGCGCAAACCCGTACGTAATATCTGTGCTAGCGAAGTAATCTTTCGGGAGGTTCCGCAAGCCAGGCCAAGCGAGCAAACGTGTCTGTAGCAGATTCAGAGAAACAAGGACACCTCTACTCAAATATAATCAGTACATTGCAACCGGCTCTCCTACGCAGCAGAAACCGACAAACTAAAATAAAACATTTGTAAATTTAACGATACATGAGGCCACATGTGCAGGAGAATTTGCGGCTGGCTATTTCGGGCGTTGAATTTTTCGTTTGCCACTTGCGGAAAGGCAGAGCGAATAATAGATAAAGGAGTGGCAAATTGGAAGAGGCATGGCAGGTATAGAGCAGCATTGCGTAGTCTTGTTCCCACAGCAGTTACTGAAGATGAGGTCCGTGACATGGGAGCTCGAGTGTCTCCTCAGGTCAAGTTAGGGACCTTATTCCGGCAGTGCCAATGCGAGGGGCCATAGCAGTAGGTATATATGTTATGTTTATAAACCTCAAAGGTAGCCAAGAAAATACACAATGTTATGATACAGAAAGGTCCTCCAGTACAGGGTCATACGCTGTAAGATGGAACGGGAGACGAAGCTATATCAGAAAATGCGATGTTATGATGAACAAATGAGACTGTGTGGCAATAAGTTCTCAGAACGATGCACAATGGAACGGGAAAGGCTGTATAAAAGAAATTACGATAATACGGATTGGACATGTGCTTGAATATGATTGCATGGCTTGTTAGCCCAATGTCTGATTGGAAGAGAAGGACATATCTACAAAAATACGATGATATGAGGATGGAAGGAAAAATGGACCTGCACAAGAAAATGTGTTGCAATAAAGAGAGCCGATCGAGTGTGGTGACATGAATTGCCAGGTGGATGCGTAATGGAGCAATATAGGACATCTATCAGAAAATACGATGATATGGGACGCAGAGGGAGAATATAATGGTATTCTTTGTCAGTTTAACAAAGATGGCTCGAGATGGACATCTGTTAGGGAATACAAACATCTGTTAGAGTAGATGTAAAAGTACCGTGGCGTCACTACTTAGCTACTTTCGCGGGGTATTCCACTTAATTTAGGCAAGAAACACTATCAATACGATAGAAATACGTGTACCACATTGAACGAAGAAATATAGAAATAGTGTCACACTGTTCAAACTCCAGAAAAAATAAGGTAAATGTGAGCGATTCGATGATAGTAGTACTTTATTACCTGGAACTCTGGATGGACTTGAGAGAACAAGTAAATGGGAGTGGGACAAAAGCCTTACGTACATCAGCGACCAAAGCATCAATACATTTTAAATCGTAACGCTTTAGGGAATATAATTTAAGAAATGCATTATACCAGGAGCATCAGACAGCTGTTAAACGTAGCAGCAAGATAACACTGAGACACAGTTTCTATGCACGAGGTTTCATTTAATGCACTTCCAAAAATACGATATTTTCGAGCTTATTGACTCCCTAAACGTGACCCTCTGAACAAGACGTTAAAGTACAGTATCAGATCTATGGTATCAGATGCACGCGACAGAAAACTCATACAATTACTTAATTACGATATCTTAACGATTGCATAAGAAAATGAATGTCAGCTATAAAGAAACCTAGTGTAAAAAATAATCAACAATCAAATGAACAGAAAACAAGGGACGGTTGAATCGATATAGATGCCGCTGGAAAGATGAAACTTCTCAGAAAAAAAAAAAAGAAATGGCACACTTGGCATTCAGAAGAAAAAGCGACGCAAAGGACTTGTAAAAGAATAAATAACAAACAAATGGATGCACGGGAGTGGAAACAATGCAATATTAATGAAGCAATGCGGCAGAGGGGGAGTACTCGATGCGAAGCTATGATATATGCATTCAATCATATTCAGTGATCATACAATGCGCCGGAGAAAAGGTACAGCAACTCAAAACATGAAAATAAATGGAAGAGATAAGAAAATAAAGATATCGTAAATTAGCATTTTAACTTGAACCGTGTAAAATCTAAAGAAACATAAAGGGAAATAGCAAAAATTAAAAAAATAGCGGTACTTTGTTCAGTTAATATAAAGAAGGTTATAGTTATGGAAAAGAACACGTAGGAATTATGCTCTATAATTTATGTTAGTCTTATTTTAAGCAGGCTGTGTTATTTTGTTACAAGATTTCTTTATCTTATTGTGTTCCTACGGGAAAAAGTGCTTTTAGCAAACAAGCTCGACCTGTTTAAGGCCAGGATTAGTGGCACGATGAGCGACTTACGTAGATTCTTACCACTCTTCTTGCTTACATATGTTATGCACAGCGCTACTGTGCTTAAAAATAGGACAATATTAAAAAATCGTGCCATTAAGATAAACTAGAGCACCCTGAGAGCGCATACCTCAGCCAAGAGAGGCAACAGTCACGAAAAATTCAATTTGGCTTTAAGACCATAATTTTTTTGTATCCGCTCCAAAACAGTTTATGCAATTTTCGTGAAGATCCGTTCATAACTTTTTAAGTTATGCTGCTAACAAACATTAGGACAAACAGCTGCTTCTCCCTAATCGCCGAACTGTACGAGCATTCACGTTAGGCCTCTCGGAATTTGCTCCGATCATTCGCACTTAACACCTCAACCTGACCACATCTCGCCCCTCATCAGCCTTAGGTTTAAGAAATGTTTAAATAAACTTTTCCTATTATAGTTGATAGGATTTTATTTAGTTTCTGATGATGGGAAACGATGTCCCGAAATGCAAAGTTTTAATTCTAGACTAGTCGACCTAATATTTGTATGAAATTTTCCTTATTTTAGCACAACTTCTATAAATTTCATAAAAATCCATTTATAATTTTTTGAGTTATTGTGCTAACAAGTACAGAATTAGAAACAGGGCCTAACGACCGAACAATTTTGATCATTTACAATTTTGATCATTTACTCTTCGTAATGTACCTAACAACTTGTGTTAGGCCATAACTTTTTGAGTTATGGTATTAAGAAAAAAGAGGCAGGTAAACAAACAAACAAACGGATGGACGGATCTTCACCAAAAGTTAATCATCTGTTCCTCTTAACATACATAACAATCTCTGTAAGTTTCGTCAAATTCCGTCCGTAATTTTTTGAGTTATCTTGGTGACAGACAGATACACAAACCCGACGAAAACATAACCTCCTTGGCGGAGGTAATAAAGTCTGCTGGGTAAGGCAGCAATTTCCTAAGGTTCTGATCGCTACAAAATGTTATTGCAAATAAATGCCTAATTTCAGTTTTTCGTGTTCCACAACCAGTCGCTTCACACTTCAGGTCGAGAAAAAAGTGAGATTATTCCGAGGTTGATGTAATTTTTTGTGTGTTTCATTTGCTCTAATAAAAATAGATGAACCTAAATATTTGGCTGGCCCAGAAAGTCATTAGTTATTGTTATTAAAAATAAATGTTGCTATAAACCGAACTGAATAGCGGCGTGACTTACCGAGCACATGACATTCAGCGGCTATGATTTGACGCTCCTGATAAGAATTTTGCGCTCCAGGAGCGTAAGAAACATTAAGCTCCTGATAGAATTTTAGGCCGACCCGGAAGCCAAAACTAAATGTCACCTGCCGAGCCCACCAACGATTCTGTTGGGGACGCTCACGGAATAATTATTGGAATTGCAGCACGACGATCTAAAACGAACTTTACTAGAAATGCATATCAACATGGATGCGAATGATAAGAGAAACTGTAAATATGAGTTTGTAGGAAGAAAATGCTAATGAGAAAAAGAAGACAGAATAATACTGCGTGAAAAAGATATGTCCATTTCAGAAAAAAATTTCTAGCTGTGTAAGAGCGCACGTTAGCGTAAAATGTGGAAAGGAAACTGATGCAACGCTAAGTATTCACAGAATTTGAACGTTTCGGTGATGCAGAAGCAACGCATAGTATATAAGCTGAAAAAACAGGTCCGTTCTTTCACAGTATTTTATAATTTCATGAAAACTTACGTCAATGCGCTTTCATAAGTTTTGAAATCTAAAATGCACCAGGCGGAGCGGACACAGGCAAACCGCTGGAAACTGCATTTTGCAGAAACTTTCATGAGCAGCAGACATGTTGCCTGCGATACAAACCGGTGAGTGCAACTTTCATATCATCACAGGCACTTCTTCAATATTGCAGAGGCCTTCGCGTCCATCCGATAGATCATTGCCTCCTGCCACTGAAGAACGTTCTTTTCCTTTCTTCAATGACATTTCCATTACAGGTTGTTTTCTATTGCAACGGACACGGGAAGTCGCCTGTGACCTCTTGGTTACAGCATACCTTTCTTTTGGGTAGATGCAGGGACAACGTGCAAGGAGTCTGAGAATGTTTCACTTCTATGCATCATTATATCAAGTTATCAGTCGAAATTCAGTGAAAATCAGCAAGTTTTCTACCATGCAGTGTTTCAGCTTGATGATAAACAAACTGTCGGACATTTACGCAATACATTCAGCATCTTCGAAGATGACATGCTACAGTTGTAGAGGATAACCGATACATCTGAATTTACGTGAAGAGGAAAAGTTATTATGATTTGTTTATGTAGAGAATAATATAAATAGCGTGCGAAGCTATGAATGCACTTGATGAACCGGTCTTCGGTAGAACAAAATTACTTATTTTGATTACAGTGGTACTGAAACTAACGAAGGCTTTCGAGTTTGCTATGCCCAAGAAGATACTAGTGCTGTTAGCGCGCAATTATGCCACTGCAGTTAACTGTACGATCGAGTATGCCTCCCGTAAATCCTGACTTCTGATATTTGTAGTGCAAAGAAGCGAATCAAGACTGCTGCCAGCTCGAAGCTGCGGTTTTATCTTTGGTAACAAATTATTTATTAATTTATTTTTCAAAATAATGCAATGCAGTGGTAATCCCATAAGTATTTACTCACTGAATTTTTAATATTGACAGTATTCTTAAAAATTTATTAAAGATAGGATAGTGAAATCTGATACACAAGTTTAAGCGTATATAATAAAACGCCGTAATTCACGTACTCAATATGCATGGCAGCGCTAATTCACAAAAGTATTTCGAAAGCTGGCAATTCATGAATACCTGCCGTAATTCACGTATGTTAAAAAAATTACTCTTTAATTGTTTTTGTGCTCATAACTCTTGCTTTCTAAGCACAGACGAAAGAAAACGTAAAATATTATTTTACTCCACACAATACATGTTATCACAATTTGCAGCAGTTATAAATTCAAAATAGAATAACAATATTGAAATAAACCATAAGCACATGGAAAATGCCGTGATAAATGGAAAATTCATGATAACTTATAAGAAATAACCAAAACAAAGTAGAAGACACTGTATCATTTTCTTTACTGGTGTCTACGCCCACGGTGATGATCGTCGTGTCGGGTTGGACCAAGTATAACACGGTCGATGGCATTCAAACGTCTCAATAAACAATCGTTCGGAGTTTATTGTCAACACAAAAGGTAATCTAAACGTCTGCTTGCTGCGGTATTATAGGCACTAGTGGACCCGTGCTTGAAAAAAATCACGCAATAATCGATAGGTTTGCCTAGCCAGTGCGGAATCTCTTCTTCTCGTATTTGCTTCTTAATTTTCTTCATTGATCCTCTATCATGTTCTCATCCTTAGGTCTGCTATATATTGACAGGCCTTGAGTAAAACACTCCAACAAACTTAAATAAAATGGCAGCTTATATACAATGTGTTCGCTTCGTAGCAATGATACCGTTGATACCGTCTTTCCACCTCAAATATCTGCTTCATTTGAGGTGCTCAAATTTTGACCTAAGAAGAAAAAACTGCTTCGCTAGAGGAAAACAGTAAGCTAGAAGAAATAATTGTCTACTACCCATGAAAAATCATATTTCGTCGGTTTCGTTGACAATTGCATCAAAGTGGGAAGAATAGCTCATGCAACAAAATCATGTTTGGGAAGAAACTACGAATCAAGAAGCATGAGAGTGCCAACGGAAGCTTCAGATATCTTCAGTGCTACGATTTCAACTTCGGCAATGCAAGAAGTGCATTCAGACATCAGGTCGTCCTATACTTTACGTAGATTCGATGTATGGAGAAGCTAATACTCGTACAAATCAGACTAAGCCTGCGATGTCTTCATTGTTGGAATTTCAACTGTCCCTGCTTAAGATACGTTTGCCATCTTCTACAACCCGGCTTATTTTCTGCCTTTCACTTTCAATGGAGCTTGAGAGGACGACCAGAGTCTCCAACCTGGGCTAAATTCCGCCTAGGTATCTGTTTTGTTAAAGCGTGACACCGAACATATAAATAAATATAAAAATATAAATAAATATAAATAAACACACGACGGTCATTCTTAGTATTAGATTGCCTACTTAACTTTTCTGTCTGCCATATTATATTTAGTCAGGTTTGTCCATCCTATGTTGTGGGGAGTCACACCCAGGGATCCCATGAGTTATTATCGCTTTTCTTGGGCCTTCTGGATATCTACCTCTCGTACCCACTCATTTAATTCACGTTTCTAGTGATGACAATTTTTTCTTGTGGTTCCCTTGTTTCCTGTCTTGCTATGCTGTGCGCCATGGTGTCCCGCAGTTCTGTCAACTTACTACGCGTCTCGTCCTTTTCCTCTTTGTATTGTCGGTTGCATTATGAGGAAGACTCGCACTGCTCACTTAATTTCTTGCAATCACGTACCCTTCACAAAATACTTATTCAAAGGTAAAAAATCATTACTGCGTTCTGTATGGATACTTCTGCAGATATATAAGGTAAATATATATATATATATATATCTTTATAAGCTATACTGTGCGTAAGGGAACAAACAAATGTATAATATTTTGTTGCCTGAATTTTGTCAAACTACCAATAGGTTTGGCACTGAAACATCTCTCTTTTTAGTTAAATGCACTAAAGTAGATTTTTGGCTCATTCCAAATGTGCCTGTTGTTCCAGTTTTAATAAATATAATTATTATTACCATCAACCTGCTTTAAGTAGAATCATGGCCATGGAAATTCATTAGGCAAATATTTTGGACACCTTGTGCTAGGATCATACACGCGTGAGCGATGAACAGACAAGGAGACGGGCGGATAAACAGGAGAATCTTTTTCTGACAACATGAACTTGAAAATCACATGTGGGATAATCACTTATCTTCTCCAGGCGTGATAGAAAGGCATAGAGATAAACAATGATATCACTTTACCATTTATATAAATAAAACATGGAATAGTTAGTGTTTACCACAAGGTATGTGATGCCTGAAGAGATAGACCAGCAGAGTGTTATTGTAGCACAAGTTTGATTGAAAAATAGTAAATAGCAAGAGCTGGCTGACAAGAACCTCAAGGGCAAGGCTAGTGCCGAGCTGTTCCATTTGTCGCTTTCATCACTAGAGACAAGCGATGCGTCGCCTGAGCGCGAGCCTGGGACACGCTCTTTGGGTGATGGATGCCTGCTCTAGACGCCCTGACCGGAATATGAGGGAAAATGTGCCGGTAGTAAACCGAGGCTCAAAACAAGACAACCCGACGCTCTATCAACTTGGATGGCCACTGGAGCAGTGTTCTGAACGGCGCCATCACAGGGACGGAAATGTAGTATTTCGGGTGCTTTGCTGTAAACTTCTTCTGTGTAACTTTACCGGGAGTTATTTCATGAGTCTGTGAGGAACAAAGTGTGTTCTTGGAATTTACTCAAAGATTCTGGCTGACGGCACCTTTAACTGCATTAGATTATAGTTTAAACTTTGAAAAAGTTATTCACCGCAGGTGATAAGTTTGAGGTTACGAGTGCATCATTGAAAACGTCGACAATTCTACAGATAAGCAAATCGTTTACAACTAACGCTTAAAATCTACAGGCCGTGTTTATATACATAAAAAAGTAAATATTATAAATACTACCAGGAAAACCAATGCACCATCATGATCTTCGCCATATGCTATGTTTATCACCACACAAACAACTAAACAGTTTGCAATGGAGACTTACTTGCGACACGTGCTGATTACGAAGTACCTATAAGGTTACTTATACAGTGAGGAGATTACAGCTCAATACACAGCATGCGTATCGTTGTCCACCTGAAACAAAGGCAACTCGACTGCCGAGTTTTGCGCTGATTTCCGCTCGGCGAGCGAGCGATAGGCGCGCCGGAAATTTAATTACAACTCGGCCAGCGCCACTTGGAAATGAAGAGCCGCGCAGTTCGTCCGACAACAATGTCAGTCGCGAATGAAAAATCCTCGCCGCAACGTAACGAACGACATGGCTGAGAGCAGCGGATCCTGTTAGCAAATGTCTAGCTGTTCGTCCATGTCACACGATGTCTGAGCAAAACCCGGAATGGGAAACAGGGTACAGGAAATTGTCGTTATGCTCCCGTTGTGCAGTTTTTATTTGGGTTCAAAGTTTTTAGGTCCAAGTATCTGCAATATGCACTTTTCGGGTGGTGAGAGCATATTGTATACCTGAAACTAAATATTTGGAACCAAACATCAAAAGCTTAACATATATAGTATGAGCTGTCACGGCACTTCCTCCATATGCACGAAAAAGCGCAAAAAGCGCTTACAAACAGAGAACATTGTGTACTATAACTCTGGGGTCCTCGAAATTTCTAGGCTAGGGTCCACTCCTATTTTTGGTTTACTTCCTGAAACCCCTTTATTCGTGTAGTGTTGTTACAAGTTTATCGTACAGATATTCTTTAACACCCTAATCCTATGTATTACACAGAATTCGCTATGCTAGCGCAGTAGCTATATATGCTAGATATCAGAAGCAGTCACCATAGACTACTCGTACAACAAGCTTGCTAGCTATTGGTTGAAGGCAGGCACCTCTTGCAGACAGCTCGCAATGTTATCACAGTGGATACATTTAGAAGTCAGAAACACCCCGTGGCTACTGCAATCATTTCGGATATTTTTAAAAAGTCAGGCACCTCTGGCCCAGAACAACTCGTACCTCAAGCTTATCATTAACAAAGCCCGCTGGTGCGCAGCTATCTCAACAGCTGTTCGACAGTTTCGGAATCCGCTAAACTGTCCCTCTGATCGAGAAAAAACTGCCCCAACGACCTCGCATGCCCGAGTGCAGGCAGTTGAGATCTTCCAGCGATTTGCAGCGCTGTAACGTAGCGTACAAATGCAATCCAATACAAGGATGCAGTTTTCCAGAGCCGTCTGGGGCATTATCGAAATGGGCTCTAATTTGACGATGGTTCGGAGAGAATTTGTTGTTCACTTGGGAGTTATGCTCGGATATTAGATTGGGAAATGATAGAGAAAAATTGCTCCGGCGTACAGAGCTTTCTTAAAGACATGCAGCTTAGAGAGAATAAGTTTTCGTTCAGTACGTGAGAACCACCTTAAATTTTCGCATGTTTTCCAGCAAGTTTTCACCGCAATATTTAGACAAATTCATTTAATAAATTAATGATCGCTGCACAAACCTTGAACGACATACTGCGTTATTTATGTTCTGGAAAGATGGTCTTGCAGCCTAGGTATCATTGAAGAACAAAAGGAAAAGACAGTTATCACAAATAATGAAATCTACAGAGGAATTATAACTAACTAGAACACTCTAGGAGTGCATAACTCCGCCAAGCATGTATGTTAAAGAAGAATTCATGTTGATTCTAAAACTCTAACTGCTTTTTCGTCACTACCACCAAAATACAGTAATACCAGTTTCGGTGGTTTTTTGAAGATTCGAAAGATACGCCAGAAACTTTATGAGTTATATACTGATAAACACTTAGACAACATTATTTAAACATTTCTGACTACGCCTGCAAATTTTATAATGATCCGATCATAACTTTTTGAGTTATGTTGTTGACAAACATTATAGTCAAGCACACAAACGGACCGGCCGATAACATTTCTAACAAGTCGTGGAAATTTATCAAGAACCGTTCACAACGTTTTGAGTCATGCTACCGATAAACTTAAGATCAAATATAGAGAGAAACCAACGGACAAATAGATCATCACAAAAACTCAATCATTTACATTTTGTGACAGACTTAACAATTCGTGCAAATTTCTTAAAAATCCGTCTATTAATTTTTGAGATATGATACCAAGAAAAAAAAAAGAGGCAGACAAGCAAACAAACTAGCAGTTGAACGGATTTTCACCAAAAGTTTATCAACTGTTTCTCTCTAACGGCATAGGACAAAATGCACCCTCTATTTATTTTATATTCTATATTTTACGCTTAATTCAGCAGCGAAACATGAGCTGCAGCAGTGTTACGCAGATTGACTAAATTTGTGATGGAGTAGAAAGTGATGACGGTAATAAAAATGTGCAATAAGTCCAATTGATATCAAGAGCATTCCGACTTAGGATATGAAAAAAAAATGGTTCCGTAGAAAGGGCTCAATAATTGTACTTGAACAATATATTTTTGCTTCCTGAGAGTGGACTATTTTTGTACAAGAATATTTAAAGAAATTCTGCGGAGAAAATCCTCATCAATCACGAAATTGCTTAGAACGATCAGTGCCACGTAGCACGGTTTGAGATTCAACCTTTGCACGGAAATTCTCATCTATAGTCAAACAAGCGTAAGCAGTTCTTTAAGGGCGGGATGAATTGAGCGCAGCAGTGCCAAATCTAATCTACTGACTAAATGCACTTTGAGTATTCGAATATAGATATAATTTTATCGATTGAAACAAGTTATACCACGCGCTTAAGTGAGAGTGGGCCAAGTTACTTTGCGTTCTTAGGCACGACCATCGGACTCCTTACGCTGGTTTGATAACAGTGAAGTCGGCGCTGTCGAAAATGCAAAGAAGTTACAGAATAGCTGGGGGGGGGGCGCAAGGAAATTTCGCTACGTAGTTTTTGCACAGCTCATAGCGTTATGGTGATAAAGTATTAAAAATGCGTATCAGTGCCATTTGTTTCAAGCAGAAAGTTTTCCTTCTTAGCAAAAATACAACTTTACGGAAAGCTTAGACTAAAAATTTTCTTACTGGTTGCCAAACTTTAGTGATGGCACAATAACGGAGTTTGCACAATTCAAGAGGCGGGTACAACAGTTTCATGGTTTTAAGAGCACTGTGTTGGGAATATCTATAAACGTATACTATGCATTCTCTAAAGGAGGTGCATGTACGAATAGCACTGCTTAGACGCTTCATTAAAATAATGATTGTATTATCGTTTGTTTTTTCCATCGTGTGTGGATCTTTGGAACGGTCCTGATGGCTCCATCTGTACAAGAGCTTTTCTGTGATCTAGGATCTTCTCTTTTTTTTTTCTTCGCTCGCTGGGCTGGTTGCGAGGGGGTTTGTCAACCTCATGGACTTTCTCCGTTCCGACGTCGCCAGTCTAGTGTAACTTAATGACATTTATTATGTTTACAATATACTCTGTACGCAGGGTGAATATTGAGCTTGTAATAAACTTACTAGAATCAAAGTCGTTGCCGGGATTCTTGTTTAGCCGTGTGAATCAGCAGGCGCTTAAGTCACCTGTTAATAGATCTTCGATGGCTCAATCTTTGCACCGTCTTGGGCTTCCTGGTGTTGCATAAAGTTTCATTTGGGGTTTCATTTGGACTTCATTAGTTGTACGTGGAGGCTTGGGCGTATAGTTTAAATATTAATAATAATAATAATATTTTTGAATCGTAAGCTAAAAGAAGTTGAAACGGCTTTGTGATTTTATTGCATTAACCATAAAGAAATAAATTTCAGCTTCAAAAGGAATTCATTCAAATAAATATACAACATGTCGTAGATATGAACTCTTCTGCTGACGTAACCGATCAAACCAGACCTGGCTTATTGAGAGCTCTGAGTCTATAGTCGAGCCCTCGACTATTGACTCTTGGGAGAGTTGGCAACTATTGTCCATCTATGCAAGCCATCAAAAATTGAAGATATAAAGAAATATGAGCAAACCGTTAGAAAAGACCGTCGCCCATCTAGTGCGGAGGTGATGCTGCAGTACCCTGCAGTACTAAAAACTTACTAATATACATCTTAAATATTTGCACTTAAACTGTCAACCTCACCCGATGCTTCGTACGGCATGCGCAACATATCCAAACAAGCACTAATTCTAATTACGGACGCTAACCATGATGAGAAGCTCACTGCAGTCTCCGACTTCTCAGGTCGACCAGTTGTCTGAGTTAAGCTCCATTACAGTTGCGCCGTACGGCTGCCGCCATGCTAAGTTAGAGCCAAAGTTCCGATTTACGTTACACCTGGGAAATGATGATCCGCTCTAGCAACAAGACTGTATGGAGCATAATGTTTTTTGAACATTTGCTACGATTCCATAGTAGCAAAAGCAAATACAGGGACTTATGTGGGCGTCCGATGTATTTTATTATGGTTGTACTGGAACACTAAAAGTAAAAGTAGTAAGCCTTTGAATAAAAATTTCATATCAGCAGTAACATATGTAAGTGCCTAATGTGCTGCGGTTATATTTGAAATAAAAAGAAAATGGAGAATAAGGTGAGCATAACAGCCATTGAACATGTGTCCCATGCTAGCAGTGGCGTCTAGGTAAATGTCCATAGGATTTTTGAGTTACACTGGAACATTAAAGGAAGGGTAAACGTAATAATAGTTATGAAATTATTACTAAAGATTAGGTAGTTATCACAAAATTAACACGAGTGTTTAGGACCACGGGTCTATCAGCGAACAGTGCAAAGACTATAATTAATTATTTCAAAGGTACTTTTTTAAGAGCCATGCGTACAGTCATTTTACATGCACGCATTTTAAGAAATAGATGCATTAATTGAGGCTGCAATAATTTTATACAAGAGCACATTCAACCCTATTGTCTTATCCAGTAAAGGTAAAGCCTTAGCTTACTTTTACGATAAAGTTTGTTGAAAGTACAGGTGTTTTGATCGATTTTTGAGATGGTAAAGAGTACCACGAATTGTGGACGGGCTATAATTCTGAACAAAAGTAGAATAATGTGCAGATAGAAGATCCTATTGACAACCATACTTGTATCAGAAAATAGTCTAAACAAAGGTGCAGAACAGTAACAACAATACGCACGAATTTTCTCTTTTTAACTGTTTCATTTACATAAGTGCCACCTCATATACAGTCTGAATAGCGGACATGTTCTACCTTTCCGACGTGGATATTCACAGAGCGTCATTCAATATAGTTAGAGTAATGCTGCGAATAAAACCATCAACTTGTAGAGTTTTCATTTTTTAACACCGACGCTCGCTCTGGTGTATTTCTTCTATAAAACCCGATTGACACTGAGCGCATATCCGCAAGCATCGACATCTACATGGACTAGTGCCTGCCTACAAAATTCCGCAATTCTGCAAGTATGACGACAATAAGCATGCGTTTCTATTTTAATGTATACATTCACACTAGAGGCGGCTCAAAAATTCTGGCTAGCTCTGCCTACATAACCACAATACACCGACTGTTCTTTTTTAATATGTACGTTCATACTAGTGTCAGCAGATAACCGCTGAGTAAACGATCAGCTCCCACTGTCACCGAAGAATTTCCTGGCGCCTTTTGCACATCTCTGGGAAATGAGCCAATTTCTACAGGGGTATTCTGTTGTCGAGTATATTGCCCGATGCCAGACTGTAATCTTTGGCAGAGTGGCTGTGTCCACGAGCTGAGCAGTGAGGTTTGTCATTGGGATAATAATAAAAACAACGGAAATGCTGTTAATCTTGGTCGTACATGGGGCAGATTCGGCTTCTTATATCAACAGTTAGTGTGTTGCCGTTGCTTCGGAGGCCACGCATTAAAAAAGCTTTTGATGGTATGCTGCTGTACAAGCGAGGATAATGCTCAGAGGGCATTGAACTGCATTGACTCCTGAGGCCAACATAAAAGAGCGATTTATAAGTAGGCAGCATTAGCGACTAGGGATAAGTTCGATTGGGCGCCAAAACTAAACTTTCGAGACTTGAACTATTCGAGACTTGAGACAGATGTGCCGGCTTCGATCAACTGAATTGAGTTTCAGGCACTGACCCTCGATTGGTTACCCTTGAGACTCCCAGAAACTCAAAATCGCTCCGGAAACAGGAGCTTTCAGCTGGCTCAACGTAATCGTAGTGGTTCCAACACTTGCAACACGATTTAAAATGGCAAAGCCAAAGCTTCTGTCTGACGCTTCAGACAAGTCAAACCTCGAAGGCATTATTTCGACACCCAATCGAATACGCCCTAGGTAAGTACCTAGCAGCCAAGATATGAGTACAGCTACTATGTATAGCTGACTAAGGTGTAGAACAAAAGCTGCTTCTAAAGACTAACAAATACCGTGCGGTATTTACACACATGATCTGTATATGGTCTGACTGAACTACAGTAATTTCAGAGTAACTAGCAAATTTCACTGAGACGATGGTAATCTCTTGAGCTAGTTATGCAAAGCCTTCAAGTCTAGGGGTCAGTTATGACATATTTATTATTTATCCTAAGGTTAAGGATTTGAACATGAAAAAAGTCTCGGAGTCTTCGGTTTTTCATTGCGTGAAGTGCACCAAATTATGGGAAATGGGGTAAATTTAATGTTAAAGGACCCTGGTGCGATAATGAAGCTATATAGCTATAATTATAAGTCATATATCCTAAGATCTTTTACGATAGAAACTAGTTATTAAAAAGATTATCTCTAATTTAACATGTTGTTTCCGGATGATAATTTAGCACAGGGTACAGCTGAAAGCAAGTTTGCCAGATAGTGAATTACTTCAGTTAAGCAAACACTGACGGCTCATATCACAGCAAGGAATTTTGCCTCGATACACTAAATGTTATAAAAATGCAGTAGCTCTACCGCACTTTATAATTTTAAAACTTCGCTCCAGAGTATCAAAGGACTGGAGTAACCCAAATGAAACACAAAGCAAAACCAAGACGCCCAAGGCGCTGCTAAGGAAAAGAATCCATAAAAAATATTCACAATCGACTTGAATGCTTGCAGATCGACCCGACTGAATACGGATCTCGACAAAACATTCCATACCTCTACCATTCCGTGTATGAAACACCGACAGAACTGATGAGTTTGGAAGCTTACCGTTCACAATGTAGAGATTGGACTACGGACGCCACTTGCTTGTTTCGTCTAAGATACGCCGAGCAGGAACAGAGCAGTGCAGCAACTGACCCTCGTAACTGAGTAGTTTATAGAGAATTCAAAGGCAAGCAACTCTCCGTCTATGGATTAGTTTTCCAAATTGTTCTGAGAATATAAGCGACTGGCAGAGCCAACAAGTTGGTCAAGCAGACGAAGATGACTAGCGGCAGCCGAACCATAGTCAAGGGAACAGTGCTCCTACAAAGGAGGTAAATAAATTAGAAGTACATCTTCGGACTCCTCCAACGCCGCGAAGCACAGCGTGAACCTTACGCAGGACTCCAACCTTACTCCAAGCACATGAAACCAGACGCCTAATGTGCGCCTCAAACGCCAGCATCTCATAAAAAAGGACACCAAGCATCTAAAGAGAGCTTGATCCCTGCTGAATAGGGACACCTATCTCGAGTGTGAGATGCGGAGGCAAACTCCGACTTAGTTTTAAACACCTAGTCATAGACTTCGTTTTATCTACATTAAGTTTCATGTTTCGTGAGGAGCACCATGCGGCAAATCGCTCCACCGTTTACAAGGTGGAATCGTCGGCATAATTGAGGATAATGTTTTCCAAGGAGGAAAACATATCGCTAATGTACATTGCAAACATACTGCCTGCCCTGAAGAACACTGAAACCATGCTGACTGATGTACTCACGCATCCATCGGCTGATAGACGCTTCGTGCCCTCAGAAATAAAATCTCGAATGCTTGACGATACTCTACTACCAGTACTAAAAGATTCAAATTCATACAATAGGCCTCTATGGTTGATTCTATCAAATGCCATACTGAAGCCCAACTGAACAAGGCCCGATTCATAACGGCGAGCCAACGCCGATTGGACGAGGTGTGACACAGACAATAGAGTATCACAACAACCCAAGTTCTTTCTGTAGGGCCTATGTGAATTGGCCCGGTGGTAGCAGCCCAGTCGTTACAGCAATTCCATTCAGTATGCATGGCACCACTGTTCAAACACATGTAACGAAATTTGTTTCAAAGATATAGGTCGGTCATTGCCTACGTTTGGCGATACAAGATTTTAGGACTGGATGTAAATATTTCTAGAACGCCAATAACAAGGAAAACTTCCCGACCGAATCAGGTCCCTAAAAATCAAACTGCGCTTAAGAGCCAGAAAGTGAGCAAATTTAGACCATTATCTGAATATTCTTTTTTCGTACCAATTTTGCTTTGTTTTCGAAATCCTTCTAACATGCACCCTTTCCTCCACGTTTTAGATATCCGTTCTTCTTATCATATTAATTGTCCCTTCCCTTTCCTCACTTGGAACACTTGTAATTACGGCAGAGCCTTAAACTGAGACATATGATAATGAACTTTCCACCATACATTACATTTCGCCAAGATCACCGTTAGGTTGCACAGAAACGTTTCGAAAAGGTGGAAACGAGCGAGTGAGTGTTCCCGGTTGAAAAAGAACGTGCCTTTAGTGGTTACTTAACTCCCCCACCTCTCCAAGCCACTGCTACAAATACACTGAACTTTGTCTTTTAGCACGTACGTGCCGGGAATTTTTTTTTTACAAGATAGAAGCGAGCGTTTGAATGTACCTCTAAGATTACGAAGTCACTCTCGTCCGTCACTGAGACGTATTCGGCCCACGGGACGCCATTTGTAGCCGTCACAGAGATACCGTGACTTAGTTGCAGTGGGANCGACGGTTGGTGGGTGTGCCCAGATACACAGGAGCTAGTGATGTGTTTGCGTCGTATGACGTACAGTGTCTCAATATTCTTGCTCGTAAATGTGCATATAGCCTGCAGATGAGAGTAGAAAAGTCTTATAACTCAAAGCTCCAAGGGATATGCTCTAATCCAAGTTTTCAGAGTTCGGCGCTCAAGCAGCGGTGGGTTAGGATTCTGTATGTAGACAACGACCTCCATGATCGCAATGACCTGTAGCTGATGTGCCTATTACCTGCTAGGCCTACTTCTCTAAGCTTCCATTTCATGGCACACAGGCGTGTTCTGATATATCTCTGTCTTCCTACTGTACTGTTTCCTTTTGAATGCTCGAGGTAAGGTAGGACTATATGTGAGCCTGTTGGTATACTGGGGACTGAGCTCTGCGTGCAACTTGTATTGTTATTATTGTTACAAGCCCTTGGCCAGGCTAGCTAAAATGAAACGGTGCGTCTCAATCACACTGTACAAGGGTAATTTGTTAAATTTTCTGTACCAATGCAGCGAAGAGTTCTTTCTCTCTCCTGTGTGAAATTGAGCTGCTCATTGCTATTCGTGTCTGCAGGTGTAGGCTGAGTGTATCTATTTATTCTCATTGTACGTGGCCACCAATATTTGTGACTGGACCTAATCACTAGGTTGAACTTTGGCTACTTTGTTTGTACTTGTGAGCTTGTAAGCGTATATTGAGAACCCATTGTGTTCTTAATAAAAGTCATTTATTTATATTATTTATTTAAAGGAGGTAAAAAAAAAATTAGAAACACATCTTCGCATTCCTCTAACGCTGCGAAGCACAGCGTGAACCTTACGCAGGATTCCAACCTCACTCTAAGCACATGAAACTCGACGCCTAATGTGCGCCTTGAACGCCAGCTTCTCATAAAAAGGACATCAAGTATCTAAAGAGAGCTCGATCCCTGCTGAATAGGGACACCGATCTCGAGTGTGAGATGTGGAGACAACCTCCGACCTAGTTTTACAGACCTAATCATAGACTTTGTTCTATCTGCATTCAGTTTCATGTTTCGTGAGTAGCACATACGGAAAGTCGCTCCTCCGTTTCTAAGGTAGAATCGTCGGCATAATAGACAATAATGTTTTCCACGGAGGAAAACATATCGCTAATGTACATTGCAACCAGCAAGGGGCCCAAAATACTGCCCCGAAGAACACCTGAAACCACGCTGACAGATATGCTCTCGCATCCATCGGCTGAGAAGCGCTGCGTGCCCTCAGAAATAAAATCTCGAATACTCGACGATACTCTACTACCAGCACTAAAAAATTCCAATTCACACAATAGGCCTCTATTGTTGATTCCATCAAAGGCCATACTGAAGCCAACTGAACAAGGCCCGCTTCATAACGGCGAGCCCAGGCCGATTGGACGAGGTGTGACACAGACAATAGAGCATCACAACAGCCTAAGTTCTTTCTGTATGGCCTATGGGAATTGACCTTGTGGTAACAGCCCAGTCGTTTCAGCAATGCCACTCAGTATGTATGGCACCACTTTTCAAACACATTTAACAATATTTGTTTCAAAGCTAGAGGTCGGTCATTGCCTACCTTTGGCGATGCAATAAGACTTTTAGGACTGGGTGTAAATATTTCTAGAACGCCAGTAACAAGGAAAACTTCCCGACCGAATTAGGTCCCTTAGGAGCCAGAAAGCGAGAAAATTTCCACTATTATCAGAATATTCATTTCCCGTACCAATTTCTGCAATGTTTTCGAAATCTTTCTAACATGCACCCTTTCTTCCACGTTTTAGATATCTGTTTTTCTTATCACATATCACATTAGTTGTTCCTCCCCTTTCCTCACTTGCAACACTTGCAATTACGGCACAGCCTTAAACGGAGACACATGATAATGAACTTTTCCACCATACATTACATTTCGCCAAGATCACCGTTAGGTTGCACAGAAACGTTTCGAAAAGGTGGAAACGAGCGAGTGAGTGTTCCCGGTTAAAAAAGAACGTGCCTTTAGTGGTTACTTAACTCCCCACCGTGGGGGGAGCCACTTCTACAAATACACTGAACTTTGTCTTTTAGCACGTACGTGCCGGGCATTTTTTTTACAAGATAGAAGCGAGCGTTTGAATGTACCTCTAAGATTACGAAGTCACTCTCGTCCGTCACTGAGACGTATTCGGCCCACGGGACGCCATTTGTAGCCGTCACAGAGATACCGTGACTTAGTTGCAGTGGGACCGNACAAGATAGAAGCGAGCGTTTGAATGTACCTCTAAGATTACGAAGTCACTCTCGTCCGTCACTGAGACGTATTCGGCCCACGGGACGCCATTTGTAGCCGTCACAGAGATACCGTGACTTAGTTGCAGTGGGACCGCAGGGTCGCGGCAACAGATCCTGTGCCGGTGTCATGGCTCTTTCTTGCACATGCTTCCAGCCAACTGCTTCCAAGTAAGATGGCAATCTAAGCAGTCTTTCCTGGTGCGATCGCTCTTTCTTGTTTTTACTCGAGAGCACCTGATTCTCCGTAAGGCGACAATATAGGCAGTTTTCTTGCGCAATCGATCGTTTCAATAAAATATGCTCTATAATCTGCTGCCAAGTAAGAGAGTAGTATAATGCGGCTCTGTATTCTTGATTAAAGTTTAATAACAGGGATTTAAAATTCAGGCGTTACATGCGTCCTCTGTGTTAGCAGCATCAGCAACGCTTCTGCGCTTCTAGCATGAGCAAGAAAACAATCTCAAAGCTGCACTTCGAGCCTGCATGGTAGTTCTTTACGCTTTTAGAAGTATTCCATTTTTACCTAGAAGGAATTTTTCATTTCGAACAGGGTCACACTCTCATAGCTCGATATAAAGACCGTCATCAGTAGAGCCAGAACCTGAGCCGGGAAAATAACAGCCACAGGCGATGTGGGCGCGACCCTGCCAGAAAATACTTTTTTTTTAGTAAAAATGGACTCTCATTTCTGCTCATCCATGCTCTTACATCAACCTGACATAAAGCCATTGGAGTCGTTGCGTTTGCTGTCTGTACTCGTGATGCAAATACTAAGTTAATAGAAGAGTGGTATTGGGAATTTACAAAGCTTACAAAGTTGAGTTTCTGTCTAAAGGCATCAGCAATTAGTTAGCAAATTATACTCAAAGGGCTAAACTTGTCCAGAACTTCGGTCGGAGACACACGCTACCTTCGACCCGCTGTGCAGGCTTTAGGCATTAATTCTACTCAAATACCCTCGAGCGTTCCGAAAACTCACTATTGGCCCTAAAATGGTGTTTTCAGCAGTCTCAAATGCAACCTCGATTGCTCCAAACACCTACAACACGTTTCAAGGTGCAAAGCCAACAATCCAGTCTGAAATTCAAGACAAGTCAAGCTTTGTGGGCTTCGCTTAACTCGACCCTGACGAATGAATTGAAAATACCATAATTCTTAATTTATAATTTTAAGAGGTAAAGGCGGAGGCTTTAGCGTTGGCTGTCAACAACTTCGTATAATCTACCAGTGGATTACAGAGCAAACGTGTGCGTTTGCTCTGCCGGTAACTGGCCATTTTCCTTCTTTATTCATATACATAAAACCGTAAGTATCGTATCCCAACGGAACTCATCTGCGCTAAAGTGAATTAGCGGTAACCACACTGCTACGTAAGTGGTAACTATACAAACCCAAATTCAATTCCAAAACAAGTGCGCAAGACCTCCAATGAATTCAAAGAGGCTTTTCATTGGCTCTTTCAATTTACACAAGATGTGAGTGTGCCTCAACTGTAGGCATTTTTTTTGTCGTTCAGCATGATTTTGAGCCTCCAGATATGTATGTACAGTATATTGAGNATTCCAAAACAATTGGGCAAGACCTCCAATGAATTCAAAGAGGCTTTTCATTGGCTCTTTCAATTTACACAAGATGTGAGTGTGCCTCAACTGTAGGCATTTTTTTTGTCGTTCAGCATGATTTTGAGCCTCCAGACATGTATGTACAGTATATTGAGGCCGCGAACTAAGCGTAGTTATACGTAGCTTGTATCCAAAGTGCACTGCGCAGCAAGGGCCACAATTGAAAACAAAATGAGTCTGACGAACATCTCTGCTAATAAAGACTCTTATCGCTCAGTTACCACATGAGGGGACACTCAGGGATTCCAACTCCAGTGATTGCCGCTTAACTGACTCATTTACCGAGCGGAAAAGCCCCCAGCGATGTTTGTACCGCTGCTATCCCTGTTTTGAAAAGAGTTTCCTGTTGTATTTTACAAAGTGGCAACGGGCACGCTTGAAAACAAAAACCTTGTATTTATGACCATCCATTCTTCTATTAAATGGACTCCTTACAGATGTAATGGTACATTTTATTAAACAAAATGGATTAATAATACTTTTTAGACACTTGAATTACGGTATCTCTTTAATTGAATTAGAAACTAAATTGGAAAGCTGTCATTAGCTAAGAATCCAAATATGATGATATGAATATAATGAATGAAATATGATATTGTCCGTCAATGTTAAAGTAAAATTCAGGAGATTCGATATTAGCTGGGAGGAAGTGAGTCAGTGCATTTCCGGCGGACGGAGCATCTGTGAAAGAAAGCCTCTTGGGAAATGCTAACTACGACAAAGTTCACGCAAAAGACGGGAAGGGCAAGTGACAAAAAAAAAACCTATTCAGCGACAGCACAGTAAATAGAACAAACATAAATGCAATGCAATAATTGTTTTGTATTCTCTCTTTGTGCTGGAGAAAAGCTAGTCATCATCTGCATGCAATGTTTAGAGTTTAGCAAACATCTAACAATATAGGATCAAAGCGAGACGCTCCAGTGATGTCAGTAAAAGAACTCAAAGCTCTCAGTTCTCGATGATAAACACTGGCACGTGTAGCCTGTTGTAAGACGTACTGTATAATGTAGTGAAAGCAGCAAAAAAAAAAAAAAATAATGACTGGGCTCAAATATTAAGGTGCTATCGATTGGATCTTCAAACTTGAGACAAAGCTAAGCCACGAGTCTTGATTTGTTCGGAACTTCGCACAGGCACTTTCAGTGGTGTGAAGTTGCTTGAAATAAGACTAATCCATTTACTTTTCAGACGTGCGGCGCGTTTTACGAAGAAAGATTGAGTTCTTGAAAGTTTAAGTATGATCAATTAAGGGTTGTATAAACTAGTTAAAGGCAGCTCACCTATCTGATGTCCTTGCAAGTCAAGCCTATTCAGTTTAAATTCTCCACCCAATCGATACTACCTGTAGTCTTGTGCTGGAAAAGCTTTTAAAATCTTGTTAAAAACAGCAAACGGGCTCGAGTAAATAAGGAAAGGGAACCTGAGCCTGTGACTCTGATAACAACACTACTTGCTAGCTCTATTAAATTGCCAAGAAATAGAGGCTTCACCCAAGCGCATGTTAGGTCGAAAAATTGCAGTCAAATACGCTGAGACACGCGGGAAGTTAGAGGCAAGAAAGCATGCGTTGCTATGAATCTCTTCCCATGGGACTTGGAAAAGTTTAGTAATCCGGCGAGGTTTCTTGAACACTCCGAAAAAAAAAAAATAGTTGAATTACTGCAACTTCATACTTGGCTCGGAAAATCCTAACAATTGGGTTAGGCTCCATGGACGAGCCAAATAAAAATTTGTAAAACTGGGAAAATGTAAAAAGGCAGGCAGATGTAGTTATTGACACTCGAGTGCATGAGTGCATTAACTAGTGTTTTGCAGTATTAAGTAAAGATGAGATACACGGATTTTTTTTTTCAAAAAATGGGCGCATCGAAATTCGACAAATAAAAGATAAGAGAGCACACGAAGGCTCAGGTTCTAACAAGTCAAGGAGAGCGCGCCTCCTTGAACAACCGAGGCAAGAGGAATATATTTCACCTAACTTTAGCGCTACTTAGAGACGCACAAATGCTTGAAAACGGAGGGAAAAAAGAAAGAAAAAATCGACAGCGAGAACGCGAAAGAACACAAGTGGCTCAGAACCCGATGACAGGCACTTGCAAGCCCTCACAAACAACCGAGACAACTCAGAAGGCTCCAACTCAAGTACCTGGAGCGACTTTTGGAAGATTTGCGCTAGCCTGGAAATGTTTGGTTGACTTCCTGCTTGGATTTCTGGTCGGCTTTACACCGACTCGCGAGCTCCAGATCGGAAAATTTTGCTGGCGATAAAACAAGGCCCGCTGCTTATCTTGTTCCCGAGTGTTGTTTTTTTTTTTGCCCTCGGCTTGATGCATGCTTGAGGGAACTACAGAGGCCTGTTTTCACATGAATATTTTAATACATAAAGCCCAAAGTGTTTTAAAAATTGGAGAAGTGCTCATGCTGGTAAGAAATTTAGTATTGTAGTGGAGGAAAAATAAAGATTTCAGTTTTAGCGACCACGACAAGAAATGCTTCCGCAGAAAAATATTTGTGGTACACAAAAGAGACCCAACGCTGTATAGAACTTTAGAACGAATTTTCAACAAAGATGTATACCTACTGAACTAATAAGAAATAGCGTAATTAAGATTTCTAAATTAGGAATGTCTTTAAGGGCGTGCAAGAATTAATAGGCATCAGTATAGGAATGTTTAGGAAATCGAGGTCGAATGGTTGCTGGGAAACGCGATGATACTGTACAGCATAAAAATTAGTACACATAACACTCATAAAATTTCTCCCAGTAGCACCCAAAGTAAAGGATCATTTACTGAAGTTCAGGAAACTTGCTGTAAGCAATCGAGCAGCGTACTTCACTAAAAGCATCGCTTTTAGATGCCCGTAAAGACAAGGGAGCTGTTTTTCGAATGAAGGCATTTCCTGAGATGGCGATCTTGAAAGCTTTGTGCAATTTTAGTGAGTTTCACGAGCGAGGCACGAGCGTGAGCATTGGCCCCTGAAGGGTCATAGGAACTTTGAAAACTCCCGTCACTTCCGGGAACTTGCAAGTAAGTAAAATGACGGATGCATTTCCCGTCAATTCTAAGAAATTGTAAGAAAATAAATGAAAAGTGACAGACGCGTCTCCCATGTTGTCCACGACATTGTAAGTAAATGAATGATCCATGTTATGACAATTTTGAGAAGTTCTAAACAAATAAATGATTGATACATTTCCCGTCAGTTCTGATTCGTGTTACGTAGAAGTATCAGTATTTGAAATGAACGACAGATACCGGTAAAGCCAAAAGTAAGCGCACACTCCGACTGCCAAACCAGACGCTTTGGTTCTTGCTGCAGATATATGCTCACTAGCCTTGGAGGAGCGCACGACTGCTGTCGTCCACAGATCGTCAGAAGTCTCATGCGATATCTGTCACCTTCGACCATCCTTCAGTTAGGGTCAGTACCCCACAATAGCGTCTGAACGCTGAATATTGACTTTGCAGCCCAAGCGCGGCAAGCACTTACCTGCTTGGCAAGCAGGCTCGAACTTTCTGCCTGAGAGTCCAATTCTCAAAAATTCTTCTACTCTCGGTATTAAAACAAAGATTTCCTTATCATTGCCCACTGACCCCACTTAAGAAAACCATTAAAACGGGTTCGATTCTCTCTGTATAAGCTAGATAATCCAATCCAATCCAATCAGATTTAACTTGTTTAAAACATGACCACAAGATGTCATGAAATTAATAGAATTTTACCCCGTAGACAGAAAGATGTCTTCTTGTGATTTTTTTTTTCAAATCCATCTGTTGACATATAATGCTGGCCCTGATATACATTAAGTATCTTGAATATATAATAGCCCTCAGATGTTGTCTGTTTCAGCAAATCCTGTACATATATCGGAGTCGATGCACGTGTATCATTTTATATCGTCTGTGACCTTCAACAAAAATATCATCGTCTCTGTGTTGACCGTCTATATGTGTGTGCAGCGAACGTTTCAAAAGATTCAAACTGTTGTCCACCACGGAATTCTTGACAAAATGTCTTAAACCTGATTACTAATAGAATTTTCATGAAATTTTAACACCTACAATTTAAGCGCTAGCTCTTAAAATTTCAGCGTTTACAACCACAATGTCTACGCTAATACCTCTAGTTTAAGGCAAATTAAGCTAAATGTGTGACAGTCAAGAGCAATAATTGACCGATTGCAGTGGATACTTCTCTTTCGAAAGCAGTAGAACAAGTGCTAGTGACACGCATGTCACCATTGATGGTGACGGCGGAAATCCAGCTTGGCTTTAAGGCTCAATATGGAATGGAAATGGCTGTGTTTACACTCAACCAGCTTTAATCATTCTCTTGACGGTGGATCTCGCGAATACCATCGTTTTTCAGACTCTAAAGCTGCATTTGACCGCGTTTACTATTACTCGCTCACTCTTCAAGAGCATGATTGAGAGGCAACTACTCTAGTACATCGTTAAAACACTAAAATATTGGTTTCGAGCTAAAAAGTGCTTTGTGGAATGGAGAATCACAATGTAATCAGCGTTTGGAATGGCGAATGGCATAAGGCTCCGTCCGTCCTAGTGAGAGGGGCTAAGAGTAATTATAGAAGTTACTGTTATAGGTGTGGGTTGACTTGCGTCGGTTCATCCCACGGTATAATTACCATTTCGTCCTTTACGCGAGTCGATAGCTGACGACATACCGTAGTCTATGCTTCTCCCCATTTCATCTAGCTGTAAAAACTACTTTCAGCGAAAACGAAGCTAGCAAATTCTGTATAGGNGGGGGGGGAAGAGGAGGAGGAGGGGGTGCCTGTGTATGTTTCTCTTTTACATCTATTTCATATGATGAGGGCAATAAAAATAAAGTTGGGTAGAACAACTTTCGTACTTGATACATTATGAGAGGGGGAGGCAAAATTTTTCCTACCTCATACATTATGAGAGGGGGCATGGGGGGAGGGGGGGGGGAGAGGGCAAAATTATTGATTGTGGACCGATTGTTCTGAAATTAGCACAGTATATGTACGTTTCAAAACGAAACACATTTTGCTTCTACAACTTCTTATTTAGATCTTAGTTTTTGAGATAATAGGAAATATATATGAAATTTTTGGAAATTTCAAAAGAACAGAATTCAACGAGTTTTCATGCTAGAAAAAGCAGTTTTGGAATCTTTGAAATATTCTTAACAATACTATACAGCTGGATTCTCCATTTTCTATTTTATTCGGTCGATAACTATAACATAGGGAAAAAACAAAAGGTTCGGTTTTGAGCTGTGACGAAAAAAAAAATTATGAGGCAAAATTGGGAAATGTGGCTCTATAGTTTGTTAGCAATGTTTCAAGGATTCTAAAATTGTTATTGTTATTTTCTTCTACCATGAAAACTTTTTGAGTTTTTTCGTTTGAAATTTCGTTAAATGAATATATATTTCCCATTTTCTCATAAAACTAAAGCCTAAATCAAAAAAGTTGTATGAGCAAAATGTGTTCCTTTTTCAAACATACATATACTGTGCAAATTTCTGAACAATCGGTCCACAATAGCTAATTTTGCCCCCCCCCCATGCCCCCTCTCAAAATGTACCAGGTGCGAAAGTTCTACCCAACTTTTTTTTAATGTCTTCATCATATGGAATAGGAAAGTACATGGTATAGCTGTAAAAGAGAAATGTACACAGACACACCCCCTCCTCCAGAGCCAGTACTAGTATTGAATATATTACCAAAACTTAATGCATGAACATTAAACTTAGGAAACGAAAAATAAACCTACCCGCCGAAAAATCACATACCTCACTGGTGTAGAGCTTAGTTATGTAAACAACTTCTCTTTCAAGGGCTACAAAATCACTGACTATTTTGGTGAGAACAAGGATATAGAGAAGCAAACGCGGAAGCTCCACGCGGTGGGCAACATGTTTGTGAGGAAGTTTGGTCACTCTTCTCTATAGGTCAAGTGTCAGCTGATCCATAGCTACAGCTACCCTATATTCTATAATTTTCTTTGGTCGAACTTTAAGCAGAAGACCATTGGAGGACTAAGTGTGGCCTATAATGATATATTTCGCCGGCTTATGAAGGCACCGAAGTCATATACCGGTAGTACAAGTGTGATATTCGCCCATGAATATACTGACTGCCTGAAACTCAGGATAAGGAAATGTGTTTTCAGTCTCGAAATCAGGATAGAAAAGTCAGATAATTCACTGGTAAATGTGGTTTGTAATGGCCCAGGCTACAAACTGTCCAATTTGTATAGCTGATGGCAGAGAGTAGTACTGTAACCAAATTGAGGCCAAACAATGAGCCGTAATACAGTGTAGCGTGCACTGATACTTCGCCTTCTGATTCTAATTTTACTTTAGTGATATACAATGTTTCTTACATTTATTGAGCAATCCCCTTGTGTGTATTTAGTAACGTTGATTGCTTTTAGCGCTAACACCTACAGATTCAGTACTAACAACTACAACTTCAACCCTATAAGCTAGCAAGTGAGGTATCGATAGTAAACAACTTTAACTACCGATGTTTACTAGCTTCAGTATAACTTTAAGTAGAAAAAACAAACAAACAAACAAACAAAATTTATTATCTCGCATACAGGGTACAGTGGATACACCTATAGAGGTTTTCTTTTTGCCTTAATTCTAGAATTTTGTAGAACTTGTAGTGTGAAGAGCAGGAGAAGCAGTCCGTGATGAGAGTCAATTTAGGATCCTTCACCGTGCATCGCCTGGCCTCTCGGAGCTGGAGTGCTCCACGTAGTGTAAATCCGTAGCGTGCCGTCCGGGAAATCGAACCCGGGCCTTCGTTGGTGCGATACCGAGCCGTTGTCACTTCACCACATCGATTGGACCCCTACGTGTAGCCTATAACGCCATATTTCGGCGCCTGATGAATGTGCCGAGGTCAATTAGTGCAAGTATGATATTTGCTCAAAAGTATACAGATTGTCTCAAAGTCAGGGCAAGAAAATGCGCTCTGAGTCTCCAGCTCAGCATAAAAAGTCTGATAACGCCTTACTCAAGGTGATCCGTAACGCTCCTGGCTACAAACTATCCAACATGTACAGCCGATGGCAGCGTATACTATTTTCAGCAGGGGTCAAATAATGGGCCGCAATGCAGTGTAGTTTGTAATGATGGTATTACCTGATCTTAGTATCTAAGGTAACTTTACCATTAATCTGTCTCCTGTGTACGATGTCCCTATGCCTACCTAATAAAACATATTATTATAACTAACAACAGATGAACGCTTAGAAGATGGTTAGATGTGGAAGCTGCTCAAAGTTGTCTGTTAATCATTCGCATTAGCTGACTGATCAGTGATCACAGCATCCAGACGAGATCGAAGGGAAGAATAATTATACGCCTTGCTTCTTCGTTAATTCTTTGCACGGACGATCTCAAAAATGAGCTGTTCAATTATAGGTAATCAATGTACGCTGCGGCTTATGTAAATGACTTTCACCGGTTACAATGAAGCGGTGCTTACTAGCACTCCCCAGGTCTTTTATTATACGTTTATCACCGATAAACTAACTCCTCCACTATGTATATTCAAATTAGCATGTAAAAATTTCAACATATTGCTCTTAGTTTTTATACAGGGTGTATAGTTTTGTAAATATTAAAAAATGAGAGAAGTGGAACTACAGAATTGAAACTGATAGCTTTCAGATAACATGGCGCATGCACTGCATGTAAGGTCGAATCTCTTAGTAGGTAACCATGTCGTGGACTCAGATGGTTTACCAATACATCGATTTATATTTACCGGCTTAATCCTTCACCCTGTCCATCAAACGAGCGATTAAATGTGTAACTTTTCCGCTGGTAACTTGTTAATGCTGTACGTAGCTCAAGCTCATTTCGTAACTGCATTAAGAACGGAATATCTCAGTTCATCCAGTAAAAAACAAAGAACAAAGTTTTAATTTTATTCGTTTTTTTATACTCTTTTGCCTAGTTCTTAAATGTGACGAGGTTCAATAAACAATGCTCTGTTTTATTAATCCTCGAGAGTTGGAACTAAGAGAAGCCAGTCATTCAACGAATGCTCCATAGAAAATGTACCGAGTCTAATTTTTCAATTTGAATGTTGTCACAAGCGAGAATATACCACGAAATATGTATAAAACACAGTTCAATAATCTACAAGTATTATGGATATTTTTCCTAAGTTATAGGATAAGATGCGAGAAATTACCGGTAGAATGTTTAACTATTCAATAAGGTCACGCTTAGACACGGGTATGTGCCACGATGTAGAAACGTTTCTCTAACCTACAAAATTCAATATTATGGATGTTCAGGTAACGAAGCCGCAAAAACATGCCATGCCTAATACTCCAATGTAGGCATGTTTACAAGCGGGAATGTGGCAGGAATCACACAGCCGTAGCGTAATTTATCATGTGTCGTTTTTCTTGAAGTCTTCCCTCATCGGTCTTTCTGAAGCCCAAGAGATAAGCTGCACCAGCTCTGGCTCGCCTCAATAAATCAATAAGGCTGAATGCGACCTCTGAGCTCGGCGAATAATGGAAGACTGTCACTGGTGTGGCATAATGCCGTGTCATTTTATCAATTTTAACAAATTTTGGTGTACCGAACAAGATTAAAAAACTTTTATTTCTAAAGAAAAGTAAAGCAACCGAAATTGCTGATACATAGTGCTACATTATTTCAGAAGTTTCCCAGAACATCTTCGTACCTTAGATTTTACGTAAGCATTTTAACCCTGCCGGTAGATAATAAACCATCTCGAAGTGCCTGGGTTTTTCTAATTCCTGAGGCACATTATGCACGCTCAACTTATAAGCAGATGCTCAGCTCGCAAGTCGTCCCGATACGCAGTGAAAGTCGGTAGTTAAGATACCCATTGAAAATACTCAAGTTGAACATCGTACGAACTGAACGTCCGTTCATAAGTTGAATTTAAGATTGCACAATGTGAATTCGGCATAAGATGTTCATCTTTTACTTTAATACTTACAACATGGAGCATTCTCGCTGCCATTTATTTACGGTAATTAGGTTCTTTCCATTCATTACCTTTGTATACTTGAAAGAAATTTACCCCGATGGCAGGAACATTAAGAAGACACTTCCAAATTTCTCGTTCTTGTAATAACGTAACCAACGATTCATCTGTCACTCTCACATCAAGCAGAAGCTCATAGTATCCAGTTGTTCTTATACAATACGAAAATTCACCTGTCCTTCCCACACTATACATACAGAAGTTCGGGAGTAATATCTTTCTCATACTATGGAGAAAGATAGGTATTGAGATATCATTGCGCTTTGTTGTCTGTCACGCCAGTTAGAGTCGGCCCTGGACTGTTGTCCTGAAGTATGCCATGTTAAGTTGAACTTGAGTACGGCATTCGATAGGAACCATCACATGGGTCTATTGTACAAGCTGGAGTTGTTTAGTGTTAGCGGGTTTGTCCATTACTTTTGATTTTGTTTTCGATTGAGCGAAAACTGTGTCCGTAGATGGTTCTCTGAGTGTTCAAATCGCGGTGGTTTCGGGCGTTCTTCAGCTCAGCGTGCATGGCCCGATACTTTTAGTCTGTACTTGAGCAACATGCTCTCATCGCTGGAGAACACGATGTTGGGGATTCGACTTTGATAGCCGTGACACTAACCCCCAGCGTGCGTAATGCTGCCGCTCACTCTTGAAACAGGAAGTTGTTGCGCATTAGTGCATTGTGCTCTGCCTGAATTATTAAGCCGAATGCAGGCAAGACTAAGTTAATGATTGTCAGTCGGCCTCGGACACTTTTACCCCAGCATCCACTGTTCTTCAAATATCTAGCTCTCTGAAGATTTTTGGTGTCCTCTTAGATGAGAAGCTAACGTTTGAAACGCATTTTAAACGTCTCGTGTCACTTGCTTCGTGTAAGATTGGTCTTCTGCTTAAGGTGAATGCTCTATTAGGCGATACGGACGTAGTCCATCTATGTATTTATGCATTTCTGCAGCCCTTGTTAGAATACTGCTCGCCAGTCTGAGCTAATGCAGCGCCAGTCACTTGTGTCTGCTAGGCCTACTTGTTAGCTCAGTGGGCGGTGTGCTGAGAGTGATCTGGTGAATCTGTCCTTTAGGCAGGGTGGCCTGTCTATGCATGTTGTATAAGGTGTACAACAACGAGAGGAATTAGCAGTATTCTTCTGTCCCTGTACTCGGTGTCTGTGGGAGCAATACACGAGCTGCGGCATATGCCCACCCGGTTACAGTAGAGGCTATTGATGGCGAACTTACCAGTTCAGTCGGTGTTTTCTACCTTGGTTTGTTTTGACCTGATATTTGTTGCTAGGATTTGTGTTCGGCTGTGTGGTTCTGCAGGGGCTTAGTGGGCTGTTAATGTTTCTCATGAATTTTTCATAGCAGCGACTTGAACTTTGTGGTGTTGCATGAAGCTCCATTTGGGCTTCAACACCTGTCCGTGGAGGCCCGTGCGTGTTGTTTCAGTAACAACAACAACAATTAATCTGCCGAACTGCTGTAAAATCACAAATTCCCGCCGTTCTCACATGGTGCAGTAAGGACAACTGTCGCTCCCGCACTAAGCAAAAGCTTGCAAGTTCCCGCCGTTCTGATGCTATAGGGAATTTTACCTGCCGTTCCTACAGTGAGCACAAACTCGCAAGTTCCCGCCGCTCTCATTCTAGGCAGAAATTTTTTATGCCATCGCGGCATCTCCCGGGCGCCAAGATCGATGCCGCGACGCTGGGAATGTCTCGTAGTTACGTCCTCAGTAATAACGCGCAGGCCTTTATTAGTTTTATGCTTTTATGCTATGAGGTCGTTGTTGGCTTGGTATCGTGTCAGACTGAAGACAGAACTAGGATAAGACGGGACGTGAAAAATTCCAGAACTTCTTTGCATTTGTGGGAGTGAATGTTGCAAACGTTCTACCTAAAAGTGTCAGGGTGAAGGAAGAACTAAGATATAGCAGAATACGAAAAATTTCGAAACGCCTCTGCTGCTGCTGGACTGAACATTACTAACATCGTAACGGCATCCGACAAAAGACAGAATATGAATAAGACAAGAGATAGGAAAGTTTTGAACTTTTGGGCATTTATGGGCGAGAACAATGAAAACACTGTCGAACGGTCGGTTTTGTCCACGTTGGCAATAAATGTGCAGGCGGTAACAGGCACGCTTCGTGAATTAAATTTTTAATCAATTGTAGGGGAAGTGTTTGCTCAGTACCAACAAGCTTCCATTGCACCAATGGGGAAAAAATGCATGGCTCGTTCAAAGGCAGCCCTGTTACTGACTGCGTTTTGTCGGTCGAAGGGAAGGTGCGCAAATTTGAGGATATTAATTTTTGTCTGAGTGTATACTGCAGAGAGGAGTGTCCGGCAACTGCCCTGGCCTATACTGTTCTGCATGGAGGCGCCATGACAATACATGAGCGGCTCAAGTCGCAGGCCGCAGACAAGGACGTTGAATGGCAAGTGCGTGACCAGCATAATGGTCTTGTTCATAGCAAGCGAGGCCAGTTCCCAGCAAGATAAAGAACTTCACATATTTATTTGCATTAGGCCCAGGTGAGCCTGTCGAGGACACTGATATATCCACATCAGACTCGCAATCAACTGCTAGCTGGGAATACGTCAAAAATATTTGAACTGCTGGATAACTTTAACCAGAGGCTTGAATGAGCACAAGGCTGATAAATACAAGTATTTTTAAAAGAGAAAACGAATAATAAAACGGAAAAAGTACCCAAGTTCCCGTACCTAAATACGGGTAACCAGGACTTTAGAGTGCGCAATAGTAGCTCTGCTGCATGCAACTACATAACAAAAGTTTGAGTAAACATACCCTAACAGTAAGTAAGCGGAGCGAAGCATGCTGTTCTTTAATTCAGACACCAAAATGCCAAGTAATTAATCATGAGGAAACTAATATGACGCTATTGTATGTTCTGCGGGACAAAAAGTAACTAAAACGTCAGTCGCGTCGTTTGTAGAAGAGCCAGTAGTAGTTCACATTGTTCAGAGAAAAATAAAAAAAAAAAAATTCGTCTCACGACAGGCATTTTTGCGCTGAATCCGCGATATCGCTGAGATTGTCTCTTAATTATTTGGTTAGCGGAACTTTTCTGTTATTTCTGACAAATCAGTAACTTTAGCTATTTTAGGATACTCACTTCAACTTCAATAATATTAGTGTTGTCATTAATACCAGTATATTACTGACAAACCCTGAATTTTATACAGGCATATAATTATATATGGTAATATCGTACCAAAAACTTACCATCATCGTATTTCACTACAGCTAAAGCTATATATATGTTCACAGAGTATCGAAACGCTTACTAAAAAACAAAATAATTACGTTGTTGTTAAAAAGTACTTGTAACATTAAAAAATTGCAGAGATACAATAAATAAAAAGCTGTGTATTGCTCATGCAAATGCTGAAGCATGTAGGTACCAACATCTGAAGAACAATCACTTCTCACAACACAGTTACCCATTTAATTACGATGCGCGTATCTGAAATATACATGCTAGATGGAATTATAGATATAACACTTAAAAGTAGCATGAATACGACATTTACGGAATTAAGTAAGAAAAAATTATTCACCTGCAGTGAACCGAAATTCCGTAAGAATTTGCTAAGTATGACGCAAGTTTGGCTAGTCAGCGGCAGATTCCAAGACAGCTCCATTGGTTAAGACGTACTCACCAAGTTCCAAATCCTCACGATGTGGGTTCAACACCCTCTGCGACTTGGACTCCTTCTAGTAGATGGTCTGTCAAAACTGCAAAGTCAAAACAAAGCTTCTGTAAGAAATGAGGGCAAGCGTTTTGCGTTACTACAACTAAAATAATCCGTTTTATGATAATGACGACAAAACTTACTGCTGTGATTAATAGGAAGTTCAAAATAGTTATGTGACTGCCCTGCGTACCACTGCATGCTCTTTCATGGAATTGTTTCACAGTGTATAGCGCAGAGTTCAATTTCTCTTTATTCTCAGCCTGTGACGATAGATGGTTTCCGTGCTCGCAACAGGTAGAACTGTCAGCTCTGCTGCTTTAAGGTCTATTCGCTCTTTTTTGAATTCCTGCGAAAAAATTCAATTTAAATATCATGTTAATAAAAAGAGAGCTTTCACACCAGCTTTCCTTGACACTGTTAATTCTGGGTGAATTTTGGTGATTTAGAAAAAGTAACAAATAAACAGCTTCATATTGTTCACTTACTTTCCTTTTAAACTGAAGTTTCTGGAAAATATTTTCTGAGCTTAATCAAGATTAGCCAGTAGAATAGCACGCTGAGCTGCAGTAACTCTGTTTTGAAATGGATCCTACAAACCTACATATATGCAAACTCATCTGACGCTCAAGGAAAATTTATCTCACAGAAAAACTGCACCTAGCAAAGGATAAAGGAAATACATCTAAGAACAAACTACGAAGAACACAGAGAATGATCCTTAAGCCGCTGCAGACGATAGTCTTTTGTCCTGTATTTTCACTTCACCGCGTTCAAATACTTCATACTGTCCATGCAATCACGACTGAGTGTCTACCAAAAGTTTCAATAAAAAGTTTACCGTCGTATTCTCTGGTTTAGCCCGTGTCACTAGTGCAGTGTATTGTATCGTTTCAAATTTTTAGCGAACTTCGTCTGAGAATGCAGTACTCTTTTTTGTTGTTCACACAAACGCAGCAACGCATTCGAACGCGGTGAAGTGAAAACACAGGAGATAAGACGATCGTCTGCAGCGGGTTTAAGAAACAGACTGGGGTATTCGCCCGACGTGAAAAAGCTCTCTTTCAGAAAAAAAAAAAACAAAGAAAACCGAATGAACCTTACAAAACACGCATTTGACTCGCAAAGACAAAACATTTCTTAGAACAGCTAGAGGTAAGCAAATGAACAGTCGTCTGGCTAGCGTAATGCAATAGTTTCTTAGAACAGACTGCGAAGAAAACAGCAAATAAATTGAAGAAAATAACCTGCATATTATATGGCTGACAAAAAAGTTACATTTGACTATGAAAGAAAAACTGGTACATGGAACAAGTCTGCAACTGCACCTCACTCAAAAAGAAAATCTCCAAGCGACTGCGAACAATGGACGAAATGAAGTAAAAGAACGAAATCTGTGAACTCAAGAATCTTAAAAGGACGGCGATGAAAAAAGTCAACGAACCCAAAGAAGCAAATCTGCAAACTGACCTGGCTTGTGAAAAGAAACAAATTCTCAGAAAAGACTGAGAAGAAAAGAGCAAATGAACCCCAAGAAGCGGATTCTCCAAACTCACCTGACGACACTCGCGCTCAATCAACGCTTTGATTTTGGCATTTTACGGCGCGTCTGCAAACTTTGGAGCAACTTAGCAGGGCTTGCATCAAGTTTCTCATTTGAAGCTGGCAACATCTTTCGAATTGCGCCAACTCCAATTAAAACTTGGAGCAGCAAAACTTTGACGAAATAATCTGGCCATTTGTTGCTCTTGAGTACAAAATAAACAAGTAAAAAATGGTGGCAATCAATAGTTATCAATACTTTAAGAAGTATGGAGAAACAAAACTTTGACGAAATAATCGAGCTATTTACTACAAACTGAAAAAGTAATAAAAACTGAAATTGTTGGTAATAAACTATGTATTAATCAAGACATCAATCGAAAAGAAACAACAAAATTTTGAAGAAATATTCAGGTGACGCTTTTGTTCTCTACCCCTCGGGGGGATAGGATGGGCCATAGGCCATAGGGTGAGGTTAGTTTAAGTTCATCCATCCTATGCTATGGGGCCCGGCAACCCCAGGGGGCCCGTGTGCGAATTTTTTTCCTGAACCTTTCAGCAAGTACAGTCTCAAGGCAGCCAATGGCGTGGCAGGTCACAGGGCACAGTGGGAGGGGCGAAGGGTGATGCTCAGTGATGGTGTTGCACTCTGATGCA
>LQNS02277602.1:15981273-15998676 GCA_001587735.2 Parhyale hawaiensis
GCAGGAAATCTTGGTCTGTGATATAAAAAACAGCGTCGTCAGCGAATAGTAACGTCTTTACAGTGGGAAATACACCAATGTCATTGATATAGAGGCTAAATAGCAGAGGTCCCAGAACGGATCCTTGTGGAACACCAGTATTGATTAATTATAGTTCTCTTGCTATACAATTTTCAATTAATCAAAGATGTCTGGTTAAAACATGCTTGAAAATTCCAAATCGGACATAAAATTTTACAGTAATACGAGAGCATTAAAGAGTTGAAAATGTATTAGAGCATTGACTCATTTTAATTATCTGCATTAGGGTGCATTATGAATTAGTTTAGTTTTATAAGCATATGAAAAGAAAACTGCTACATGAACTCTTTTCACCAATAATGTAGAACAACACAGAAAGGTACCATAATGCCATGATAATAGACATAATGACTGGAAATATTCTTGAGAAAATTAATCTTCGTTGTAGATGAATAGTAAGCGGATGATAAAGTTAACGATATCATCAAGAAGCCAATTATACATGCTTTCTGGTGCTATTACGCCGCAACTGAGCCTATTATGGAGTTAAGTCAACTTGTCGGTAGGCAGGAATACATAAAAGACGTGGATACCATGCAGGTAATTGCATAATCATGAAAGAGTGCAGACAGTTCACTTCGCAGAAACCGAAACAGTGTGCGGAAGCATACAATACTGATGAACAGCGGTGGCTCTTGGTAACTAATGTGTGGGTGTTGTATAGATTCATAGCACGAAGCTTGTAAATTCTACATGCGCTATAGTGAAGTGCATCTGACATTACAGCATAGTAATGTCAGTAGCCACCGTCTACAGATTATGAAAGAATTACAAACATCCATGATGAAAAAAAACAGTGACCTCACTTTAGTCACTATGAGCCACCATTGGTGGTTAGGTAAATATATAAAGAGTATAAAATAAAATTGCTGGACGATAAAACTGAAGGAACGATAAGGTAGGCCGACAGTTTGCTTTGCTTTCGAACATAAGGTGGCCTACGACCAAATTCACCTGCGGTCAGTTGGCCTAAAGGACATTTCGCCTACAGAAAGTGCGCCTCTTGGACATTATATTTACTGGATGTTGGCATACTGAACGTTTCACCAACTGGACATTTTGTCTACCAGATGTTTGACCTAGTGGATATTATGCCTACAGACAGTTTATCAATCAAGAATTATCTAGTTGTCTCTATTCACACTATCCAGATATTTCGCAATTCTAAACTACAAAGCTACTTGGGTAGTAATTCAATGTCCAGGAGGCGAAATGTTCATAGGTGAAATGTCATTTAGGCTAAATGTCAGTAGGCAAACTGTCCAGACACCATCAGAGACTAGGGTAGCGCGATGTACCTATCTACAGTATTTCGATATTTGTAATCAAGCAACTCACCACAGCACTTAGTGACTGATGGCACAACTGATGCAGCGTAGGACAATTGCGACACGCATGCCATGACGGTTTTAAAGGTTTGTCGAAGACTTTCATCTCTCCAATTGCGTTTCAAGAATCTGGATATATTTTTACAATAATAATGAAACTGTATAGCATTATGTAATTCTTATGAGTCAGAAACCAGTATATTACATAACATCAAATTTTTACTGACTCACAATATGGTTACATTATGTCTTTAGAAAGGCTGGTTCTGGTCATACTAGCAAGCATACAAAGGTAGATCATTTCCTGCTGCCTATCCTTCAGAATGTATTGTAGTACACTATATAATTTACCACTGTGTAGTTACCTAAACCTTTTCTTACCCTCTTACTAAGTTGTTATACGATAGAAAAATTGCAATACAAATTACATACTGCAGCCTGTTTAGCATAATAATACCAAATACATGAATCGTTTTCCTCACCGTCGGTTATCTTTTCTTAGCGGTAAATTCAAAATTACACGGCGACTGTTGCAAATTACGATTTCTAGGAGATCCATTCGCCAAATTTCAAACGCTCAGTTAATATCTTCAGTCTGCCAAGTTCTCCAGAAACTGCCCGGTACGGACATCTTTGGAGTGTCTCGTTCATTTATCTATTTCAATGGAAGTGCATGGCAATATCAGGTGACCTTCAGAAGGCCACATCCGTTTGATTGAACGCCACAGGGTCATATGCCCTTTTCGCAACGATTTCTGTGAGTATTATGTCATCATCTCCAGCCTAGCTTAGCTATCGTCTACTTCGTTCACGAGCATTATCAGACAATGAATTAATCCAATCATTTAAAAAGTTAGTCAACAGTGATTAATAAGGGACGATATAGCATTATATAAGTTACCACGACTAGCACACAATTCGTCTTCTCTCCTTGCACAACAATTTACCATATTATTTCGAATGCACAGTTAATTTACAATAGCTGAATTGCTAAGTATTCTTCAACTGCCTTCCTAAGTAGCTCAATAATTTTGCTCAGTCTGAACTAAAGCAACTTTTGTATTCCCAAATAAGGCTAAACCTTCTTTTGCGTGAAGCTGCAGTAAGCGCACAGCGTAAACAAAAGTTACTAACCTTCACTTTGGAACTGTTGTAAATAAAATCATGCATTGCTTGAATAACTAGAGCACTCTGGGAGCGCATACCTCCGCCAAGCGAGGTAACGGTAGCAAAAAATTCAAATTGGCTCTGAAACCATAATATTCTTTGTATAAACTCCAAAATCTCATCATTTGTGTCTTTTAATAGTAATAACAGCTTGTGCAATTTTCTTGAAGATTTGTTCATAACTTTTTGAATTATACTGCTTACAAACGTTATGACAAACATGAGTCAAACATGCATACGAACAAGCCGATCTGCACCAAAATTAAATCATTTATGTCTTTCAACATTACTAACAACCCCTATGAATTTTTATAAAGCTCCATTCATTATTTTTTGAGTTATTGTGCTAACAAGCATAAAATTAAAAACAGTGACAAACAAAACGAACAAACGGATCATTACCAATATTTGGTCATTTTTTTGTTAAATACCTAACAACTCATATTAATTTCATAAAAATCCATTCATAACTTTTTGAGTAATGGCATTGAAAAAAATGAGGCAGACAAACAAACAAACGGATGGATATATCTTCACCAAAAGTTAATCATCTGATCCTCCTATCATACCTAACAATCCCTGTAAATTTCGTCTAAATTGGTTCAGAGCTTTTTGAGTTATCTTGGTGACAGACAGACAAACAAGACTAAAACATAACCTCCTTGGCGGAGGTAATAAGACCTAGCTTCTTAGAGATTGATATAAATGACATGAAAGTTACTGTACTTTATAGCACAATATACGAAATGCCTATTAGGTTTTTAATACTATATATAAGATTTAACTCTTTTAGACTTATGTAGCCTCTTAGTGCAATCAATTATGTTGAAGTCATTGTATCAGGGGCACTGGAACGTCCTGTCTCTATTTTTGTTAGTAATAATAATTGCAAGAAATATTATTGACAAATCTTTATTGCCCAATAATGTATTCACCGAAATAAAATATAGCATTTGGCCATCTACTTGACAGCCTTTTGATCTTCCTTTCACAAAATTAACATTTTTAAAAGAAATAACGGAATTAAAGTCTACTTCCACTGATGAGATACTCTAAGGAGCAAAATAAGTGAAAATCTGATCTAGCAAGATCTGGCAAGTATGGAGGCTGGAGAAATACTTCCCAACCTAAATACTTTATTTTTTCTTTAGTTTGTTTGGCAGAATGGGGTCTATCGTCATCTTGTTGCAAAATAACTCTTTCTGTTCACTAAAGCACGACATTTTTTGTGCAGCGATGCATTCAAACGTTCGAGTTACTGACCGTAAAGTCTATAGTCACAGTTTAACTCCATCTAATAAATTCATAGCGAACCACTATGGTATTCATACAACATGTAATGACGCATATGATTCACTATGAAACTTTTGTCAAGAGCAGTAGATTTAACTAAGAGTGAAGTTTAACTGAGTATATAGAATCTTATTTGACCTTGAAAACTGCTGTCTAGACTTAATCTGATGTTTTAATTTTTATAAAGAAAAGGGGACAGAACTTTCCGGTACCCTAATAATTAATTGGATGATAGTTATAAATTAAACCTATGTCTCCTCAGTCTAATATATGACGTCAAATTTGATACAATTGATCAATTGATGGCACATGCATAGCAGACCTTTATATAGCATCTTGATGCTATGACAATGGTTGAAATTATTGTAAATGCAGAAATGAGGAAACTCTACGGAGTATGCTACTGAAATTTAAGTATCCCTTAATCAGTTTAGTTTTGATCAGATAAGTACCATGATTATACCTATAATAATAATAATTCTCTATGTGAATTTATTTATGAATAATCGATATAAAGAAGACCAAGGTGCACTTCCTTATTGAGTTACTTACTTATTTATTTTTCTTCTCATATCGTGCTGCTCTTAAAGACAACAAAAAGTCAAAATTTAGGCCAGCATGCAGATGGCACGAGTATACGGCAATCTTACCGTATATATATTTTAATGCACTCCTTGCACTACCAGCATTAAAATGGAAGCACTGACAATATCTGCAGCTTCTCTTAGCACTCTCATGCATTCTGATTTTTGATTGCTTCCCTCGGAGAAAATACTGTGTATACTGGAGTCCGGACATTCGTTAATTTCCGTTCATGCCTGCATGAGCAATTGCCAGAGCTTCTGACTGATGACGTCAGCAGCTGTTAGAGGGGAGGGGACATCAAGTTCGTATTGTTCTTCAACTTTCTTAGCTGCACATATTATTCACGTTTATTTCATTTATATTTTCTATTCTTTAGTGGACTAGACAGATATAGCAGTTAGTATCTTCTTTACCAATTATTTCAAGTTTTCGTCCCTTCTTGAATGTTGATCTTTTAGTTAGCAAGTTCCGCGACCGAGCTTGTGCTCCAATATGTAGCTGATGTGGTGCAGGCAATTTAATTGAGAACAGGCTGTCAAGCAGTCATTCAGCCAGGTGGTCTGTAAGATTTTAGGTACTGGGGGAAGGGGTGGGGGTGGGGAATACAGCCATTACCTACGGCAGTATAGTGCACCAGAGGAGGCAGAGATTTGCTCCATTTACATTTTCTCTGAGTTTCTTCCCCCAAATAATTTCGTACATCATTTATTTTCTCAACTTGATTTCAGATAGCGACGAAACAGCTTTTACTGAGCAATAAAAAAAAAAAAAATCTACATAAAACTGATATCCTAGCGCATCCATGATGCCGAGTCGAAATTGATTGTTGAATGATCCTTGATTGCTCGAAAAAAGTAATTATTTTTTTTTTTGTATATCAGAGGAGGTAAAGAAGGTTTCTCTACTCAACAGGTACAAGCCGAAAACTCTCATCTCTTATATTCCTTGGTAACAGTAATAGTAAATTCAACTTTGTCTGCACCTCTCCACTGGGACACCCACACACACTGGTTCGTGCTGCAAATATAAGCCAACTGGCCCCAGAGGAGTAAGTAAAGCTGCAGCCGACCACAGGTCGCTGAGAACTACGGTGCGGTAGTGGAAGGTTCAGCGACCCAGGCCTCTTACCCCTCATTTCTTGGAAAGAAAGTGAACCCACGTAGCTGTGCACACCAAGCAAGTTTGCTGACTCAGCCTACTGAGCAGCAGGAAGACCTCTTGGCTGGTTCGTCGCTCGATAGTACACCAGTGAAGCATGCATGGCTTGCTGCTACTTTGGATCATACTAACGAGTATGTAGCAATAAAAAAATATCACTAATTCTTCACCATAATTTTTGACGGCCGGGCATACTAGTCTATATGATAATTCTGCTTGAGGCTCCATCTGCACTTTCATGTGTCAGCACATTAAGATTTTTAGCATAAGCGGAAACTTCAACTTACAAGAATTAAGCTCTGATTTTTACAGGAAGGACGTTCATCCATGACTGTCTTTTTTTCGCTCGCTCTTGAAGTAATTTTAAGTCGGTTTCAAAGCAAAGACATGAAGTCCATTTTACACATCATACAATATTCACTTTGCTGGTGTTGCATGAAGATCCAAATACGAGAAAATTCGTAGCCAGTATACGGTTTATAGCAAGGTGTTCTGGACTGCATCATTCTACAGCACTTTTGAAGTGAGAGTATGATGTTTAAAGAAATAAAGTAAACTGACAGAAAGGGGGTCGGGGTTCGGCAACAAGAAACAATTATTGGAAAAATGGTCTGAGTCTGGTGTAGATTGTGGTAAAGCTATCGCATAAAATAGAAAAGAAAAATGATGAGAAACTGTATGGAGCAGCGACGGGTCCCGCTATAAAACTGAAATAATCAGATACACCGATGAAAAAGGGAAATGTTGTAAGTGTGAAAGTCAAAATAATGTCATTTTCAGACGATGAAAAACCAACGGTTAGCCAAGGCTTGTGATAGCAATGAGAGAAGAACCTCATTATTTAAAGGGAAGGTTATGTTTGGTTGAGAGGCTGCATTAGGTCGAACTAAAATGAGTCATAACAGCGTCGCTTCGGATTGCTACGCTTTGAAAGTAAGAATATTAACTAACCGTGAAATTTTCACGGGTCCCGCTAGTATATTTTATTTTTCCTGACACGCTCTATGGGAATAAGATAAAAGAAATTCGACCCCTGCAGGGGGCGTTACGGAATCCATGATATGGGGTCGTCATCGGGCAAGCCTATTGACGCTTTAAGGGGTTTTATATGTATACATATATATGAACCTGATATCGCCTGTACATACGTGTTTGTAAATGTGAAGGTGATTCATGAAAAGCCAATATATAGATTATATCAATCATATATATGTATCCTAGCTTACAGGTAGAACATGGAATTTTCCTCGGAGTCCTTCGGAGTATTGAAAACAGAAGAAAACGGGGTTTTTGTTGCCGTAATTTAATGAAGGCGCCGGTTACAAGTATTCAGAGGTCGGCATCGCCAATTTTCATCGGCGATGACCTACGATGAAATAACCGTCGGCGATTGCCATCGCATTAACACATTTTAAAAATGCAAACATCTCAGACCACAAACATCGAATAAAAGCAGCATCTCTTATAACCTCGGCCTGTGTGCGATTTTCAGACCAGTAATACTATTCCTAGCTGATAAAAGGTGCGAAATGTAAGACCCAGGTTATTAACTGACATTGTTAGAGCTGGGAAATGTATTAAAATAAACTTTGTAGCCCTCCTCATTGTTTTAATGTTACTAAGAAAATGAATGTTTCAATCTCCAATCTCATAAGACTGTTTTTCTGCAGTTTTAGCCTTATTTCATCGGTATCGGAAGTACAACTAAATTCATAAAAATCCATCCATAACTTTTCGAGTTATGACACTGAGAAAAATGAGGCAGACAAATAAATAAACAAACGGACGGACATATCTTCACCAAAAGTTAATCATCTGTTCCTCCTAACCTAACAATCTCTGCAAATTTCGTCCAAATCGGTTCATAACTTTTTGAGTTACTTTGGTGACAGACAGTAAAACACGACGAAAACATAACCTCCTTGGCGGAGGTAACTATTTGCAGATTGCACAATGACGTGAATATGTGACAGTGGTCGTACAAAGTAAGATGAACTATTCCGACAGTATCAGAAGTGATCAGCGTATGTTGAGAGTTTCCGCGCCTGCCTCTCCTTTTATATGCATGTAGCAGGTTGAAACTGTTTTAGAAAATAACTTTAGGATAGGCACAATGTTTACGTATAAGGATAAGCTACCTACTCATATGCTCTTCTCTATTGTTTACCAGTACTTTTGCCCATCGTGTGGGTCTGCGTACGTGGGTTCTTCCACTCGCGCACTAAGAGTTAGAGCTTTCGAGCATATGGGTAGGAGTTTTAGGACTGGCAACCCCTTAGCTTCACCTTCTCATTCAGCAATACGCGAACATGCAGAACAATGCAATAGTCCCATTCCACAACAAAACTTTTCAATTCTTGGCTGTGCAAATTCAAGCTCTGACCTGCGAATGCTGGAGTCCCTGTTCATTAACAAACTGCAACCAAATCTTAATGACATGCAGTCGTCCTACCCATTAAAGATAGCCTCCAATTTGAATTAGAACTAGTCTTTGTACAAGCAGCGTTTCATCTTTTAAATTTATTGTTCCAGAATGCTGATGATGACCTAAAGGGTCGAAACGTTCAGATCTAGTTCAAAAATTTTATAATGTCTTTTTGATCAATAATCGTCTTTCCCCTCACCCCTTGATTTTAAAGAGGTTCAAACATGAGCTGGTAACGCATTGGAAAAAGTGTAGTTGTATTACGAAGTTTATTCACATTTCCTAAACGTTTTGATAACACCGGGAGCTATATAGTTAAGCTACTCAGCGACAGCGACGCAGTTACAGCGTGCTTCAGTTTATTCTTGCGGTCTGCTATTGTAATACGTCATGCATTTTTACGAGAACTTCTCTGAACCCATCAATGGGAGCATGAACTCTCAGTGCCAAAGTAGCAACTATTCCAGGTGACCTGCATCTGAAGCAGTTGTTGTGAGGCTTGCAAGGCTGCCTGTAGCAGTCGATGCATAACTGCGGCAATTACAGTGTTCTCAGCAAAGATTATAACAGCCATTATATTTTTCTCACATGAGATTTTAGAGGCTGCTCACAAGCCCTCCTGTAATTGCTACGCTGGAAGCCACTTTCAAATCACCATAAATTGTATCCTGCTTTCCTTAGGCGCTTCCATGCTCCTAAATTGCTTTTTTTCTTAGAGGATCTTAAGGGTATGGTGCCCGCGGAGTAAATTCCCTCGTATACGAGATTCCTTAACAGTAAGCTCTTGAAAGGAACCTGCATCTGGAGAGCAGCTCTTCCTAATGCACTTCGTTGGTAAACGACCTTAAAGACTTGGCAAAATGAAGCCGTGCCTTGTACCTCTTAGACCTCTTCTGCTAATTTAGACCATTGGTTTCCAAACTTTAGCATGCTGACACACTACTGGTTTCCAGCTTGTTTACTAGCATACGTCTCTTTCACCTTTTGCTATTTCCTTGTATTTCTTTTTGTTGCTTGCTATCGTCTCATTCTGCTTCACTACTCCATTAAATGATTATATCATCCTAGGGGATTTTTCCTACATTTTAGGTAGGTTCCAATTGTTTAGAAACTTGATATGAATGCAGTTCCCTCACTATACAGTGCATGTATACATACTAGTTAAGATAAACTCCAGTCCAGCTTCAGACGTCATGCTTCTCAAAATTCGTACAAATTGGCGTCTTCGAAGAAGCTGAGGGAAATTCGCATCGTCGTCTTACAAATCGGTATTGGTATGGAGAGTAGAGACACAAAGATTGCCCTAACTTCGAACAAAAAAAATTAAATATCGTCGGCTAAAACACGCTGAACTACCTATGTATTATGACGGATTGAGGATTGCTTCAAAAACTGCTTCAGACTTCGTACAAAGTTCCAGAACGAATTTTGTAAACGGCTTGGGAACTTACCGTATCTGATAGCCCTTTTACGGATCAGTGGTATTATGGTAGCCATGCGGCAACTTCTAGGGGCTAACTTATTTCTTCATCATTCACATCATTCACACGATAAACTACCGATGTCATTGTTAAATGCAGAAGTTCCTTAGTCGAAACCTACAGTGGAATAGGTACAACTTGGTATACGTCCTATTTCAACGAAACGAGCTTTCTACGCGACCTTGTTTAAAGTGTAATTTGTGTAATTCCTTGCTAGCCTAAACAAGTCGTAATAGCAATGTCTAAACTGATCAGTGTCGCTTGGTATACGTTATGTTTGGTGGGGTGTACACCCAAGAATCTAGAATGAATTAAGGTTAAAAAAAGTAATTATATATAATTGAAATAGCCTGGAACTCAAGTTTAAGATGTTCTAATTTTTATTCAGTTCATTGCGGGCTAAGGAAGTAAAAATACACCTGTATTGGTCAGGCGATCTGACGTCGTGTGAAGATAGACTTGAACTTAACTATTGTACTTAGTGAACACCATATGGTCCTCTGTGCATAACATTGCTAGGTTTTAATCGATAGTCTCTTGCTTATAAATTCTTATCAGTTTAATGCCTCGGTGCTTACTATGTTAGATTTTATTGACCTGATGATGATGTGTGGCACATCGAAACAATGTAATTTTTTAACTATAACGGTATGTGAAAGATTGTAATTAGACGCGAATACAAGTGTATTTTCAACTTCCTTAACGCATCCTGAACTGTAGAAATTTAGAAAGGTCGAGATGTTATGGGAGAAAATGTTCCAATATTTGCATGATCACGCATATGAAGACATCAATGAAGCATAATCTTCTTCCTCTGGTATTTTCTACAAATAAATGACTAGAACTTTTTGCTTGGAGTTATTTAAATAACTAAGTTAAAATTAATGAATTAAGTGCACCAGTGTTAACCAGTCGATGTTAGCAGCAGCTGATTTTACTGGGAATTGCTAAATTCTGGATAAAATTTTTGGTTGTGGAGCTATTATATTCGAACAAAGGGCATACAAAGCACGACTTTAACCAGAGCTCGCAAGTGAAATATCAGGTTTTCTTCAGTTTAGAGCAAACCAGATACCCACTATATAGGAAGTATTACAAATGCAGCAATGTACGGTATACAGAGAGTCCTGCTCACTTCTCTCAATAGACAAATTACATTTAGTTACTCTACTCTGACTTCAATTTGCCGTACCAAGTTAGCGGCTTTAATAAAATTTTTTCACTAAGAATTCTTATGTTACCAATTAGCGGGGCTTCTTTGAGAGATGCGCAGCGAGTATAATTACTACTTCTGAAGGATGGAAACAACAGTAATTTGATAGGATTCAATTTAAATGAAAAGTTGCAGAGAATAAGACACCAGCCGAAAATGTTATTGAAGAGCAACATAGGAAAATAAGTTGCCATTTGCAAAGTGAGGAGTTGTCCAGAAGAATAATAAGTTCATACTATTTGAAGTAAAATCATCGGTAAAAAAACAAGAAAAGTAATAAGATGTCACAGATTGCACCCTCTAGTGAAAAGAGACTTTTCGAAAATTTATTTTTACCAAATTTGATCAAGAAGGCCTCTAATTCTTAATTCGTTTATCTGTGCAACTGTATTAAAAAATAAATGTCATCAAATTTCGGATAAAATACAATAACATTCGCGAAACAACAATGACATAAAAATTTAGAGCGGTTCTCCCAGGCCTACATTCGTTTTTTATGGTAAGAAATAAATTAAATAGGAATTAGAAAGCTTCAAAATGATTACAAAAATTCTAAACGGAGGTATTTTACTAACTTCTACTGAAACTGCTAGGAAACAAAAAAAAATGCCGGAGAATATGTTGAATGCACATAACCGAAAGTTCAAAACTGCAGAATGGTGACAGGAAACACGAACGTCAAAAATGGAACATTCTTCCATTAATAGAGCTGGACCCTTTCAGATTCTACATCATTCTAGTACTATCTCTGAACACTACAGTATTTTAAACCCAGCGAGTTGTATGTGTAGTGTTTTGTCACAGCTTCCGAGTGATGTTTCTTCCGGCGAACTACTAATTTGTGAAATTTTGTCTTAAAACGCGTAGGTAACAAAAGGTTAAACTTGTTTTCAATCGGAAGCTGACAATATCCATCAGTGCCCAAAAATAAGTAGTTGATCTGATCACTTTCAACAGTCGTGCTAATATCGTCTTCCTCACGTAGCCCCGTAAGCATATAAAGTCATTGGAATATTACCATATATTCCCCGGATTCAAGGAAACCTCCCAAAAAGCCGGGAATGAAAACCATTGACATATAATATTATAAATCGCTTGTTTTCGTGGAGTCTATTCTATCTTTTGAAACACTCAACTTCTTTCGGTGAAGAGAACACTGCATTCCTATGGTAAAATAGTAATGCTCTCACTTTTTCTCTGCTGAAAGTCGCCAAGATGCTCATAGCAGTTATAAGCCTAACAGTGGTAGGATAGAAGAAAACGGGAAACAATGGACATAAGAAATGTAAACAGATATTCCGCTATATTGAAAGTTTAAAAGGATGCAAGAGCGCTCAATTTAAAAGCATTTCCTTTTCCTGATTATACACTGGATGAAAGCCGTTTACACTTGTAGCCAATTATGGGTCACACATAATAAACAAAAAAAAAATATGATGCGTTAATGCTTCTCTTTCCCAACATGATTAATCAAATGCTTGCTCAATGTCTTTCTAACATGCAGTTTATTAACTCATTTAATGGATGAATAAATTTTGTTTTTTTCCGTAAGAATAACGTGATTTAGTACGCGTCATATAAGGTTCAGAGAGTATTATATGGTAACATTGCAAATACGTGTAATTGAGTGATATCCCGGTGGAAATCTCGCGCCATCTCGTTATTTGTCAAACTGTTTTGGAATGTAGACTAAAACTCCCGTCTTGCTAATTTCAGATTTCAGAAGTTTAAAAGTACAGGTTAACCGGAAAAATTTCTACCAGTTTTACCTCATTGTTCTCGCTCACTGGCTTCCGATATTTTATGAGATGCCTCTTAGTTTTCCTCAAGTTGTAGTGCTTCCCAAAGAGAGACTGATGAAGTCCGACCGTTTCACCAGAAATCTGCTAGCGTCCAGCAAGCTCATCGCAGGTTTGGCTGCTGTCCCCCACTATGACCACATTCAGGCCATCATCATGTGGGACATGTGGCCGAATTCTGTGGATCGAGGTCTACAAGATAGGGAAAGTTCTCCCGACCTATACTTCTGGGGCCAATGCTTGGTGGTGCGTTTATTTACAGTCGTGTTCCCAAAGCCTCGTCATAATCAGTGACTTCAGTCTTGGATAAGCAAAGTCAGAGAAGAGAGAACTCAGAATGAGCTGCTTCGACATTTTTTCACATTTTCCGAGGCAGATCGAACACTGTACCATATGCTTGATCTGTCTGTTCGACACACCGGCATTAGTCAAGAACGATCTTTCCACCCATCTCCATTACCTTTTCAGCACCTACAACGATTTTTTTGGTTACTATAAAGGCCGACGCCTTTGGAAATGTTCGACACACTACGAGGTAGAAGTCAACAGAATACGCACGGATGACGAACGAATTTATTCTTAAAACTACAACGTAACAATCTGCTGAACTTCGTAGAAGTAGTAGTGTAGTAGTAATAGTGTTTCGAATCATTGGGAATCTACGCATGACCGTGTGCTATAGTGAACTAAGAACAAATCACACTGCTGATAAAAATCGATTACAGTTGCGTTCACGAACCTATTTCAGAATTACATTGCGAAGTTCCTAACAGAAGCGTATGGCATTAACAGTTACTTTATATTAAAATAGCCGACTCTTTTGCTACTGACGGTAATTGTTAACCATCTCTATTTACCTCTCAAAGTCAGCGTGTTGTGACATCACTGAGAATTATTACAGAATTTTCAACAGCCACTCCAAAACTTTAGCCAGTTTTTCTATTTTTCTAGAAATTAATCAATCTATGAATAGTATCTGATCAAACTTGTTTTCTGTGAGCATAAAACATCAGATCTTCATGTGTAAATTTTTCAGTAGCGAGAGGTTTATAAAAACTATACATTCATAGACAGACGCAGCAGCGCAGTGTGATATCAAAAAGGGAAGAATGACATGAAGCTTACTTAACAAAACCAATATTAGTTCGGCCAAACACAGAGCACAATTCACAAGCCCGCCAACTGAATTGTACCATCGTTTTGTTCAAGATTGGAATGGCTATTGCTTGGTCACGGAGAGCTCAGAGGAGGCCCAGAGTATTGCAGCAATAGAGACTGGTCAGGATTCTCTGTTGTGCTATTGATTTAGAATAGCAATAGCTTGGTTGCAGGAAGTATTGAGTATAAAGCATCTGTTCAATTTCCAATGAAATTTCAGTAGCGATGTTTCAAAGCCTTTATTGCCAAAAACCGCCATCTACATTATCGAGTGCAGCAAACATGGTTCTTAATATAACTCCAGGATCCTCGCTATCATTAAGTGTTTAGTATATAGATGGAATCGACGATACGAATAGCCCGAGAGTACACAGTGTTGCTCTCGCAAACTCCTATTTCAGTATTGTTGTAGTGTCATTATTCATCTTTCCGAAGAAATTGTAATGCGGTGCTTACGTGCTGATCATTCGGATTGTGCTTGATAACTTGGCAACGCTTGTGATGATATAAAATATTAATGCAGTGCCTGGCAGTCAGGTTTATGACAGAGCTGTAGCACATACAGGTAGAGTTTTGACCAGAATTAGGTCCTACTAGCACTAGTACTGGCAGTTTCTTATGTTCTTTTATTATATTACGACACCAGTCAAATTATTAGGCTGTAAAATTTGAAAAGAGCCATCCGACAATAACTATAAGGCACGGGCTTCAGTAGCTAATGCATTTGAAGAAAAATTTTTACTGCAATACGGTTGTTATAAAAACAGACGTGAGATATGGTAAAAACGGGCGAGAGGGTCCTGAAACGCCCCATGAAAGGGAATGCAGCTGTTACCAGTGCGCGGCATGTAGTGTAGAACATGCATGTCATGTAGATAATACAGTTAGCGACGAAATTATTCATACATTCTCCATTAAATAAAATTTTTACTATTTTCTTAAATCTTTCGGTTTGGGTAGTCCTAAGTATTTTATCTGTTCAAGACTCTGTGAAAAAAATACAAATCTCAAATTTTGGAAAAATAGTTTATATTGAATAATAGAAAATGCAAATTTTACAAAAGTTATGAAAACAAATTATTCTCACAGCGGGAAATATGATTATAATAACAGTATTCAAAATCTATAGTATAACATGGTCTTTCACTTATATACTTCTCCTATAGTTTGTGATGAGATTCTAGCAAGATTTTTTGCTACGATCTTCTGACAATCTTCAATGAACACTACACATTTTATTTCTTGGAGGTTCCTTATAGCCAGACGACTTATGCTCACTGTGAATTGGCTTTATAAATTTTCGACTGGATTCCTGTCAGGACTCACTGAATGCCACAGTAAAACTGATATAACAGGGAATCAATAGTCCAGTGACACTTGAAGAGAAAACACACCAGAATATCATGATTTCACCTCATTGTTCATTCAGCTGCTGGCAATGTGTTCTCTGGGAGGGAAGCTTCACCGCTCTCGCGCCAAATCTTCGTAACATGCCATTATTATGTCATAAAATCTCGATTTTCTTTTCATCATTCTACAGTACTCGTTTCCAGAAGCAGTCACCTCTGTCCAAGAGAGCTTTAGCCAAATTTATTGGAGCAGTAACAGGGCGTTTTAAGAAGAGACGTTCGTCATGGTCTAGTACTCACGCCGAAAAACTGCGTATCCAAAATATTGGCAATTTCATTCACAATAAATCTTGGGTTTATATCGACTTCACGACACAGTATTCCAACAGTTCCCTGTCCAAGCTTATGGTTTACTGCATATCTCATGGTAAGTCTTCGTTGCATGTAATAAATTGATCAGACTCCTTTATTACGGATTGTACTGTACTCAGGCAAGGTGTCTACAAAAATGTGAAAACCATATTTTACTACCTTTTACTACTTTTTACTACCTTTCCAACACAAGATTTTACTACCTTATAATTGCATAACAATATCTTAGGGAACCTCAAATGAGGACCCTGCGGCCTCAACGTTTCCCCTTACAGCCGCCTCGACCTCCACAATGAAAGAATGGGGAATAAGGTTGAGAAAATGGGGTGTAACACCCTTTATTAAACAATATTATTGTTTGGCTATCTATTTATTGTAAAACAAAATATGTATTAATAATCTGAAACCATGCTAAAATAACTAGATCCTGCCAAAATGAACACACATCCTTATTCCTTCAGGAGCATAAAAGAATTACTAACCTCTTCTTAGCTTCTGGGATGCAGGAAAAATAATTAAACTACAACTGATAACAAACAAATAATGGACGACTGGGGCCGGAGGANGGAAATAAACTTATACAAATCACGGTTATGCTCAGTGAATAGAAATAAATTTACTACTTAGCAGCAAATTTTACTACTATTTACTACTTTTTTACTACCTCTCAGATTTTACTACTTTTTACTGCTTTACTACCTTGTAGACACCCAGTGTAGCTCTAAGGCTAACGAAGAGTTTTCCAATACAGAAGAAATTCCTTTTTCGCTTGAGAGAGACCGAAAACCATTGCCCGAATTAAAAGCAGGCCAGTCACAAAGCAATAAGGCGACTGCTCTTTACTCTTAAAAAAATAGAGAGAAAACATCATTGACATAGAGCAGTGGTTCCCTATAACTGATGAGTTGGCAAAGATAGCGGTGCATCGTCATAGACCCCAAGTGTTCTAATGTTGAATGTATGCATTATGCTACATTTAGGTAAAAACCTGCGTTACGGAGGATAAAATAAAACCATTATTTTATTTTGTTTTATCAATTTTAATCAACTACTTAAAGTAAATACAATCGAAGTTTCAGAGTACACAGAATAATGAAGAATAATAGAAAAACAAGTATGTTAAATATCACTAACAGTATCAATTACCTACGTAACGTGAATACTATCAAAGTTGTAAAATACACAAAATAATGAAGAATACTAAAAAACGAAGAGGTAATACATTAACTGAAATTCCCTGTTCTAGGGTATTTTTTCTAAAGAATATTATAGATTTGAAAGGTTATTTAATAAGCATTTCTAAATTACTGCTACCCGTCAATGGCTCAAATTGCACCAGATTTGAAAAAAAGGTATGTATATTTTCAGAGGTTGTAATTTTATACGTCAAGGAAACTTGACCTAGTTAAAAATTACGAAATGAGATTAGGTTAGGGTCTCTTCAAAATTCCCGCCAATACTAAAAGAAAACGCTACGTTTGAAGAAAATGTGTATCATTTCAGTGAGAACTCAACAGTTTTACAAATGTGCAAAAACTCATATATCATGCATATTGATTTTTTAAAATTCTATTTTAATATTGCAAGCATAGGTTTTTTGCTGCAGAATTTATTTTCAGCCTTTAAATACAAAATAGGGAAACAGAATTCGTTGTTTTCAATAAATAGACCCCCTAGGGGCCGATGGTAAACTCCCTGGGGATCTACGTGGTCTATAGACTTCTTATAGGGAACCACTGAGTCATATTATTATTATTAAAACTTCAAGCTTGAGCTCCCACGGACAGGTAATACAACCCAAATGAAGCATCTTGCGACACCGGGAAGCCCAAAATGCTGCCAAAGGAAATCCAGCAAAACACCAATAACAGCTGACTTAAATGCCTGCAGGCCAATACGACCAAAAGCCGATGCCGGCAACAAATTCCAAATCCTAGCCGACCAGGGCACGAAGCACCGACAGAACTGATTAGTTCGACATCTGACAGCCTCCA
>LQNS02277602.1:15998958-16037216 GCA_001587735.2 Parhyale hawaiensis
AGATCATTATCAGCGCACAGCCTGCTGGCTGAACTAACAAGTCGGTCTAACAGACGCAAGTGAGTGTCAGCAGCTGAAGCCCAGACCGGTGAGCAATACTCCAACACAGGCAGCAAAAACGCATAAAATCATCTACGGGCAACCTGACTATCACCAAACACGGAATTCACCTTACGCAGGAGTCCAATCTTAGTGGAAGCGCGGGGCATCAACCTCCTTATATGCGGCTAGAAAGTAAGCTTCTCATCAAAGACAACACAAAGAATTTCCAAGGAGATAGACTCCTGAAGTAAAGCGTCTTCAATCTCCAGTTGGGGATGCCGCGGTACAAGTGTCCGAGACCGACTGACAATCATCGTTTTGTTCTTACTAGCATTCAGCTTCATACTCCAGGCCGAGCACCATGCACTAGTGCGTGATAAATCCCTATTCAGAGACTGAGTTACAGCATCACGCAGGTGAGGAGCAGGTATTAATGCCATCAAAGTGGAATCGTCAGCATAGTTGATCAACGTGTTTTCAAGCGAAGAGAACATGTCACTAGTATAGAGAGCGAACAACAGCGGGCCAAGCACACTACCCTTAGGGACGCCAGACACCACTCCAACTGAGGGCTCAAAACGCCGTCAACAGACACACTCTGCGTCCGCTCAGAAACAAAATCGCGAATGATTGACAAAACCCTACAACCCACACCAAAGGACTCCAGCTTGTATAATAGACCCCTATGGTTAACCCTGTCAAGCGCAGCGCTAAGGTCCAACTGGACAAGGCGTGCCTCCGACCCACAATCCAGTGCAGACTGTAATTGGTGTGACACCGACAGGAGAGCGTCACAACAACCCAAGTCAATTCTGTACGCAAACTGACCAGCAGGCAGCAACCCCGCAACCTCAGCGAAACGACCAAGCTTACCAGTGATCAACTTCTCGAACGCCTTCGAGAAAATGGGCGTCAGTGTGATGGGTCGATAGTTGGCCACATAGGGCGACACCGGAGGAGTCTTTGTTTTATTGGTAACTAAGATAAGAATTAGTTACGGTGTTTAATATTTGCAATATATTTAATGGATTATAGAAATGATATCACAAAAAATCATTCGCGAAAGGGATGTCCGCAATAGTTCGCGCTTATGCAAAAAAGAAGTTGTAAATTTAACGTGATCTTTCATTCTAAAGCGTTTTTCTTAGCTTGAGGGTATTCTTACCGTTCCTACGAGGTCCCGGTGACGTTATACACGACAACTCACGTCTGCAGAGTACGTAACGATGATAGTTTTCTTGTGCTGGGCGGCATCTAGCTCTCAACGGAAGGCCAGCTACAAATTATCTCCACAGTGCACGTAACAGCTGGTCTATCTAGTATTCTTTTTAAATAAGAGACCAGTAAATACATGAATTCTATTAATTTATTTCAGTGGTATTTCGACTATACCGTGGCATTTTGTTAAACAGTCTAAGGGCCGAAATACACCAAGAGCCGTTCAGCGAGAAAATGGCAGGCAGGTCGACAGTTTTTGAGAAGCACGGCATGCATTGGAGCGTGCACACCGAACACCGGCAGCGGCCTGCTCAACTGCCGCTGTTCGGTGTACTCGCTCCAATGCATTACCGTGCTTCTCAAAAACTGACAGCCTGCCTACCAGCTTCTCGCTGAAGTGCTCTTGGTGTGGTTTGGCCCTTTCTCACCGGCAAGTGCAGCTACTGGAATATTTTCTGCAACTGTGTTGCCACTTTCTCTGCTTAGAATACGTGCCTCGCAAATCACGTTGCCTACAACACTTTCAGAATCAATTAAACTAAACGATAATAACAGGCGGCTACTCAAGAGTGTATAATTTATGCACTGTTGTTCAAGTGACAGTAAGCACTCGATATAGTTCTTATTTTTTGTCTATTCGGCGAGGAGGATACTCTATAAAATTTCACTTTTGGAGATAACAGCGCTTTGCAATAATTTCTGCTGCTCTATTTTTTATCGTCTATGTATAATTTTATTCGCTATCATTAGTATAGAGAGAGAATCAGAATTTTAAACTGCTCGCATTGTGCACTAGAGCAATATTTGAATCTAGGTAACGTTAGATTGCCGTTTTTAAACAATTAGTCAGCCACGCTTTGCCTTAATTGCGCTTGGCAGCGTTCAACAATAAAGTTGTTCGAGTTTCTTCCTTGTGTGTTCCTTGCCTATTTAGGTTTGGTACGGAAGATAAATTTCCATTACTCAGTCGGCCATCAGGATATTCCTATCGTACCCTGAGCAAACCATCCTGTATCTGCTAGTTTACCATTTCCTACAAAATACCGTTAACAATGTGATTTTCTGTATCAGTTGAGATCTCCTGGTATATAAGTAGATCTTGCACAGTTGCACTTGAATAAAATCGACGGACTCCTTTTTACCGTTTGTTGTATAATCAAGCAGTAGCCTGTATTATAGCTATAAAGAAGTTGTTTCAACGGCTCTGTAAAGTCTATAGATGGCTTCTCATTTCTTATATGTTCTTCATGGCATTTTGTATATAGTCATAGACGCGAAGAATTATCTGACTAGGCCCTACTTTCAACGAACTCCTTTTTATTCTCTGTTCTACGAATATACTGTATAGCAGCTGTATCTTAGCGTTAAGAACTGTGCTCAATGAATAATCTGCAAAGTCTGTAGAGGGCTTCTTCTGTATTACATAATCCAATCGCACACCTTGTACATAAGCACGCCACGAGCAAGTTTTCTCGTGCGAGTGCGACAAATCAGTACTTAGACATTCAAATGTGTTACACGGTACAACGGAGCTCCTCAAACAGAGACTTCGGAAAGAGAGAAACAAATGCAAGCGAGACCTCTGAAACTAACCTTTTGAAATGGAGACTGCTCTGAAGGCCGTGTGTATAGTTAATTGCAGTGAGGGATGACGTTATAATGAATCACGAGAAAAAAGTGTAGTCAAATTCACTTGGAGTCTTGGTGGTACATTCAAATCTCTAACTTCCCGAATTGATGTGGTGTTAACCAAAGGAAATGTTTTGCTAGCATAGGAGAAACAATGTGCTGTACACCTGGTCATCACCACACTGAGAGTTCCCATGGAACCAAGACGATTGATTTGTCTTCGTTTTAAGATTTCCGCTCTACAGCCATTTGCAATTTTGGTAGCATTATCTGATTAGCTCTCTGTGTTTTATGATATAAGCATTGTGCCAGTCGTGATAATATTAGCTGGCGAATACCTTCATGCGTTGGATAAATAAAAGATACATGGCAAGTCCTTTCAGTCCTTTAGCGTGTCTGGTAATAATCCGTTCATTCACAGAAATACAGTCCAGAATTTTCGAAACATATGACTGTAAAGCGTTCGAATCTTCGTTGTATTGAATATACTGAACAGCCAAGTTGTTTGTGATCGTCGTATTATGAACGATCTTTAAACAGCTTAAGTCATAGTAACTTCAGGCAGATGCAACTTTTTTTCAGTAATAGCTACCAAAGGCAGACATGATTTGACGACATGATTTGAAGAAATAGAAACGATCACTTATATTTTTCTCTATGAGTCGTTGTGAAGGTAAGAGTGCAAGCTATAGAGTGGTCTAGCTTGCATATAACACGTGAGCAATAAACCCATCTCAAACCTCCCCATGGCAGGTATAAAATATAAACCATAAGCGGTGAGGACGCAGCAGAAATTGTTTCCCCGCTAGCTGAAGGTAATTCCGTCCACGACGTCACTTAGAGAAGCAACAAAGTCCGCCATTTTTTGACCGCAGCAGTGTCAGGAGAGCATCCTTTAAAACGGAGCTCGACCTGCTAAACTTTTCATTTTCAAGACAAAGTGTCGCGGGGTCGGAGAGATTAGGACGGTGCCTGCTGGACAAGATGGATAACCTTTGTTTTGGGTGCGTGCTGATGCACGCACATTGTCTGGTGGCCATGTTGGTTATTCTTTGTCGTGCCCAAATTCACATTTTTTTTCTTCCTTTCCCTAAGATATCTATATACTTTTGACCTAACGGCAACAGCTCATAGAGGGCTGGAGCTTGAGTCCCGGCTGCTCTGTGGGACTGGGGCCCTTTGGTCGATCTGCTGTTAGATAACCTAAAGCACTGAACTGCAATAATTGAGAGTACCGGTACTTCTTATACAGCCGTACAGGGTTTGAGTTATCGACTAATTTCTTTCCGTTTTTATCCCTAATAATAGTTAGAGCGACTTCATTAGCATGAAGAGATACGACCTGGTCTAATGCAGTTTTACAAATGTCAAAAATGCATACGCCCAATTAGTTTAACGTCACTTATTGGGATAGGTTGCATCACTTCTGCAACTACTAAAATCAGTATCAATGCATCGTATTAAAACTATTCTTAGGGACTGCAACATAAACATTCCGTATGCAACTGCAATTTAAATATCCACAACACATTTGCAGCTCCTACGGCTCTGTGTTGCTTGAGTCCTCGCTATATTTATACAGTTCCTCTCGCTTCCATATTTCACGCACATTCAAGTCTCTCTCCAAAAGCTTCGATTTACATCGCTCACAAAAAAGAAACAAGTCCATTTGCAACTCCATCGGTCGATATCGCGACTTCAAATTACCAAATCCACACCTTTGCGTAGCGGCGATGGAGCCAAAGCAAGAGAAGCAACGCATTCAAATTCTTGCTGGGCGCGCCAGGGAGATGCAATGGAATAATTCAAAGCTTTGCTCTATTGCAGGACCAATCAAACTTGTGATTGAGATGCTAATTGAGTGTCTGAGGCTGGGTAGTAACTCTGATGGTTGGCCTTTTTCTGGTTCAGGAGTGCTATATTGACTCTCCCTTTGACTCGCAATAATAACGAAGATGATGACGGGCAATTAATGGCGCGGAAATGAATGATGATTTTGGAAGGTGCCCATAATTACGTGCGACACCACCATTTGTAAATTGGGGTGTGCTACATCAAGGCTCAGTATTAACAAAGATGAAAGCGGCCAACTGTGTGGAAATTGATTACGTATGACTTTGGAAGGCGACCATACTTACGATAGAATATACGTCATATACAAACTGTGAGGCCTTGAAGCAACCGGAATGGGACTTTATGGAGCCAATTTTTTGGCGCCGATGTTTTGTGCACAATTTTTTTGGCGCTGAAATCATTTTTCTACTGTTACCCCCACTCAAGTCAAGTATTTTTGTTGATATATTTAGGTAAAATAAGGAATTCTCAGACGTTTTTCTGGAATAACATTTTTGTCGGAAATGCTTAGCTTTCGAGATGTTTCACTTTGAAGTTCCTATTGTTTTTTATGAGAGACAATAACCACACTGGAAGTTTGTAATGGAAAACTTCTTTTTATAGGATTTTGGGTTAGTTTTTATCGAATAAAGTTATGTTGGGTTAGGTTAGGTAAGATTAGATTAGCCTAGAGAGGTTCGGTTAGGTTCCTATGGGATCGCTAGCAAGCCTATAATGACACCGGCTATTTTCTCCACAGAAAAATAACGGGAACTTCAAAATAAATATCTCGAAAACGAAGCACATCCGACGAAAAAGTTATTCACGATTAGAGTCTTAGAATGCCTTATTTTACCTAAATATGTATACAACAATACTGAATTTGAGGGGGGTAATAATAAAAATTCACCGCGCCGAATATTTTGGCGTCCAATATTTAAGTTAGATTGGTTTAAGTAAGGTTAGTTTAGGAAAGGTTAGGTTAGGTATGGTAAGGTAAGGTATTGTTAGGTTAGGTATTATTAGATTAGAAAAGCCGGTAGAATATTTGCGTGGTTTAGTTTAGCTCACGACATGCATTAAATAAATAACTCAAGTCAATACAGTATAGGGTAGATGTTATGTTCTTTAGTACGTGAAAGTTGACAAGCGCATTTTACATACTGTGCGACTATTTCAATGTTAATTTTTAGATAATAATCTACAATAATAGGCTTTATAGTAATTTCATCTAGTCCATATAGGTATATCCTATTTCAATCCGTGCCAAAATATTCGGCACCAAAACATCGGGGCTAAAAAGCGGCGTCAAAAAGTACCGGACCCGCAGCAACGTCGCTTACTATCAAATGTGGTAGCAGAAATACATGATCTGGGAAGGCGTTCATCTCTGTACGAGAACGTATAAAAAAAGCTATTGTGTACTTAGTTTTCTCTGTAGATCTAATAATGACAATAATGGTAACAACATGTGGAAATAGGTGATATTAGAAGATGACAAAATTTATTGCAAATGACCAATTTCATAGCTGATATGAATACTTTCGTTGGAATAGGGTTGCCTAGTATTCAGCGTGAACGACCATTGACACTTTAGCCAACGAGTATGAATGAACTACTACACGCAACTGGCAAACTATTTACCTACCAAGATATAGGGAATAATACCAAAGTTTACCGATGATAAAATAAGATTAATAATAAATTCACTGAAAAATAAATGGACTTATAATTACGTTGGCCATTGAACCAATATGAAAATTATACGCTTGCTGACTGGAAAATACGATAAAGAATAACGTTTGACGGCGGTCAAACGCTATAAATAATTAAGCAATCATCGAATATGAAAGTAACAAAATTTGACGTCGACAAATATATATATGTATACAGAAATAATGTTATATTTATATTACAATTGAACATGGAATGTTGATGCAGCATCTCTTCAGGGTAATTTTAATACGATGCATTGATATGGATTATAGTATTTGCAGAAATGATACAAAATATCGCATGAAGTTATTTGCCATGTGTGTAGATTTAACAAAGAAATTTGACAAAGATCAAGTGAGATGAATAGTAAAATTGCTAAAAGTGAGTATATATCTATAGGACGAATGCTCGCGAGCTCAAACTCTAGAACGATCAATCGCAGTTAATTTTAAATCTTTTGATGATATTAAATGGAATTAGTTGGGTATTAAGGCTGATTAGAGGGCATCGGTAACGAAGCTGGCAGAGTATCAATGAGGATTAGCTGAGTATATGGGCAATACACTGAAAAATAAAGAGAAGTCAGCTCACCATAGAAAACGAAAGGGCTTAGCTGTACGCAGTCTACTGAGCATCATATATGAATTATTTACCAAGCTGCCATTGATATAAGCTGACTGTCAATTAGTGACGGTGAATTCAATTGAATTATCTGTAATAATAATAAGGTTTTTTGAGTACTCATGGAAAGATTACGTTAAAGGAACCATTCCGTGGCAATGCTCATCATATAAATGAGGCTTGTTTTATTAGCTCACTTCGATAATGAAAATCTAATTTGATTAGCTTTAGCTCTCCGAAACTTCAATCTCGAACTCTCAATTCTCCACTCTAGACATACTTTAAATCATTATGCAGATCTCGGTTACGCTTAAGCTAACCGGTAACTCAAGCCGAATCAGTTTGCGATTAAGGCCTAAAACTTGACTGCACATCGCATGTTCAAAAATTAAAGAGATGCAACCGACAAACTGCAGCAAATCGAATTAGATGATTTCAACTGAAGAGGGCGAATCGAACGATATTGTATTGCGACGCACGACTTTATGTTTTTGCTGCACTTCATCTGTTCCCTAGGTGTGCGTCATACCTGGCTTATATAATTATCGCAAGTACTGTAAGTGTTTCTGTATAAATAGTGTACATTGGTATTATAAGTATCATTGTCTCCACCAAGGAGGTTGCATTTTGGCCGTGTTTGCCTGTTATTCTCTTTGTCTGTCACCAAGATAACTCAAAAAGTTATGGACGGATCTTTATGAAACTTACAGGGATTGTTAGGCATGGTACGAGTACCAGATGATTAACTTTTGGACTTAAAGTGAAGATTCGTTCAACCGTTTAATTGTTTCTCTGTTCTTTTTTCTTACTATCATAACTCGAAAAGTTATGGACGGATTCTTATGAAATTTACATATGCTGTAAGGTATATCACGAAAAGTAAATGACTAAATTTCCGTGATGATCTGTTCGTTCATTTCTTTGTCTCTGTAATTGGTTTATTGTTTGTTAGCAAAATAATTCAAAAAGATATGAACGGATCTTAATGAAATTCACAGGAATTGTTAGAAATGCTGAAAGACATGAATGATCAAATTTTCGTGATGATCGTTCAGTCTGTTTGACTAATGTTCATCAGAATAGTTGTTAACAACATAACTTAAAAAGTTATGAATGGATCTTCAAGAATATCACAGATGCTGTTAATACTGTCAGAGGGCACAAATGATTAGATTTTGGTGTTGATACAAAGGAAATCATGGCTTCAGAACCAAATTAAATTTTTCGCTACTGTTTCCTTGCTTGGCGGAGGCATGCACTCCCAGATTGCTCTAGCTAACATTATCACTCCGAATATTAGAATGGGAAATAAAGTTGCTTGGAAAGAGAGGCAGATACCTAAACTGCACAACTTCTCCACGCTACTCAAAACCCGGAAACAAATAAAAGAGCTAGAGATATTGCAGTCATGCCCGCTCAACAAGGAGCTGAGGAAGGCTGCCAGGGCTCAGCGCCATACCACTCATCCTAGGGCGCTTTTAACATCACCTAGCTGAAACAACCTCACCAAAGGAGCAAAATATAAATAAAGCTTTGACTGTACCCTCCACTGAGAATCCCACAAGCACTGGTTCGTGCTGCCGATATAGGCAAACTGGCCCCAGAGGAGTGGGTCCAGCTGCAACCGACCACGGGTCGCTAAGAACTAAGGCGCCGAAACGGAAGGTTCAACGACCTGAGCCCCATCCTCCCATTCCTGGTCAACTAAATGCCCCCATGCAGCTCCGCATACCGAGAAATTGCCGACTCCGCACGCCGGACGCCACAAAAACAGCTCAGTTAGGTCGTCGTTTGATCCCGGCACTTTCAGCACAGAAATCAGGCATGCGTGGTATGTTGCTATCGTGGGTATAGCTGTGAATGTTGAAACAGCCTTGCTGTTATTTACTTGATGGGATTGAAGGCTGTTCCAATTCTTGACAACAGTAAAGTCGACGCTAGACACTGATATGCCATACATTATTATCGTTATCATAAGCATACCAAATATCACTAAATTGAAATAATTTGCTACGTCCTAGAGTGTTGAACAATAAATGATGCACTATATGTAGTAAAAAGTGATTAACACTATCTGGCCAGGCTGTGTTATCTCGCTGCACAGGCTTTTTCCGGTAGGAAAACAATAGGACAAAGAAGCCTCGTAGCAAAATAACACAGCCTGGCAATGAATAACGTTACTATCTGAAAATCCACTACTGGACGTTAGACTACAGCATTGCCATAAGCTGGCCAGAACAGCTCTCAAGGACACCCACGGTGACCCATAGTGGCCAGAAAGACACCCAGCCAAGCGGGTGTGGGTAGAGAAAATTCAAGTTGGGGTATACTATGTGGTATACCACAGAGTATGTGTTCAAGTTAGGTTACTTAAGAATAGGATCTGTTCAGCTAGAATGGGTGCCTGGCGCAACTATAAGGATCTCAAAAAAGGCATGAATCTCAGCTGGGGCACATATTATATCAGCGGCGACGAGTGTTTACCACTGAACTCTTATTATGCTGATGTGGTAACGCTAGCAATTAGCTTCAAGTCATTAACCTAAGGTATATGATGCCCTACTGCTACCAAGAAGAACAATATAGTGATAGCGGTAGGATTAAAATTAGCACGTTAACCGTTACCCTAATATTATTTCTGGCAGTTAATCCTACGTTCCTCGTTCGCAATGTTTCAAATGACGCAGTTCTCATGAGCAATCTACATTTAATGTGGGTGTTTCAAGGTTAACACACTTTTCTAAGTACAACTGGCAGTGGACGTGTTAGAATATAGTATATCTGAGAAACGGCGGCTCACATATTAAAAAAACTGAGTTTTAATTTGCTGTAACACACGGTGTACAATTTTGCATTAAAATAATATGAGTTAACTATTTTTAACAGCAAATATTGATGCATTTCCAGAAATTTTTATAATTCTGTTGCTATTTACACGGCCCATGACTATCAGGCAAACTGCCGAAAATGAAGAGTTAAGCATTTCAGCGAAATAATGTTCTATGTAATCAACTGAATCATCAATATCATCATTGACAGATTCCAAAAAATATTCCTCGAATATCTGCAACATTACAACAAACAAACGCACAAACAAACAAACAAAAGTCTTACCTGCACGGCGCGCACCAACAGCAGTCAGCTCACACTCGATAAGTCTTGCCACTTCTTCCCAGGATAAATAATGCAGCATCAGAATTTGTGAGCAGACAACCTTTGAAAATTCATCACGCGCGATATGTTGACATCAGACTCATGGTAGCTTATTTAACGTACCGTCGACTCCTCACAATGTATGCGTAGAGAGCACAGCGTACTTAACGGTAGAATGTGCCATGGTAGAGAGGTGTACACCGAATATCTGCACAACAGGGAGTCGGTGATAGCGTCCAGGTATAAGAAGTGCTATATCGACTAAGTGTGTAGAATGCTAACGTTCTACGACGTGTAGGTAATCGTACGGTCTATTTGTGACATTACGTTGAGCTCTCACATCGTTCAACTTAATTACTTCCTGGGAGTATCTTCGCTACAAACTTTCAACGTATAATCGAGACGACTTGTTGGGTGAAAAAGGAAACACTTTCATTTACAGAGTTAGTACATCTATGTAGTACATGTACAATTGTAACTATATTGTGAGGAAGTATCTTCTTAGGTCCTTACAACCTTAAATCCTAATAGATATTGAAATTAAAATTGATGTTGCAGCGGGGAAGGCAGTTGCAAGGCACTCGGGACAAACAGGATTACTTTCAAAGTGACAAGTTTAGAACCCGTTTAATTATCTTGCAGTACACTGTGGTCGCGCTGCACTTCCTTGGCAGCCGGGAGTTCAATGTAATTGCTGCTGGCGAATTGTTCCAACTTCCAACTCCGTTACTCTACAGCCCAATGCTGCCAGATGACAAAAGTTGTTCCAACTTCCAACTCCGTTACTCTACAGCTCAATGCTGCCAGATGACAAAAGTTGTTCAAGCACGAAACTTGACACCCGTGAGTTCATGACTTCGGTTCTACAGAATTTAAAACGTCACGCTCCACTTAAAAAACTAAGGTATTACTTCAATAACACATAGCGTCAATTCTTTATCGTCCACATCACAAGTTGGTTTTAGCCGCACGAACACTTTTTAATTCGCTTAAATATGTGTTTTTTTTTCAAAAGGGGCGCGATAAACAGGCAAAATAAAAAACTAGAGCCCGCGGTATAGTACAACGATAAACGGCAAGAGTCTCGCAAACACTGACCACCCCTGAACAGATATTGCGCGTCGGGCACGGACACATAGGTTGAACCCGTTTTATTTCTAACCCAGCCACACGATAATTGCGGGTATACTTTATAACTGTTGGGGAGCAGTTCCACCTTCTGCAACTTTCCCTGTAATTCTAAATATTCAGAACACAATGACGACAAAATACGCACGTGCTGCATAATATGACAAGACAGCATTGCAAGAGGGGAATTACCCAGTTGCCGAACTAACTCTATTTCCGAATAAACAGTTATTATTTGATGGGATTAGTACTTTCACCTATAAAATATAACTGTTTGCTCGGAAATAGAGTTAGTTCGGCAATTGGGTAATTCCCATATTTCAATTTTTAAAAACTTCAGTGTGCAAACTGCACTGGCGAATGGCAGTCGGGAAAAATGCAGTGGGTATCGCCACCTTGGCAACGGAATCGGACATAAAATGTTGAATTTGATTAACGCATTAACACAATATCTATTCTTCTGGAGGGCATTAACACTGTTATTCTTATAACATATACAAGTTTATTTTAAGCAATAACGAGTTAAAGGCTTGGCACACGGGGATAGTACACAGAGTCTGCAACTTATCTCTACCTATGCAAACCAGCGTAAGGAGTCCGATGAGCATGGCAAAGAACGCAAAGCAACTTTATCAAATCTCACTTAAGCGCGTGGTATCACTTGTCTCAATCGACAAATTTATATTTATATTCAAATACTCAAAGTGTATCAGTTGATAGATTAGATTTGGCACTGCTGCGTTCAATTGAGACCCGCCAATAAAGGACTGCTTACGCTGGTTTGACTATAGTGGGCTTTGCTAAGCTGACTTGAGTTCTAACATTTAGTAAACCCTTTCCTAGCCCCACTGTTGCGTTAGCAAAGACACAATAGAATATTGAGACGCAGAGGATTGAGCATGCAGACCAATTGACCGAAGTACGGCCCTGCCCATAGGATGAGCACACATAAATTCAGCTAGAAAGCTATCAACTGACTTACTTGGATGAGATGATTTTGGTCCGGCGTGTAACCCAACGTGTTTCAATTTTCCCGACGGCTTTCATCAATCGTGTGTGTGATACAAATACATAAATATCACGAAAAGACCACACAGATTAAAAAATAAGGCACCACTTATCGACGGCACGCAACTCACGCTCTCAGCGAGCGCATAGTGTGACCGGACATGGCGTCTAGGTAAACATTTTCAAGACAATCGTGTTGTCGAAAACGACTGTCTTCAGCTAAAGTTTTCTAAAAGATATTTCAATTTTGTGCATATATTAGCCCATTGCTTCCTACAATACTGCACATTTCTTCATCACCCGATATTTTTCTCTTTATTACAAAAGTTTTAGTCTCGATTTACTATCAGTTAATATAAAAAACACTGTTCATTTACGTAATTGCCTGAAGAAAATGATACGTCAAAAATTTTTCTCTAGCATCACAGACGTTAAAATGAACGACATGAATGCTATGGTTATGGAAGATTAGGATTTTTTTTTAAATTATTGCAAACAAAAAAAAAAAGGCCGTTTTTTACTATTTCACTGTGAAGATCAGTAGAAAAATAAGTTAACAATTGTCACCTAATACATATATATATATCAGCAATGGAGAAAAATTATCCGTTGAAGGATAATGCAGGCTCATTTCCCTGATACATTAGGCTGTCCCTGAAGTTGATTTGCTCATTCAACTTTGGGCAGCCAAGAATCCTGCTGGGTGCAAGTGATCTCGGCCCTCGGTGATCTCGGCCCAGTGAAGTCGACCCCCCTCGTTGGTGATCTCGACGCACATTTCGGCCCGTCTCGTATACTCCACCTGACGGATCCTATGCCGTCTTGGCCGCCGAAGTAAGTACGGTTTTTTTCATTGCTATATTCTTTATTGGGTTTAAATACATTGCATGTTTTTATCTTTTTTGGCAAGGCGAATTAAAATTTAGTACTCAGTCACATAATCAGTGGCCTTCAAAGTACCTTTATTGTTTGTAGGCGGGCATTAAAATTATGTAGGCCCTACAAATTCATAGCTTCACAACTCGTTAAAAATCACACGTGCATCTCATCTCGAACGGATTAACTCGTAAGCAGGGAAACAACTTCAAAATCATGGTATTGAGATTTATGTCATAGAACAATGTCTAAGAACTAACACTACAGAACGGAATGGTATATGTAAGGAACGAAAAGTTAGCTAGCTGTACATGAAACAGGAAATCGCAGGTACAAAAATAGTTATATGCACGGTTTGTGTTGTTGACTATAAAGTAAATGCCTATAGGTTCATGAAAACATTCCTGGTATTAACTATCTTAACCAGATAAGCAGAAAATTTAGGTGGGCCTAGATGTGGGCTGAGATCACCTGCATCCGATCCACACACTTGAAAACAAACGCTAAAGGCAAGCCATTTTATTACCAGCTGTAACCAAGCGAAAGCAAATGCTATATTGGCGACGGTTTGAGGTTCTCATAGTGCAGCTTTTTTGGGGTTCAGTGTCTGCTCATCTGTTGTTCTAGTTTTTTAATTGAAATTAAATTTTTAACATAAGCACAACTCGAAATTTACTTTACCGCTGTACAGGAATTCTTTTTGAACGCTGTTTGCCAAAATAAACTATACAACATGTAAAACTAGAGCACTCTGAGAGCGCATACCTCCGCTAAGCAAGACCAAAGTAGCGAAAGTTCACTTTGGTTCTGATATCACGATTTCCTTTGCATCAACACCAAAATCTACTCATTTGATTCTTTTGAGAGTAATAACAGCTTCTGCATGTTTTCTTAAACCCATCACCAAAATTTAATCATTAATGTCTTTTAAAATTAGCAGCAATTCCTGTATTTTCATAAATATACGTTCATAACATTTTCTTTGCCTAGGAGTATAAAATCAAACACAGAGACAAACGAAAGAACACATCATCACAAAAATTTTTGTCATTTGCTCTTCGTGATGTACCTAACAACTCATGTAAATCTAATAAAAATTCGTTCATAACTTTTTGAGTTATAGTACTGGGAACAAACAGAGAACAAACAAACGATCAAAGTGATCTTCACCAAACATTAATCTTCTGTTACTGCAAGCATGTCTAATAATTCCTGTAAATTTCGTAAACATCCGTCCATAACTTTTTGAGTTACCTTTGGGACAGACAAAGAGACAGACAAACACGACAAAAACATATACCCCTTGGCGAAGGTAATAATACGTTTACATACCGTATATATCAGTACAAGAAAGACGGTTTTTTAGTTCCCATAGCTGCTGCGGAGCTTAAGAAAGTATTGTTGGATCCATGTAATAATAATATGCTTTATTAGGTACACATAGGGACATGGTACTCAGGAGACAGCTTAATACTAAAGTTACATTAGATACTAAGATCAGGTAATACCATCATCATAAACTACACTGCATTGCGGCAAATTGTTAGGCCCCTCTTTGGAAATAGTATGCGCTGCCATCGGTTACACATGTTAGATAGTTTGTAGCTAGGACCGTTACGGACCGTTAACGCGTTATCAGATATTTTCTATCCTAAGCTGGAAACTCAGAGCACATTTTCTTGCTCTGACTTTGAGACAATCAGTATACTTTTGAGCAAATGTCATACTTGCACTAGTTGATCTCGGCATATTCATCAGGCGCAGAAATATGTCATTACAGGCAACACGTAGGTGTCCTGTCGATTTCTGCTTAAAGTTAGACCAAAGTGAGTTACAGTACAAGGGATAGCAGTAGCTCCGAAAGAGCTAGCATTTAGCATCATCCGAGCAGTGACCAAACTTTCTGATTAGAATGTTGCCCACTGCGTGGAGCTTTCGCGTGTATTCTCTATATCCTGGTTATCACGAACATCATTGGTGATTTTATGACCCAGGTAAGAGGAGCTGTCTACGTAAGTGAGATCGACACCATTAAGTCGAGTAACTTTATCAGAGGGCAGATTACTTCTCCTAGGTTTAATGTTCTTATAAACAGTTTTAACCGTATTATTTTCAATACACAGTTCACCGGCTTCGCTCTCGTGAATTGAGACCAATTTTTGCAGCCCACTAGAATGGGGAGAAGCACGGACCATAACATCAGCTTAACTGAGCGTACTAAATTTACTGCTTGACCATTAATGTGACACCCCAGTCCAGCTGCGTTCAGATGGGTGTGGATGCTATCAATGAAGATGTAAAAGAGAATTGGAAAGAGTAAACCCCCTTGTTGCATGCCATTGGTCATGCCAGACGCTGATGACGTTGCCGCTCCCCACATCACATAGCATTTCTGAGCTTGAAACCAGTATTTTAGAGTCTTAACAATATAAAGAGGTATTTGTTTCTCGAGCATACACTTGAATGGAGAATAATGGTGAACTCGGTCAAAGGTAGCCTTAGCATCGAGAAAGCACTAGTACATGGGAGATCCACTGTTAATGAAATGATTTATGACCTGTTTGGGTGTGAATATAGCCATTTCTGTTCAATGTTCGGCTTTAAAGCCAAATTGATTCTCAGCAGTTATCATGTACGGTGACATTCGTCTCTCAAGCACTAGTTCTACCACTTTCGAGAGAGATGTTGCCCCTGCGATAGGGCGATAATTGCTGTTGTCGGTCACACATTTTGCCTTGTTTTTCACAAATGGTGTTATCATGACCCTCATCAAGTTTTCTGGGAGGAATCCCAATGTAAAGCACCCGGTTAGCTGAATTGCAAGGCGCGTTACCAGTCTAGGGAGCTATATTTATACGCCTCAGCTGGGATACAGTCAGCGCCGGATGCTCTGTTATTCTTCAGTCTTTTCAGCGCCTACAGACCTCATCTTCAGATACGGTGCATTGTTCGTTAGAGGGAGCCAGATTATCAAGAATGCCATCAACGTAACCTCTATGATTATCATCGGCAAAGCAGTTCATAATTCCACCATAATGGGCGTTCCAAAATTGCGCAACATTATATTCCCCAGTGCCTCCTTTCACTGACTGCGAAACGGTGTGAAAATTTAGGTTTAAGACATTTTATTTCTTTCCAAAAATCAGTTGATCAATTTTGCGTCAGCTTGCTAGACAGCTTTTGCGCTCTAATCTCATTTTCACGTCTACGCACTTGCTTGAGCGCAATACGACACAGATTGTGCAGCCTATTCTTTTGCTGCCATATATGTACGACCTGAGCGCGGCCTACCTGCGTCCCTCCACGAGTAACACGCCAGTCTGCTGGCAGTGTGAAGTTCGCGGACAGTCATTCCATCCTTGGATATTTGCCTTTGTTTTTTTTTGTGTCGTGTACCAAATATACGTCGCTCAGATTCGAGAATAGCATCTTGCATGTCCGACAAGAGTTGGCTTAGCCCCACTTCAGAAGTTGTATCAATTTCATTGACAGTCTCCTCCAGGCAATTATTCAAGTAAGCCTGTGTCTAAAAAAATATGAGTAAAAATGTTAGCTGTTCCGTCAATAGGGTCAGCAAAAGACAGTACTAAGATTTGGGATATCATTTCAAGTGTCGAGTGAAGTAGATTTCAAGATGCTGTGAACTTTTCTGTCATTTAAATACCATGAACACCGCATTCGGACGCTAAACATTACGAGTGGGGACCAATTGACTGGCGTGTGAACCCCTCTTAAGGTTACTAATGGTATTGTCGATTAACACGACGCCCTGGTGAGTTACACTAAGGGCACATTCGATTTCTCAAAAACTTCCTACAGTGGCGCGCCAGAAAGGAGAGGGTGAGGTGCGCGGGTAGTTGAAACTTCCTTCGAAGACACCATATATATATAGTTCTTGACGACCTGTCGTCGGCTGCAGCCGTACTTACTCCTCTGGAACCAATTGGCCTCTATCCGCGGCATGAACCAGTGCGTGTAGATTTTCCAGTGGAGGGTGCGGTCAAGTTGAGTTTACCTTTACCCAACCAATCCATGATGTCGCAACCCTATTCATTCTAGGCAGTTTATTTTGCTACAAGGGGTGTTATTTCTATTGTACTCCTACGGGGAAGACTGTTTGTCGAGATAGCACCTGGCACAGATAGGGCTAAATAGCTGTATTTTTTCGAACAGACGTATGATGACACGAGATACTGTGTAGAAATAAAAATTTCTCAAAGATAGACCGCAAAACAACTGGAGTCATTCAAGTTTCTAAGGTTTTTCACCTTCGTAGCTGTGTCTCATAGAGATAGGTATTCTGAGACAGAAAGAGAGCTTCCATAAGTGAGCGTTCGAATGTTTCACTTGGATGGATACAAGCTCATCTGATTGACTTTGAATTGTCTGGAACTACGATTTTAAGCTTTGGATCTTACCTAGTGAATCGGGTTGCAGGCGGTAACCGCAAACCGATTACGCCGTCTCAGGTGTAATGGAGTTGCTACTATAACGATTCACACCTGATCCACGTGTACTAGCTCAAATATCTGCAATACATTGTGCGCATGTAAAGCTCATGACTGATGTTTCAAATGAGTTAATTAACGCTAATTGGAGTAGATTTTACAGTTACACGAAGGTAGGGCAAACAGTCCACAAACGAAAAATTCTATAGGAAAACACAAACACTCACAAAAAATTCTTCTCAAACATCCTATGTTAATCGATGATTTCTTCCATAGGCATGGACTGTTTGCCTAAAAATTTCCAATAGAAGCCCCAGGTCGGTGCGGGATTAAGCCGTAAATAAGTTCTGGAGCGCTGGATAACAGAAGCAATTGTTGGCTTAATGCGAGTAAAACAGCAGGTGTCTGCCGAGGAAATTACGTTTGATCTACGGCGGCAGTTTGCATTGCAGGGCTGCGCGAAGTCCGTGGTGAAAGGAAACTAAGCCATAAAGAGCAATAACGTTTCTGATATAATGTAATTGCAAAATGAAGGTTATGAGCTGACGTAAATTGATGCTACATATTTTTAACAATACCACGAAGAAAGATTCTTTCGTCCCGAATGGGTGATACTGTAACGGGGGAAACTGATACTTTATTAAATTTAAGTACTAAACAAAAGTACACAGATATCTTTTTCATATATAAATAAAAACTGAAATGATCATTCAATTTCTCTTTCACATATATGTATAATTACATATGCTCCGCTAACAACAGCCTAAAGGTCAAGAGTCGGGTTGGCTACGCTGATAAGATGTATCAGCGCTTGGCGGGGTCAAATGCGAGACCCCGTAAATCCCGAGGAATGCAAATCTCATCTTTCTAAACCAACGGCATAAAATTTTAAAATTACGGACTTTGCAATGTCGCTTCGCGACAGTGCTCCCCAGAATCCCCTTTTGGCGAAATATAGGTATATGCTCATACACACATTAAAAGCGTGCACTTTCAATCAATATGGTCTGCTTGGAATAGTGCTATCCAGCATACCCACAGTAGCAGCAATCTTGCGCGCTGAACGCATGTACTAGAGATGCCAGCATCGAGTCAAAATTCTGGACGTTGCGTAAAGTCTCACTGTACCACATCATGAACAAACGCAGTAGATTTTACTTTCCTAACCTACAGTTTGTATTTCAAGCCTGTCAGGTTTTTTCGTATAAAATTTTCTGTTGTGTAGATAGTTTCTTCTAGGCTGGCTTATGCGAAAAAGCCTAGCAATAAGAAATAAAGCTTTTATATACTAGAATAACCTGATTAACGTAGTCCCGCCGAGCTTAAAATTCGATTAAAGGAGCCGTTGTTTTGACATCAAGACTTTGATTACTGAAACAATTTGATACAATGACCTCGAATCGGGAGCTGATATCCTTATGTATTGAACCGTTAGATAAAAGATACACACGTATATTATTGTAAGTAATATATAAAAGCTGAATTATGAATTAAATTGATTGATAGATATGAAATAACTAATAATTCGTTTACTATAAATTAGCACGACGAGTTTGAGGAATTTCCAGAAGGTTTCGAGAAGATTCATCACGTATCTCTATTGCATTTAATACTCTTATTTGTTATTCTGATATTCCAAATGGCTGTTAAAAGAAAAAAAATACATAGTACGTGACTTTGACTTGCGAGATTCTATCATATTGAGAAAACGAATGCAGTTAGTCATTTCTAATAAGTATTGTTTTCCTATATACATCAAAGAACGGCTCATCTTTTTTAGCATGCACTCGTATTTTTGAAAAGGTAAGTTTAGTTAAAAAAATGTCAATCGCTTAAGCTGATATGGGTTTCTCCGTATAAATTGTGTGAATCCCTTTATTGCAAGTCAAGAGTTTTTTTTTTATTTCTGAAGTAAACAAAGTCTCACAGAAGCAATAGTTGGCGCCCTGAAAAAGCTCAACTAGGCACGCAAAGTAACCAAACTCTGAATGACTTCATGCAATGTTCTAAATGTCATGAATTTTTCGGTATTGTGATTTCAAATGAACTTTAACTAACTTTATTGCATATCTCAGAAAATTCCCAAAATAAAGGATGCTTGTCGGCTGTGGAAAAGCACCGAATGGTAGCAGGCCTTATGAAAAAGTTTGTCACAGATTTAGCCGAAGAGTTAGGGAGAGATCGAAGAACTTTGTCGTAGTACGCGGAAAACTCCAACACCACACCAAGGGAAGATAATATTGATCATTTATTAACTTGCGTACAGTGTACACACTGACGAGGTTTTCTTTAGCCTTAATTCTATAATTTTGAAAAGTTGTAAAGTAATGCGAAGACCAGGAGAAGCAGTCAGTGTTGAAAGTCAATTTGAAATTCCACGCTGTACTTTTACTCACCTTTCGGTGCCGGAGTGCTCCAACCAGTGTAAATTCGTAGCGAAGGTTCTGGGATTAGAACCCGGAACTCCTTAGGTGCGGTGTAGAGCCACTGTCACTTCGCAGCGAGAGGATTAAATTTTAAGACTATGAGAAGCACCCTTTCACCTCTTGCTATTCGAAAAATACGCAAAGTCGGGAAGCGTCCAAATAGCACCAGCGCTGCCATATTTACGAAGCTGGCTTCACTCCTTTGTCCAGACAAACCCGATGCAATGTTTTGAATGAATTAGCGAGGAATGTTAATCCTGTCATCAGGCTTTCTTTCAATAAACTCCACAAGAGAAAACGAATTGCTTGAGCACGAAAATACATTAAAACAAACTTTTAAAAATTTTTCTTCACCGATTAGGCTAGAGCTACACTTTATGGCGCGAATGGACGGGCAAAGTGAGGATTCCTCTTGGAGCCCCTATTCCGCATAGATTTCAACGCCAACAAAGCAATGGATGTGTTCTGTTTTGGAACAGCATAGAACTCAAAAATTTCAAAATATTGCTTGAATTCGAGTGAAATTTCGTCAGTTTACGCACCTAGTTGTGATTTTTCAGGGCACGAACTTTCAATTATGTGAGATTTATATTACTTCAGAAATTAACAAAAACTTGACCAGTAATAAAGCGATTTGCACAATTTAATTGGTGAATTGCGTAAATGTTTCGTGTAACTGGAAGCTCTTAGAAACAGACGGAGCGACGAGGTCTCCGCAACTTTAGTTTTTACAGCTTGACGATATTTTTAGATTTCACTTTCTAAAGTAGAAATATTTCATTCGAACCTCATTACGTTGAAGAAGCTATAAATTTGATGCTTCAGAACTTTCTACTTCCGAAAATGACTTATAACTTTCATATTTAACTAGTTTCAAGTTAAGCTGTCATTTTCTCCCTGCTCAGATAGAACTTTTAAATGACCTGTCAAGAGAAGAACGTTTTAATAAACAGAAACGCAGGCAATTTTCAGCACTAGCTCAAGACTTCATTTAATCGAGAGTTGCTCGCTGCAGTTTATAATCTTTTCGAAAAACCTCTGCCCTAGCGGAATATTATGCATAATATGAAGCTTCGTCACTTAATATAAAATAGCCTGCCTTGAGATTCCTTATTCTTATCTAGTTAACAGGCACGCCGCTCTGAACGGGAAATATTATTAAAATCGGTCTTAGTACTTTGCACTCTTACGGGGACAAGGGATATTCATTGTAGGGTAACAGTGCGGTATATATATAATGCATATATTATACCTATATAATTATTTATAGAGATACTACGTCTGGAGTAATATATTATATGAAACATTTTAACTTTTTTTCATGGATTAAGTTTCTGACTATAATTATTGTTCAAGTATCGTGCTTTGTAATATCAGCGATGATAGAATTAGTACTAAAAGATCGCTGGAAAACGTGACAAAATGTTTTGTAAAAGTTACAAGTACTCGGGTAGATATTCTAGAATGATACTTACTCCGACAATAATGATGATGCATTTGTCTATTACTATTTGCTGCTGTAATTTTTATTACTGGTATTAATATAATTCTTTTCATTACCATCTCTATTCTATTATTACGAAGAGTCACACTAAAGTTTCAACATTTGGTATTGCGAAAAAGAGCCCAATCATAATCGTCCAACGTTGCTATAAGATTTGCAAGCTTCAAAAGAGTTATAATATGATATGTTATGTACTCTGCATTCGCCTTGATTATGCAAATCAATGTTAGTACGATGAACTACAACTGGAGATGAATATATTTGCTATAACATATATTTTGAAAAGGAGGTTACCTTTAATCGAATGAAATATTTTTCACCAAGATCTGGAGCTTTACAAGCTAGGATATAGCAACATTAAATTTTATCGAATAACCCATAGGAGCCGTCCGACTTCATTATTCAAGTTGATGTTCTGGATTAAACTACGGTAAAAAGTTGGCCTTACTGATGTCGATTGTGTTAAAATTACTTCCATGTTAGCTATAGGCTAACAGCTACACCTATGTTAGAAATATCTAAAACTAGAACCCCTTGTGGCGTAAAACTACCTGCGATGGGGGAGGAGGTGGCTGAAAGTGCTGCGTCAGCAGCTTAGGCATTTCTCACATCTTGGTCCACCCACCTGACTGCCCGAAGCAGATTGTGATGATGGCTCAATTCCTTCTGGTACTTTTTGGATGAAAATCTATACAAATATAGACACACATAGAATTAAAATATTATGACCTCTCTCACTTCGATCGTGCATGATAAATATGAATAGTGACCATCGAATATTTAAATACTTTGTGTTTTGTGGGGAGAAAACTCTAAAGAGATATTACTTGAGTAAACCATCCTATTGGAAAAACTGATAATAAAACTTTACTTTATTGATGCTCGATCATTTTCGTCCATCATATTTAAGGCCCAATTTGAGGTAACTGCGAACAATAAAATATGTGCAAAATTCTTACTTCACAAAAAATTATTATAAAAATATTGATCTACATTATCAAGGCGAGCGCACTGTGGATGCTCGCAGAGTACTTAGTGATGATCATCGAGAAAACAACTGGTAGAAGATGCTGTTGCTACATTATGAGGCAGATTACAAAAGAAAAAAAAGTGATATAAAAAACTTCGGGCATTCACATTGGGAGGATCGTCGCTCAGCCTAAGAAAATAACACCAATAGAAGCATAAATATGGAAGAAAACACAGAGAATACGGAAAATGTAGATGCCCAAAAATTAACCTATGTATATGGCGTCCTACGAAGTCACCGCTGGCAACACTCCCATATAACAGGAAGGAGGCGCCTCACGAACGTAACACATACGGTACTCAAAACCTTGCTCACCATATTGAAGTTCATTCAGGACGTGCTCGAACTTGTCACGTGGCCGTCTCAAGCCTAAGCGATTGGGGTCTAACGCTTGATACTCGATTCAAAGCGGTACGCCAAATGCTGAAAATTGAAGTTCTGTAAAAGCTGAAACAAACAGGATTATATTTTCTCACTCAATGTGAACGCATCGAACACGCGTCTGTTGTCAAGGAATTGATGTTCACCAAGCCGGTAACGCGGAAAGATGCAATGATATGTTATTCTTATAGTCTGAACTTATTAACCTCCGCCAAGGAGATTGTGTTTTTGCAGGGATTTGTCTCTGTTATTCTATCAGTCTGTGAGTAACATAACTCAAAAAGTTATATACAAATCTTTGTGAAATTCACGGGAAGTGTTGGGAGTGCCACGAGAAGAGCGGATTAAATGATGGTGATTCTGTATCGGTCCGTTTCTGTGTTTGTTACTTTGTCTGTCGATCTGTCTGTTAGCAACACAACGCAAACAGTTATGGACGGATCTTCACGAAACACACAGGAGCTGTTGAACTTGTCGCGCAGAACAGATTANGTGCCACGAGAAGAGCTGATTAAATGATGGTGATTCTGTATCGGTCCGTTTCTGTGTTTGTTACTTTGTCTGTCGATCTGTCTGTTAGCAACACAACGCAAACAGTTATGGACGGATCTTCACGAAACACACAGGAGCTGTTAAAAATGTCGCGCAGAACAGATTATTAAATTTTAGAGGAGATACATACGTCCTTCATTTTGTATTCGTCTATCTGGCTGGCTGTCTACCATTCTGCTTTTTACTGAGCACTGTGTTACGTAGCAGAGATCTGCGCTCTCGGAGTGCAGCTCTAGTTCTCATCAGCCCAACCCTGAAGCTGATGTAATTGAATGAACTAACTATTACTCGTAGTTCTCTCTGCAGGCTATAAAAGTGGAAGTCTTACCGGGATGCAACAGTGGGCCAAGATTTCTAAAGCTATCTGCACCACGCTGCGTCACCTTACTACAGAAGCTTTTATTCGTAAGGATGCAGTAGGACAAAGAACTCTTGTAGCAAATTGACACAGCCTGGTATGAAGAGAGTGAAGGATGGAGGATTTTTATTAGTGAAATACTTTAGTGTTAAAAGTAGACCTGTAAATAATGTTCTTTTGACGCAAACTTCGCAACGCTGCCAACATTAAATAGGATCTTCTTCGCGAATTAATGAAAATATGTTAAAACTAGAGCACTCTGAGGGTGCATATCTCCGCCAAGCGAGGCAACGGTAGCAAAAAATTCAAATTGGCTCTGAAACCATAATTTTCTTTGCATAAACTCCATATTCTAATCATATGTGCCTTTTGATAGTGATAGCAGCTTGTGCACTTTTCTTGAAGATCCATTGATAACTTTTTGAGTTATACTGCTAACAAACGTTATGATGAACATGCGTCAAACATATAAACGAACGAACCGATCTGCACAAAAGCTTAATAATAATTTATGTCTTTCAACATTACCAACAACCCCTATAAATTTCATAAATATCCATTTAATATTTTTTGAGTTATTGTGCTAACAAGCATTAAATTAAAAACAGTGATAAACGAACGAACGAACTAACAGATCATTACCAAAATTTGATCATGTACTCTTTGTTATATACCTAACAACTCGTGTTAATTTCACCAAAATCCATCCATAACATTTGAGTTGTGGTATTGAGAAAAATGAGGCAGACAAACAAACAAAGAAACGGATGAACATATCTTCACCAAAAGTTAATCATCTGTTTCTCTTAACATACCTAACACACCTTGTAAATTTCATACAAATCGATTCATAACTTTTTGAGTTATCTTGGTGACATACAGACCGACATATAGACAGACAAACAGCCAGACAGCCAGAAAAACAAGACGAAAACATAACCTCCTGGGCGCAGGTAATAAATACGACAGATGTGTTGCCGGTAACTTATTTATGACTTGCGATTAATTACGGACTAAGTTACTTATAACAGAAGTACAAACTCAGTATATGCACTCGGAATTATTTTGGAAACCATTCTGCATGTCTAACTTTTGTTCTCGCTTCTTGAATTTGCCAACTCTGTTGTACACTTTAGTATTCCGTTCATTATCTAGAAAGTATTATTATTGACTTATTACCAAAATTATTGTGAATTCGATTTCCAACGATCTTGGTAAATGAGTTACAACACGTGCATACAGGAAACGACTTGTATTAGACCCGCAGTAGCAGCAGACTAAGAATTCTGACATTGATTCTCAAGGCCTCAGGTTCAAACCTCTCTACTAAGTCGGCAAGTTTTTCGCAGCGCTTGACGTGATTAGTCAGCATCCGGTCTGCATACTGCTGTGGGTTTACTGACCTTCCCCAGCAATGGGTATGGTCGGGGCGCAGATCGTTGCGCCCATGGAGCCTTCCGCCACTAGCGCCATAGCTCTAGACTGTCTGTGGTCGACCGCAGCCGTATACTTCTCTGGGGCCTGTTAGTCTATATCTGCAGCACATACCAGTGCGCGTGGGTTTCCCAGTTGGGGGTACGGTCAAGTTGACTTTGCCTGTACTTCATAGAATGATGCAATGGATACTGCATTGGACGCTTCAGTGCGATAAGTTGTATTGGCACGTACTTGATACAAGGAAGTTTCCATCAAAAGAAGTTACTTTATGCATGCACCTGCCTGGCAGTATTCTGTGGATATGAGATAAAGAAAAATGGGTGAGAACTTTATTGTTATGTATAATGTATCTCATGTTTTCCAAACTCGCATTGCACCATGAAGCTAGAAAGCTTTCTGACAGCGCATGCCTCCGCCAAGCAAGGCAACGGTAAATTCAAATTGGTTCTGAAACCATGGTTTTCTTCGTATCAACGAAAAACGCTAATTATTTGTGCCTTTTGATAGTATTGACGATTCCTGTAATTTTTAATGAGATCCGTTCACAACTTTTGGAGTTATGCTGCTAACAAGCATTAAGACAACATAAGTCAAACGCACAAACAGACCTACCGATCATCAGAAAAAGTTAATAATTTATGCCTTTTAACCTTAGTAACAACTCCTGTAAATTTCATAAAGATCCATTCACAACTTTTTGAATAATCTTAGTGACAGACAAATAGAGAGACAAACAGGACAAATACATAACCTCCATGGCGGAGGTAATAAAAGTCAATAGCAAAATAATAACTGCGATGTTGAACTGTCCGCCTCAACTCCTCCCGCCAAAGCTAGATTTGGAAATAACAATGAATTTGCAATTTAAAAGCACTGCTTTGCAAATCATGTTCAGCATCGCTGCTTATCAGAATTTAAGCTTCGTCTCCGAGTTCCAAATCTCGTGTAGGTAGTAAAATTTATGCATAACAAGCAGCAAGTTTTCCACAGCACATAAGATCTTCAGCAGCCACTCTCACCATCTTTTACCACAGCCGAGGCAAGCGATGAGACTGAATAATGCTAGATATGTCTCTCAAATCTTGCTTCAATGGATCAAACTTTGAAGCGAAGAGTAAGTTTTTGCCGTAAAGCAATGAAGACGACTGCTTTGACACGCCTCTCGAGCCTCTGTTGCACCGGAGTTGCCACAATCGTAACTTTTGAAGCCTCACTTAGACGCTCGGCAGAAAAATTTGAGGAGAAAATGCCTCCTCTAAAGAAGCTCTTTGGAGCCATGGAAGCGCGCAGGCCGCTGTAAGCGCGGACAATGCTACCTCGGTCTCGTCAAGCTTAATGATGCGACTCTGGCAACTTTATTTCAGATTCTTTGCTCACGGCGAATGATTTACTATGAGCGCGAGCGTGATGCATATCTTTGGACAAAGCATTGAGAAAAAGTTGCGCTGTGGAGGCTCTGATCTGGCTGGCATCTTTTATGTATATATAACCTGAAAACTTGGGAGTGATGTCAGCACATTATCTAACCATTGTGAGCATTTGTTGCACTGCACTCTCATCATTTGCTTAGTTTGGTTCTAGAAATGAATTTACAATCAGGGCAGCGGATCTGTTCATGTTAAACATACACACGACAGGATGCAGCTGGGTGGTATCCGGAAGCGGTACATCACAATCGTACATTAGATGTAGAGTATCAGAAAACATTCTACAGTTTATTCTGCTCCCATTTACGACGGTACGAGCCGCGTAGAGAAGAAATACGAGTTATGTTCCGGTCTTTCGAACTAAATAGAAAGCCAATGGAATTCTAGTCCTTGTATTAGAACTTTTTTTATAAGACATCAAAAACTTCGAGTGTTAGCGTTCGCTCATTAGCTGTATATAAGGGAAACTTTTGCAACACATGTGCTTGTGACGTACTATTTTGTTGTAAGGTTTTTGCCCTTACAAAGGAAACATTGTATCTGTCGTCCAAAGTAAAAAAATGAAAATACTATTTTTCAGCGTTTTTCGAGAATGATTTTTTTTACCTAGAGTCATGTACTACATTTCTATTTATACTATGAGTTTTATGTCAGTGCTACGTCTTTGCCGGATGCTGTTACCTAGATAAAGGGAATGACTGATCGTGAACATTATTGTCTGGTTTTTCCAACATTTCCAATAATAGACTGACAGCAAACGCCAAAAAAATATAGTTAATGCTTTTTCATTTAGAAAGATTGAAATTTGCCATCCGAATATTTCACTTATGCACAACTAGAATGGGTGCAAACTTTTAAATACTTGGGTGTGAGTTTTGTGAGTGATCTGAAAATTTTTATGAGTAACTTAATTGTGTCTTAAGTTAAGCAAGGCCAATGAAGATATATACTCAGTTCCTATGAAAATATTTGCCGAGCGTTGCTTTCAGTACATTATATTATTGTCTCTTATGTTCACAGCTCACTAATAGGATTGTAATATACGGTTTGGGTATCAGACACTGTAATCAAACATTTATCAATTATTATTTGATACATTAAGGTTAATTGCTGAAGTTAAAACAGGCAGCAATAACATCCTGCTTATGTAAAGAGATGAAATGTAGAAAACTAGGATTTTCACTATTCAAGGATACATATAAGTATATACTTAATGATTGGATTTTCCGCATGAAAATATCTGGCAAAAATAAGTTCTTTGCTTTACATTAGCGCTCGCTTCTTCTCAAGAGCCATTGCATTACGAGAATTAGTAGGTTCAACATACCAGTTGGGAGGTTAGAAGAGGAAAAATAATTCGCTGTATCTCAGAGCTTTCAAGCCTACTATAAGCTTCCTAATGGGCGTGAGAAACCAGAGCAGCCGTGCAGAATAATATTAAAAATATAGTCGAAAATAAATATTTTAGCAAATTTGTTAACCTGTGATAATACGTGGTCAATAAACAACTTTGACTATAATAGGCTTGTCCTCGAGTCAGATTCAGTGTTTTTTTTGGAAGTACATAGCAGATTTTTAACATCTGAATATTTGTTTTGAGAACTATAAAAGTGTAATGGTATATTATTCTACTTTTGGTTCCTTCGATCCATGCACTCGCCTCTTCATCCTTCCTACACAGGATACGCTGTCAGTACTAAGAGGAAATATGGTGTCATCGATACGGTCTAGAGAAGAAGAGTTGTTGGTTCTGATTTGCAACTGCAAATGTATAGATTTACCTTCTGAATTGGAATATAATTTCACACTTCATAGCCAATAGACGGGTTCAGGTATCTGTGAAGAAATGAAACTTCCAATCTATGCAATTTCATCAGGCTAGTATGCTACTTATAACGATAGGGCTGCATGGCCCAGCTTTAATTGTTCTTGATACTTCAAACAATGCTATAGTCTATCAGAAAAATAAATCTGATTCGGCCCTAAAGTTTCAGCGTCTATGCTCTGGTAGTCTGTAGTAGTCCAGATTTCCATACGTTAACGATCTTATTTCGTAAGGGATTTCGTTTTGTTAAAGATGCTTCAATTTGGTTCAGATAATGTATAGCATGAACCAGCTGCTGGACGGATTTATATGGGTGATGACTCTTCTTCATTTATCACTGTTTCGTTAATGGCATACTTCTGAAGAATATACTCCAACGGGTATCTTAAATTTCATAAGAGATTATTACTCTCTGTGTCAAATCATACAAGCAACACATTTCTTCCTTATAGTAGATGACATTCAAAAAAATCAGTTTGTATTAGCAAGCAGTGGAGCGTCACTGAATGAAATTAAATTTGCCGCTGCGTATCTTGTACACGTAATGATACAACTTCAGAAGATCGACAGCTTTGCCCTCAAAGGGATAACTGCTTCGTCAATTAAAGGAAGAAAGAATGCCGGAAAAAATAATTGCTAAGTCTAATAAACTCTGGAAATCACTTCTCCTGTGCTCCATTGATCATATACTTGTTATGTACGTCGTGAACTGAGAAGAAATAAGGTTTCGATGCATATAGAAAATGATAAAATCACATTTCATGCTAGAGCTAAGAGAAGCTGTAAATATCTCATGTTGGGGTTTCAACGTTGGGTGAGCAAGCAGTGCATTCACTTATAAACACTGTATATGGATTCCAACTTCGGCCAACTTTTGAGACTTGCGCTAAGTTTTTCTTACCGATCTCCACCAGAACCTAACCCATTTACAAATCTGCGACCTAGCCTATTTTTCGCCAAACTATTTCGTGAAACGAAGGAAAATATTTCGAACAGCAAAATATAGTCAATTGTACAAAGGGTCACACTTCGTGAAAAACAGCAAATCTTATATGCACGGAATCTCATGCAAAACCTTTCAATAAATTATATTAATCGATAACACAGGTAATGATTCATATACTATGCACACTTTAATTTCATCTGGAATAAGAACAGATAGATTTACGGATCTGCTGATCTGAACACTTTAGAGAAGAAAACCACCTACTTGACAGATTAGAAACTTTTTGCAGCGAGAGAATACGTGGATAAGACTCTGATAGGAAAGCTAAAGCAAAATTTTAGATTAGAACACTAAGTAGACGCAGCTCTTTTGAAGTGAATTTAAGAATATAAAAATAGAAGACTGAAGCATGGATAAATATCAGTTGTATATCTTTATTCTCAATGAAATTCCACTTGCTACGGATGAAGATCAGCGTGACTGATCTAATTTACCAGACAACAACTGCGTCTCATTTGCTTTTACTAAGGAAAAATAATAAGATATAATTTTCTAATGATATATTGCCTCTTTGAAAATAATAAACAAAAACTTCAATAATCAGTTTTTTACATTTTTGTTTCGTACGCGATCAGAACAAAAATACGCTTCATGATCTCTCTTTCTCTCTCTTTTGTCAAACGTAATAGCTCTAATAAGTCCACCGTATAATGTGTACAAGTTTTCAGCCTCACCCCACAGCCAGCCCTCGTATCTTTGCAGCCTGCTGGTTATTTATTCAGTCGGTGAGAGTATCTTAGATAGCCACGAAAAGGAAGAATTTTCACTCTCCGAGAGGCAACAACCAAAGTTAAAAGTTTTAATGGACTTTGATGAAGTTTCATGGCTTTCCAGCGCTAGAATTGTTTGGCAAGAGAACTCCTTAGCCTCAGTAGGGAAACTGAGGCAAATCCTTTGAATTGGTGAAAGAAAATGAATAAACGAACATGTCGAAATTAACAATGTGGTGAATACATACTTAAAACAAGTTACGTAGGCTGTCAAAAGCAGAGGATAGACATTGTAGCAACACCATATCGTTCAAGCTAGTGACAATTTCTCAGGTATGACTGAAAAAATGATGTGAATATGGCACAAGTTTTAGGTAATAAACACAGTTGTGTATGGTGCGGAACCAAGATACGCTGCACAATACGAGTCAAGCATCGTCAAAAAAAAAAAAAACTTCTTCGAAATTTCAACTCCTGAATTTCAGCTCCTGCAAGCTCTCTACGGACGGAGAAAATTTAACTTGGAGAGATTTATTTCTATACATATATGTGTGCTGGAGATACGAATGATATGAATTGAAACCCAGCATGAAGGAAGTCAATGCGCTAATAATGTAGTTACTAATATTCAATTGAATTATAATAAATTACTATTATATTTATATTATATATTATTTATTTAATTGTAATCCTTAATAATACAAAACTCTGAGCTGTATGGTCGCTAACTTGTTTACTTGTCATCTGGCTCGCACCTTCTACGGAATGCTATGATTTCTATATAGTAGGTAAGGAAAGTAGAATATTATTGATATAGTCATGGGGAACAGACAGTACCAGTTCAAAAGCCGCTAGTCCTAGCAGGTCAGGATCGGTACAATTAATCAGGAATGGAAAATTGCGCAGGAACTGGACAATTAATTTGCAGAATTTGCTTCTTAAAATTAATTCTGAATTGCATTTAAACTAATATTTTCGAAACTGAGAAATCCAAAGGATCATGGGTGGAGTAGTTAAATTGATAAAAAAAGTGATGACAAATGAAATATGTTTCAAAGAGTCTTGATCTAACATGATCCAGTTAACTTTCATTCGGGGCTCAAAAAGCTGTTGCGTGAAATCGTCTACTGTATAGAGTCCAGAATGACACCTTTGAAGAGCGAAGGGGCCTTCACTTTGCCAAATTGTGACAATCTAAGCTTAGAAGGTTTCTGGGTAACTTCTACGGTAGCACAGATAATAATGAGGTCATCGCTTGGTGCAGCAAAATCGAGCCCACTAGGTTTGACTTGCCTGGAACTTAAGACAGGAGCATTAGCCTCGCTGCTTTGGATCATGTAGCAATTGTTAACTCAGTTATATTTGAGAGGCCAGAGTTCCATTCACAGAAGCCAGCTAGATTGAGTGTCCGGCCGCCAAGTGCGAAAGATTTAGATTATAAATGACTGTCATTCGATTTACTAGAGCGACCAAAGCCGCCGACTCTGTCAAAACTTGGGAACCATTTAAGCATATTAAGCTCAGCTCCACTTTGACTAGTCAGTGAATGACACCTTCAACGTTCTCACATCAGGCCCATCCCACGGAAAGAGAGCTGAGACTTTTTTCAGTCGACTTCGTAATGCGCAAAGCGAGGAGAACAAAGATAAAAATGGCATACATACTCTTATTCGTGGGAGCTTATATTGATTCGCCTGTAGGTTCTGTCATCCTCCAGTGACGGTCGGGACTATTTACATAGAAATAATTCTGGTATATAAGATGCAGTTAGCCTCGTTCACTACTTCCTAGAACTCTGATAACTACGCAGTGTACAATTATTACATTAGCTACGCTAACATATATGGAGTACAACAAAGTGGAAGTTAATCTCAACCCGGTACTAGTTTCCAGCTGAACTCGATAAAATAAGCACAATGAAGCCAATCATATTTACCAAATGAAGTACAGCCAGTTACACGTACATTACTTTTGCAGTGAAAATAGAAATCAGGAACTCCCAGTTTAAGAAGAAAATAATGATAGAGAATAAAAGATATGGCGTTGTATCCACAGCATACTTGTGCTCAACGTCGTGTATGTAAGATCTCGTTGAGCGGTTTTTATGATGAAGTTACCTTGATATAATCTACACTGGACTAATGCTTGCTCAAACTACACCAGGGGCAGTAACTTTAGAACTGTGCACAGGATTAGCGGAACAATACATACAAATTCTTATAGTTTATGTCTATTATTATTATATTGAGTAGTTTAAGTCTCCGTCTCCACAGCAACGGCGATCTAACAGAGGAAGAAGCATGGGACACATAGTGTGGCGATAGATACGTGGAACCCGTGCACGAGGGTGTTCCCACACAGGATCAACGCGCATGGGAACAGCAAGTCGGGAAAGAAGAGTAAGAACAGATTGAGGGAAGATCAGTAGGAGTAAAAGATGGGAAGGAAGCAAAGTGGGCACGAAAGACAGCCGTCCCAAAGGCCTAGCTAACGGCTAAGGTAACCTACACAAACCCCCTGGGGGCGCTACTCCCCATAACATAGGATGGGCGAACCTAACTAACCTAACCCTATGGCCCATCCTATGCCCCCTGAAGGGATAGTTTATGTCTATGTACCAACACGGCATATGCAATCGAACCTATATGTCGTTTTGAACTTCTCACGACGAGAGCTGTCATCTGTTAACATACGTCTGGTTACGGAAATTCTCCATTTAAGTTTGTTACCATTAATGTTTTGCATCACAATAATTATGTTACCTGGACAGATAATGCAGTCATTCAAATACAGTCGATTTCGCTTAATCTGCCCGCGTCGGGACCCACTGATTTGGCCATTTTAACCGGTTGGTCATAAAAAGCGAAGGCAACAACAACAACTGGATGCAAGTCTGTGCAAAAATGCTGGCCAATAGGCACACGGAGGGATATTAGCAAATGTTGATTTACGGGCACTGAATAAGTAGCCGCTTCTTGTTTCGAAGCCCGGATGATTTGGTGAAAGAGAAGCGATTCTTACATCACCTATTGGCAATAGGAACAAAATTCTAGAAAATTACTGCGAACATAATCATGCTGGCCTACTTTCACTTATAAATGCCTCCAAATATGAAATAGTTCAATACAATTGAAAAAATATTTTATTTTGAATGATTTACGTGAAGATTATAAGCGAATTAATGATAATAAATTGGTATTTATAAAAGGAACATCGTCCATAAGAAGCGAAGCCATTTTGTGCGTATTAAGTGGACAGCGTCTCATTCCGTTCCGGGGTAGATTTGGTCGCATTATGCGGCTCGCCTCCGTATCCGGCGGTGCTATTAACCTGAATTGACTGTAATTCACTAAGCAGATCTAGTTTGAAATACGATAAAACATTGTTCTCTCAAGGTAGCAAGAGTCGTTGCACTAAAGAATGCACATCACAAATTTCGTATAAGCGTCGTCGGTTACATTCCTCTAAATCGCGTTAACTTAACTTAATGACCCACAGTATATCAGGCTTCTGATTGGAAGGCTTGGTATTTGGTAGGATTACTACACACAGATACAAATTGCGCAATACGAAAATAATGAGGACATGAGTAAGTTACATTGTATGTTCATGTCTAAATTGATAGTCAGTGAAATCGGATTGCTCTTAGTGAAATGTTGTTGTCTAAACTTCTGTACTTATTCTGGTTACTGGCCATGAATAATTCTCATCCAGCAGCTGCAAAAAATTCTTATCGTGTCCTTGTTACGGAATTTATAAAGTTCTCATCGAATAATGGAAGAAACTCAGATCATATTCTTGATACTGATAAATGTATGTTGTTCTCTTTGAGCTCTTGTTCATTGCCACAACGTTTCATAATTTTCCATGGCGCGTCTGTTGCCCCACTCGAGAGTACGCCGCTTCCACAGTAACGAATTCTAATTGCTTGCTTCACTACGCCAAATCCTGGTCCAAATTATCCGCATTTTTATTCCAGGGAGCGCGCAATGACTTTAATGAGTCCGCCAAGTCCCTGAACATTATGAAAGTCGTGGCATTAGCGCCTTCAGAAATAAACTGCCAGATTTTATTCTGCGCATTTGGGATTTTGACACGATGAGTCCAGTGGGTTGGGAGCGAACTCATAACATGTTATGCAACACTACTGCGCATTATGGGACTCGTGTGTTTCGGATTGCTACAGTTTCGGATGCTATATAGTTTGTGACAACGGACGCCGAAGTTCATTATATATGTTGCCACGTTTTATCAAGCTAAATAACACCACAGTTATGACAAAGGCGTGTAGATTTACTGCGTCAACTCTTTACTCTCCGCATTAGACACCAAAATTCGCACGAATAACATCTCTTGTTGAAAAGAAGACTGAACGGTACTTTCAGGATAGGGATGAATGTTAAAATATTAATTCTTTGAACTCAGAGTTAGTTTATATGTTACGAAAACGCTATTCTAGAAAAGTCCCAAAATGTTTCACTGTACCTAAATACGTAAAATTGTTTTAAATTAAAAACACTCACCACCGCACTGACAAAGCACCTGCCGCCCGGCACGGAGGAACACAACTGTAAACAAAAACGAAGTTAGAAGAGTACGCTCATAAACATGGAAATTTTGAGGTCAAATACGTAGAAAACTAAACTTTTCCGACGAAAACGTTATTCATAAAAAATGTCTTAGGTTGCTTCATTGTCTTTTGGTAAAACACCATACGCACGTAAGAAGTGTAAAACACGGTCATTATTTTGATAGAAATATCCTATATATACCTAATCGTTTTCACACAGGTTACGGTCCACCATGTTGCATGATGCGCTAAGACTGCCTTCACTTGTCAACCGATCTGTTATCGAAGAATGTAAATAATGACAAATCAGACGAAGCAAGAAGCGTGCGCTCATAAAAACAACGAGGAGTTCAACGTCAAATACCTCAAAAACGAAGCATTTGCGACGAAAACGTTATTCATTAAACATGTCTTGGAATGTTTCTTTCTACCTAAATGTGTAATCATTCTTCTCAAAATCCATTGTAAAATTAGGTATTATGCACGGTAAAAAAGTCTTTCTTTTTTATTCGACTCATTTTTTGATATAGATTACGAATCTGAAAGCCGTTTTTATCGGACGGACCTACTTTTTGAGATATATGACTTTGAAGTTCCCATTGTTTTCCTATGGGAGAAAATACGAGGCGATGACAGAGTGTAATGGTACATCTTTTAAATAGGTTTTTTAACCTAACGAACTTAAAAGGTGTTGCATTACAGTCTGCCATCGTCGGGTATTTTTCCCTTAGGAAAACAATGGGAATTCAAAGTCATATATCTCAAAAAGTTGGTGCGTCCGATAAAAACCAGTTTCAGATTCGTAATGTACATAAAAAAATGAGTCGCTTAAAAAATTTGTTTGTAAAGTGCATAAAATCACATAATACCAAATCCAAGCAGATCATTGCCGTGGATTGATGCCATTCGAGGGAATCGGAAGTGCTTAGTGGGGTGTCCCAGGGATCAGTGCTGGGGCCTTTTCTCTTCCTGCCGCATATGTTGCTGACATGGATGGCAAACTCTCATCATTGAGAGCGTCTTTTTCGCCGATGACACCCGAGTTCTCCAGGAAGTTTCACGCGTGGAACATTGCACTGAGCTCCAGAACGATCTAGACACAATATGGATTTAAGTGGTTCAAGGAAAACCACATGGAGTTTAATCATTGAGCGGCAGAGCTCTCTGAGAGACCCTGGCGTGGTTGCCCAAGACGATGGCAAAATTAGTAAGCACATCGACGCTGTGGCGGCCAGATGTAGGCGTCAGATGGGTTGGGTGTGGAGAACTTTCCGGACACGAGAAGCTCAACCCATGTCGACCCTGTACAAAATGCTTATTTTACCTTTAGCAGAGTGCTGCTGTCAGAGTTGGAGCCCTGTGTGGGCAGGCTAGATCCAAAAATTGGAGGGAATTCAACGCCCGTTTACGGCAAGGATCTCTGTACTGCGGAACTCTGACTATATTAGGAGCGGCACAAGATACTGCCGTTGCTTTCGCCAGAGCGGCGCAGGGAGAGGTACCTTATCATTTATACTTAGAAGATGACTATGGTACGGTCCTCAATTTCCTGGACTAGGAGCTTAGACTCTGCACCAAGCAACACTTGCGCCTGGGTAAGCTCTGTATCATCCCTCCCTCTTATAACAAAGCACTGACAAGTGTGCGAACGAAACACGAGCAGTGCTTTTCGGTGACGGGTCTTCGCTTATTTAATTGCCTTCCCCTGGATTTACGGGGATTCGAGGGAAACCAGCTAGCCTTCAAGAACAAACTGGGCGATTTCCTGGCATCGGCGGCGGACCTATTAACCGTCGTGTAGCATCACGGCTCCAACTTTTTTCAAGGATTCAAGGACTTAAGATCCTTTACGGAACTAAAACCCTTTGAATTTCCCATTGTTTTCCAATGGGAGAAAATACCCGGCGACTCCACAAGAACGAAAACTGACCTAAACCGACCTAACCTAACCCAATCTAATCTAACCGCACTAACATCGCCGAGTATTTTCTCCTATAGGAAAATAATAGGAACTTCACAGTCAAGTATCTCAAAAACATTTTCGAGCAGAATGGTATTCATGTAAAATGTGTTTTAATGAGTCCTTTTACCTACATAACACCTTGAAATGACGAAATTCTATTTTTGACCTAAAGTAAAATTTCATCAATAGGCTAGGTCAATTGGTCGCAAAAATATTTTCTATACTACTGTATATCAAAAGGTAATACTCAAGGATTAGGTTAATGTAGTGCGTTATATCAGAGCTTACGAGTGGAGGTTTAATATAAGTACCATTTTGAAATAAAAAGAAACAAGTTTCATTTTCTTACCACTTTATTTAAAAGCCTATGCCTCATTCTATTTTTCTACATAATTTCGCCGATATTAAGGGAATTATCGTTTCATACACCCATCTTTTTATTCCCTCCTTCATAGAAGTTTACTGCCTGGTGTTCTTCATCATGAACATTCGTGCGGCCAGCTTTAAATGTTCAAACACATTTTCGTACTACTCCACCGGTCATAATGTTTTAAGCGTAAATTTACTAACCTTACAAAACATTTCAGCCGCTTTCATATCTCTGGCTCTATGGAAAAACATCACAAGTGGCGGGCAGTTTCGATTGGCAGAGCCATTTTTAAATACCAAAAAACAAATATAAACACGGTCGAATGCTGCCGTCATGGAGCTTGTGTCTTGCCAAGTAAACAATGCGCACGCAGGGAAAGCGGATCGCAGCGCCGTCACGCCGGCATTTCAAAATTGTACTTACTTTAGAAACAATTATTGTCGTATACATATGAGCCTGATCCTTCCAAGCTGCAATGCAAGGGATGTATCTCGGCACCCTTCAAAGAATCAGTAGGCAATTAATAATTTCTCATACTAATTTTACGCACATTTCTCCACGTTCAGCAATATTTCATGTTTTATAACTAATTGATACCTCCTAATATCCATTTTACCCGCTATTTCTTCACACATTTAGCAAAGCATCATGTGTTAATGCTCAACTGAATCTCTCTAACATCTATATTTACTCTTCATTTCTTAACACAAAAAGCAAAAAAGTTCTCTATCTTTATAGCCACGTAATATATCGTAATACCAATTTTTCCCTCATACTTCTTCACATACAGCATGGCTTTATATCTTCATGGTCATTTAAAGCATTCTAAAACCCACCTTTACTCGCCATTTCTCCACACCCAGCAAAGCTTTCAGGCAGGGTCGGTGAGCGATGGGTTTTCCCTACATTGGCTGTAATTTGCAATATCATTCAACTTTGGCCATTTAGAGAGCAAGCTTAGAGCCATCTATCTTTGGAAGAGGTTATTGATAGAAGCACTTCAGGCGAGCCTGAATTACTGCTCTGA
>LQNS02277602.1:16045656-16079854 GCA_001587735.2 Parhyale hawaiensis
TGGGGCCTGTGGCTAGGTTTGGCTAGCTAGGTTCGTCCATGTGGTGTGGCGATGACTGGCCCTCGGGGGTTCCCGCGGGTTGCCGTACACTTCAGCTAGCTTCGGGACGTCTTTCTCTCGAGCCTTCGTTATCTACTTTTTTTTCATACTGCCTATCGTGGGATTTCAATTTCGCGGTTTTATTGCAGGTCTGGTCCTACGTGGGCCCGCCCTTTGGCGTTTTATCCGTGTTTCCTGTACACTATACTTGTGCCTTCCTTTCCTCGGGAGAAAAACAGTCTAGTTGTATAATGGGACTTACGCAATACACTCATGCACATTTTGCCTAACAAACAATCATTTCATTGTAATTTTATGTATTGTTTTTTTTTCCTCTATCCATGAATTTGGATGATCCTTAGTCCTTATTCTATTTTACTGTGCCCGAATAGCATTAGCTACCAATGGGCTCGGTACTGGGTTTTTTGACATGGTTGCCTTACCCATTTTATATACTTTTGCATTTGATCATGTACCTTGTTCTAAAACACTAATAAACAATCTAGTAAATTCTTTTTCAATTGCAGTAGCTCGCTTACATGACTGCATTGCTAATATGTACATTTTCTTTCAGTGTTTCAGGAATGATTTGTTTTCTCTTTATCAGCCATTCAGTTACGAGACCTAAAGTGAAATTCCTCGGCAATCACTTATTATTTGTCTTTTATCGTTTCTGTAGGTGTTAAATAGGCAGCAAACACCATCGAGCGGCTAACCAATTTATCAATAAATGACTTTTGATGTTAAACCTTGCTGAATTTCTCTTACTTACCATTTTCCGCTTACTTTTCTTTCTCATAGCTGTCTCATTTCCCAATACCTTCATAGGTGAGCAGCTCGTAACTAACGAACGTGGTCATGCATTCAAGTAGTATTTCGTAAGAGAATTTGCCATTATTCGACCCGATTTCATTTACTTTATACGTTCGTGGACATGATACCGGTTTTTAAAAGACAGCTCTGGCCGTGAAAAATTTTGATGATCTCGTACAATAAAATCTGAAAAGCTACAAGTAGCTACAACGTGAGGAAATCGCTAGAACGATAGAGTTACTCTTCAATGATATCTCAGATCCGTATCATCAATACGAAGTTCGAAGATATGTTCATAGATAGAAGGCAAAAACCTTACACCTATGATCTGCAAACAGTAGCAGTTTCTAAAATGAAAGCGTGACTCCTACGGGATGGTATCCAATATGTCCTAATTTTCCAATTTCTAATACTGAGATCATGCATGCCATACTAACGCAGGAACTAAAGGACTAAGGAAAGAAGGAAAGTAGGGAGGAATAAGCAGAAGCATAATTTCATGATTATTCATTTACTAGACTGTCTGAGGCCATTGGGTCACTAATAGCTATTCTGAAATGAATTTTCTTTTAGTTTTGTTATTCCAAAATATAGAGAGATAAATATTTTAATGAACTAAAAATACAGCTGAGCCGTAGCCACGATACATTGGTCAAAGAGCTACGTATATTAGCTATGAATTGATTTACAAATCGAAGCATTATTTTTCTGAAATGTCCGCGTACCTCTCAGTTTATTCCCCATGTATATAATCTATTGCTATAAGAGTGTGTGCACGGTGACATATAAGTAAGCAAGCAAGTAAGCAAGCAAGATTATCACAATTTTATAAGTACTAGACTGCCTTTGACCCGTTGGGTCACTAAAAACCTATCCTAAAATGAATTTTCTTTTTTATTTGTTCTCCAAAATACAGGGAGATGAATATTTTTTTTTCTGAAATAAAACTACAGACGCAATGTAACTAGAATACAGTGGTTACAGAGCTATGTTAATGATGAACTGAAATGAGAAATCGAAGAATAATTAGTATTTTGAAATCTCTCTATGTATTATAGCGAATTTTGTGTGTACGATGACATGCAGGCAAATCAACAAACACGCAAACAAGCAAGATTCACAGAATTTAATAATTATACTGGATGGCTCGTGATCCATAGGGTTACCATCTTCTTTGCGTTCGCCAATAAAAAGGTGTTATTCAACAGTCACAGACCAAACGCTATTTGACCGTCCACTCATGCTGTACGGGTCACTATATATCACCAGCTTCTTTGTTTCTCAACTTAATATTCCACACTCTGCCTCTAACCAACGGGAAATATAATACCGTAGTCCATTGCAGTTGTAATTCCCGTATCACCTTTAAATTTAACGTGCACATTTATGCAGCCGAGCTCAGGTTCTTCATCCGTATCACGGATACAACCGAATTAAATTTTCAACGTTCGAATTGCTTTCTATGTTAAAGCGAAGATTATGTGTGCAAACAAGTAAGTAAATGAACAAACAAATAAACTAGCAAATAAACACATAAATAAATGAATAAAGTTCACCGAATTTTAGTAGGTATAATACGGATGGAAAGAATGGTTTATATGTCCATTTTCTGTCATGTTTATAGAAAACAGGTGAAAATTAGGTCAGCTTACAGACGATGGCAAAAGTTTAGTGCAACCTTATATTAGACTGCACTTCTTGCATTAAAAAAGTTAAAATGGAAGCACTGAAAAGATCTGGAGCTTCTCTTAGCATTCTAATTCTTAGTTTTTTCCCTCAGATTATTTTGTTGCATCATTTATTCTTTCAACTTGATGTCATTTGTCGACGAACTAACTTGTCGCAGAGCAGAATAATTTCGACTTATATGATATCCTGGAGTATCCATGAAACAGAGTCAAAGTCATTGTTTTTAAGCGTGAGTGCCTCCTAAAAGTATTTATTATTTGCCTTTCAGAGGAGGAAAAGAAAGGTTCCGCTGCTTCTCAGGGGTGAAGTCGAAAAGTGGCCAGAATCGGATGCATACCGGTATGCGGCATGCAACGAAGTGCACCACCGTCCGGTACAATATGTTCCATTTTTAATTTTTTGAGCAATTTGCCGTGGTTCGATAATTTTTCAAGTGTGACGTCATATATAGGGTAAATGAATGGTACTTAGAGTCTAGGGTTTCAGGTCACATTACCATCATGATGAACATAAGCTATCATCATTGCAGCAAAGACGGAAATAAAGCTACTTATTATACCATATACTGGAGGCTCAGTACTTTTCATTCACCCGTCGTAAATCTGGCTTGAATCTGCAGGTTGTTTTGAACGCAGTCAGTGTAGACGTGCTGCCAGTATTATTTTGAAGAACTTGGATTTTACGTAGTGTTGCGGTAACTTTGTAAATGCCATATAATACTAGATAATGTATGCTCTATAGTATTTCTTGAGATATAATCATCGATAACGTCATTTATCAAAGCCTGATAGTCTGAAAACCTAACAGATGATTTTTTATTACTTTTGTAGTGGTTTCACTTTACTGAGCATTTGGTTTCCAACCAATAATGAAATAGCAAACTCGCCGATAGAAAGCTTTTACCGAGGAGCTCCTCCTGGCTAAGTGGCAAGTAATTGAAAAATATCTAAGCTGAATTAAGAAGAGTTGACCGTCGGGGTCATTAGGCGATGAACGGACGTGAAAAATAACTCAAGGGGAAATGGAAAACCACTTACGGCAATACGCACTGTCTGAAAAAGTGAAGATTAATGGACGGGGCATAAAGAGAAGCAGAAGTAGTAGTAGCATCGCGTCAAACCACAATTATGCAAACCACAATTATACCATGCTCGTATAAACCCTGCTAATGATAAAGAAAAAAATTATTGATTGAATAATGGCTAGCGAGTAAATGCACATACTAATAGAGCGCTATACTCGTACTACAATGGTGTGGATAGGGATTAAATGCAAATACTTGCCACTAATAGTTTAAATGATTTCGGACGCAGTAATTAACGAAGAAAATTGCAATATATACCACAAATAAGAAATAAGGTGACGGCACTGCGCAGAATGTTCATAGTAAGAAACATGATCGTAGTGCAGTAGAGGCTTTAGATTGGAGGTATGTTCGATGATATTCTTAGTAACTAGTCGTGAATACACTTTGTGTTGGAAATAGTGTAAGTGACCATCTTTTGCAAACGCAGCGGTTTTAGGATCTGGAAGTCCTAACTTCAATCCTGGAAATACGAACCATCTCAAAATCAAGGTAATACACGAATTAGTTACACTCAGTATACAGATTTACGCCAACCTGTAAAATCCTCAGTGATAAACTTACTGCTGAAAAGTGATACACTTCATACTATTTATTTTATAATTCTATATATGCTGTGGTCTACGAGTCTAAATTACTATATCCCACAGCTCAGATTAAAAAGATATGGGTAAAAAATTACAAAAATTTTAGGCCCCAAATTTCTTACGTTCAACCATGCAGAAATTTCGCGGAAATGACCTCAAAAGAAGAGAGAAAATTCCGAAATGAGTTCATGAAACCGGCCTTATCGATCGTTTTCTTTTAGACCTGGGGGAACTTTAGAAACTTTTTACAGGGCAGGAGCTCCACGCTGCTTAGATATCGACTTTACTTGGTTAAATCTTGAAGAACAGCGAGGAATTGAGCGAAGAAAGGAATTCTTTTGCTACATTTTATCCAACGCAGACAAAAAATATTCAACTACATTTGTGGTTGAAGTGGTCACAGCCATCCATGTAGTTGACGACTTGACGGTATCTGTGCTTCACGAGCATTTGTTGGAGTATACCGTTAGTATTGCAAATTATATTTCATGCATATAGGTTGTGAAACTACACTAACAGTATTTTTTGCGCTTCAAGTGAGAAAATTAAGTGACATGTAGAGTGTCAAGAAAGACGAGGAACCGAAGCGTAGAGAAGCACCCTCGCATGAGAGCAGCAAGTCAGGGAAGAAGAGCGTACACAGACTAAAGACGTTTAATAAGATTATAAAAATCGCATGTACAGAAAGGGAACTTTTAGTCTGACCGCTGCTTCCATACTCTGCGCAAAGTTCAAAGCCTCGTCACTCTGTAGATACGGCCACCAATGCTACGTAATAACGGCCAAGGGTTTATTTTCACTCTTGAATTTAACATTTGAGGCGCATTGATATACCTAAAGATATATCACTTGGAGGCTAACCACTTTTATCACAATTTTATTAAGATTAGTGTAAAAAGTGACAAAATAAGCCGCCACACTGATTCTTCATCAGAGAGTTGCAGATTTTACGATTTTGTTACTTCACCAAATGATTATTGAAGGTTCAACGAAGGCTTAAACAGCATACGGGAGAAGAAAGGAATGCTGTAGCGTAAGATGTTTGATGAGGTATACTACAGTGGCTGCATAATGTATGCTAAAACAAAATGTTACACTGTGATCTAGCAGTCAACGTTAATGACCAACATCTATAGTTCTTATAATGATGTGCGCACGTACACTACGAAGAGCTCTTACAGTGATTATTTGAGGGGGAACTATGAATAATTAATTTCCTAAAACTGACTTGGACTTAACATCTTTTGTTAATAACACTTAAAATATTAAAGGGATCGTATTTTGAATTCAGAAAACTCCACAAAACTGAAATATATGGAGAATGGATGCAGAAACTAATTTTATGGTATAAAGTTTCAATCAAAAAAATCCGCATTATAGAAATATAGATATCTGCAGCTTAATTTGAAGACGACACCCGTTCGGATAAACACACGCATACGAACTTTTAGCATATCACAGTCATTGACGAAGATGTAAAGAAGCGCGGGGTAAAACTAACGAATGACGTATGTCGTTGTAGTAGATATTGTACCATTGTGGAAGACACGGAGAAAGTTTTCTAAGGATCTTCTGTCTCTGCGATAGTTTTAGTTCTGACGACAAGACGATGTTGGAGTCACTAGGTCACCTGCCTAGAGGTTAGAAATTTGGGTCATTGATAAGAGCGTTTTGGACTAAATTAGAAAAAATTATTTATGCAATAATGATGAAGGTTCTAAAGTATAGTTTACGTTTTTCAAATACAAGAATAATACATAGCCGTGATATCACTACTGCACGGTTGTAAATTATATGTAATGTTGAAAAGCTTACAGACGGCACCTTTGGCCAGTGGACATTTTAATAAGACGGTGAAAATAGGTAATATGAGGGCATAAAGTTGTTGGGTAGTCTTTTAATAAGAAAGCAAACCTCACGCGCATCTTTATATAGATAAATTAATATAGGGTATTGAATATAGTACTCGAATTAATGGCGAAAATCTCTTACAAAAATCAAGAGAAACGTGCTAATCGTCGAGAAGATCAAGTTAATTTATATGGTTGGATTACACAGAAAATAATATACTGTAAACATTGATTTCTGATGACTACATGCTACTCTGAAAGAACACTGCTGAACCTCAAGTTGAATAAATTACCACTGTTGAAAATTTTCTGTGTCGTGTACATTCCGGAGCTAGTACAAAAAAAAAAAAAAATCATCAAAACGGACTGAAAGTTTTTTTTTATAAATAAAATAACATTGGAATTATTAAAGTGATATTCATGAACTGTACTATGCTTACTTTTGAACAGTGATATAATATATCGTTAAAATTTCCTTGTACGGATGTAGAATAAAGTTTACTTATGAGGATATAGAGTTAAGGAGTGCACGGGAGCGTCTTTACATCCAGCGTGACTGGACAAGTCTAGCAATGACTAGAGCTGCTGCCTAAAGCTTAGGGTCATTCCTAAAAAGAGAATTAGGAGTAAGTCTAAGTGGGACAGGCACAAATGTTCTTGCAGACAAGTCTTAACTTCATTACGACCAAATAAAACTTCAGTTTCGAGCAGCAGTGCCTTTATTTGCGATGTGCGTTCCGCAGGCCACGGGACGTTAAAAAGTGTAAGAAAAAGAGGACGAGAGCTGTACTACATAGCCCATACCTATACTTAATTCACGTAAATACGGGATGCACAGTTGAATAACCTGAATGTCCTTTAAAAGGCTTTGAAGTCGGAGCCATGGCGTGGTTACATTTTAGAAACAGTGTAAAAGACAACAAAAAACAAAGTGCATCGAGCTAAAAGACTTAGCGCATACATTGCGTGAAGAGCAAAAAAGTACATTCGGGAACAAAGCCCCGACACTTTCTGCACGTTAACCCCTTCGTTGTGCAAACTCTGCACTAATAAAAGCATATTCCTGTACGCTCAGAGAAGATGTCTTTGTTTTTTTTTTTTTTTTGTGGTGTCTCCTATAATCTAAATTTTAGAAATTCAACTAGGACTTATAATATTACCTCGTAAGGCTCTGAGACTATCTTTCATGCACTTGGCCCAACTTTCAGAGAATGAATGAAAGCGTTTTACGCCAAAAACTGATGATGGTGCCTAGAACTAGCTTCATAGCAAAAGGGTAAGTAGAGAGAAGCAATATTTCCACTATTTGTTGCTAGAATATTATTTCGTTTTTAGAAAACTGTAACTACTTAGATGCAGTAAGGTTTCAGTTATCTTTTGGACTAGAAAAACAAACTGTTCAGAATTTAAAACTTGATCGCAGAGCAGATTATAATGTCTTAACTTTTAACAAACAAGGAACATAAGACGATTTTCCAAACCCTAATTGACTAGACTGGATGACACCATTCTTTGAGAAAAGAAGCTAACATGTTCATAAGTTAAACAACGGCTCAGATAGCTTCACAATGCTGCTGGGCAGAGCTTAGCAGCAAAAGTTGTGATTTAAAAACTTCAGTGCGCTTAATTTGCCTTAATACTTTAAAAAAATTTACTCTTTGAGTCAAACTGGATTCAATTTTCTATGTTATTTTTTCAAAAACAGAATATTTTCAGATAAGATAAAAGTGAATAACATTTACACAAGCTATAAATACCTACGCATTCTGATACCAAACGTGATGAAACACCCGCCAGTAGATATTTTACGGAAATGAAGGTTTTTACAGAGTAGACCTCGAGAAATCACAGGTCAGTGCAATGGGGTGTTATTACTATTATTAAAACTTCACGCTCGGTCCCCCACGGACAGGTAGTACAACCCATATAAAGTACTTTGCAACACCGGGAAGCCCAAAACGCTGCTAAACTTCTCTTTTGAAAACTTATCGAAGTATGTTAAGCCCAAAAACTTTAAGTCTCGTCGCAGTCCGTCGACAGCGGCAGTCGTCGACTACTTAAAGTAGGGACATCGTAGTTAACAAATTATTTTATTATCATAACTTTCTTTTAAGCTTTGGCCTTAGTATCGAGCTAGACCAGCCTAATATAACTACCGTCAATATTTCAAAAACCAAATCAGATCTTTATCTTCTTAACATCAGCAGTAAAATTAGTAAACGTGCAGACTACAATAAATTGCGTCATCGTGTCTCATCAGCTAGCGATAGAATCGAGCTACAAGAAGATCTTGACTGCATAATTGCATGGACCGCACAGTGTCAAATGAAGTTCAATGTCGACAAATTGTCGGTAATGCACATTGGACCGAAAAACGGCACAACGCCATTGTAAATAAAACGGGTTAGAATTAGCAGCTGTCACCCAACAACGTGACATGGGAAGAACTTTCATAAACGAACTAAAAGACGATTAGCATGTAGACAAATGTATCAAAATAGCAAGTAGAGTTCTGGGGTTGATTGCCAGGAATTTTGAATTAAATCTAAGAACCTAATCGTCTCTTTGCGCAAACAACTAGTGCGATCGCATTTAGAGTTAGCTGTCAATTCTGGGCGCTACATTAGTGCAAAGATGTAGATAAAATGGAAATGTACCAGAGAAAAAGCTACAAAATTATTATCTCAGCTACAAAACTTGCCAAACGAACGTCGCTTATTGGAAGTTGGGCTCATCTCTCTCGAGCAAAGACGACTCAGGGGGCAACTAATAGCTACATTCTAGTACTTGAATGACTTCAAAGACGTTCTTACAACGGGCTTTTTGAGAGACACATTGATAACCACCCCAAGGAAATCGGTTGAAGATTCAAACATGAAGATCAAAGAAGCGTTCTAAGCCAGCAGTTACTCTCGTACTTTATAAAGAACTTTAGAATGCACTACTCTCGGAAGTTGCTGGGGCAGAGACGGTCAACGTGTTCAAAAATCTTTTTGGCAACCATGGGAGTAACACTCTCCACAACTGCAAACTCCTCCCCAGGATTTACCAACTCTTAACAACCAAATATTTCGAGGCCATGCTCCCTAATACATTATGTTTCATACCCCAAGTAACTTAATATTCTCGAGTTCTAGCGGGTCTGCTGCAACTAATCGTGCTTGCTAGATTACTTTCATCGCTGAGGATTTTTCCTCAGTCGTCAAAATAATTTTGACATAACGGCAATGGTTCACAGAGGGCCGGGGCGTGAGTCCCGGCTGGTCAGTGGGATTGGGCTAATTGGCCCATCTACTGCCAGCTGTCTTATGTAATCTATACAAACAATACGGTATTTTGCTGACACCTCCAGGTAGGTAAATAACTAATAAGTGCATAAAAGGATCTACTCGACATGGTGCGGGGGACGTACAACAAGAAATATAAATGGCCACTGATCTACATAGTAGCAAATTTCAAGCATAAAAATGAGTTTTGAATCATGCAGATACATCTTTAAGAGTATTGCAAAACTTTCCAGGATTGAGTGCTATGAAAATTAAAAAAAAGGTTGTATGCTTAGAGATTGAATAATTATTATTGTCAATCACATCTATAGCTACACAAAAATTGGTAACTTATGAATGAATAAAGTCATCCGATAATGATGAATATTTCACCCGTTCACCATATTTCATGCTATGTAGTTTTAAATATATTCTGAAAACTCGGGGAGAACAATGAGCAAAATATTATAGGAATGTGGCAGTGAGTAGCTTCAATGAGTTCCATTTCGAAATCTTAAGAAGCCGAAAACACCTGTTTTTGATGTATATTCTTTTGATTAGCTTGTTTCACTGTTTTTTTAAAACAACGTGCTAATTTATCACATGATGCACGCGGGTACATTGCTTATTTCGAAAGGATCAAATAAGGAACTGCGGCGATGGTACCAATCACGGGATGGGATTTTTTACAACACACCCTTGCGCTTTCATTTCAATGTGTGTATCTTGGCGACGATCGAAAACCAATAATATTGAACCACTTAGCGTAGCGTCTATAGTAACGCAGCTTTAGTCAATTACGTGTCCTTTCTTGAGACAATAAATTTAAACAATATATACGAGAAGCAAATCACATTGGTGTCTCTTATGTCTTTCAAGATTTCTGGGAAACCGCGCACTCTTCCAAATCAGTGAACAGAAGCCACAAGCCACATGCCTTGCGTCAAATTTCGAGGAAACAAAGACTATGGATAAGAGATTTGAAAAATTGAATTTCCACATTTAGGTACATTACTTTTATGGCTTCGATACCATCTGGAGACGAAATACTGAAAGGAATATGAAGAAGCTTGAAGTAATGCAAGAAGGTTTTCAACGTATCTAAGTTAAAGTTTATTGTAGAGTAATACAACCGAAAGCTCTCTCGATGTTGACAAGAGGTAAAGACACTGCTGATGCATTCGATGGTTACTGCAGCCCATTGGACAATTTGAAGTCTTTTAAGATACGGAAAGTTTCTAGCGATTCATTGCAATATATTCAAAGGTGAGAACGACAGATTGTGGAAAGCAGCGGCTTGGAAAAATTTCATATATGAAAAAGCTTTCCTTTAGAATGGCCTGAGAAATTAAACCTAGGTACATCCTTCAAATAATACAGCCCGGTCAGTGGCATAAGTTTTATGAGACCTGCATAATCAATCATCGAAAAGCTGCACAGTGGTTTTCATGAGAAAATTCGAGGTTATCTTCAAATTTTCAAAACTGAACTCTTTGTCAAGTTTTACACGCATTTTCAATGATTTTGCTGACCTTTAAGATACTCAGCCGTGGACGTAAGAGTCTCGTTGTCCACGCAACGTATATATTCTCCAACTTTCCAAAGCAGGAAATACTTTCAAGATGTGTGCAAGTTTTAATACTCTGTCTCAAGCTCTCGAACGCTGGACATATTTCAGGCTGCATTGAACAAGAGGAGGAATATATGAAATTTCAATTTTTATGCTCCTCAAACAGGAGAATTTTGGAAGAAGCTCAATTATATTAAACTATTGGCAATTATCGAGGAAGAGTAGAGATTAGGAGAGTTGACGAAACCTAAAAATAATTCAGCAGCTAAGGCTAGTATTCAAAATATCTAAATGCTATCCTAAGGTAACTCACAAACAAGAAAATGAAGGATGACAGCAAACTAAAACTTAAATCTAACGTTTCGAGAATTTTATCCCATCATCAGAAATTTTAAATAAACACTACAGAGGATGCCTAACACAATTTATTTTAGATGACCTAAGTTTTTAGATGTGTTAACAGAGTTGGACGTAAAGGGCGCCCTTTAGGTCCCACCCTGTTAACACATAAAAGAAGTACTAATTTCATAAACGAAAGGGAAGCCATCACCTTCTGTGGTACACGAAACGAAAGGGAATCAATTGTGGCGGAGGCTGCTAGCACCACTTTTAGAAATATGACTTCACGTCAGCGTAGCCGTCACTGCTTCAGGCCGCTGCGCTACCGCAACCAGTGGCTAGAGTGTCTGCAATGCAGCAGGCCACGGGCGCTCTGGTTGGATCCGTCGTCCTGATGACTATATTTTTCCACAAAATTGGATCGTAGCCAATATCTTGCTAACTACTGTGCACTTTAGTAATGGAACTTTGGAGCTCCTGCACCGTAAAATAAGAAAATATTTTAACAACTTCTTTTGGTAGATCCAAGATGGTGCATCGAGATGTCAGATACTGTTGATTCGCCTGTGCAGTCACTGCGGTGCAGACAAAAGCGTCATCAGCTGGAAAAGAAAAAAAGTCTCGTAAGCGATAAAAATAATTGCAGTAGATGCCGTGGGTTGATGTGCTTAAAGAAAAGCGATGATTTATACAGCACCTACTTAGATAACACGAGCCATGCGAATTTGCATTTCGTTTGTTAATTCCTGGGGTCGATTAACGACACTTACTGCAGCGGAGGCCTGGAGCTCTTGGCCATGGAGAAGATGATAATTTACATGAGATATAGTTGTCATCTTTTAAAATTTCCAGTAAAAGGAATCTTGAATAGTTTGTTTAGAAAAGAACAGGAGTAAGACTCGTGAAGCTTTTGCGAAAAATCAGCACAACAGAATAAAGTTGGAGGAAGATTGTCTTAAAGATCTGCTTGGGATGAAAAGAAAAGCTTATAGTAAAGAACTGCTTGAGGATGTGCGACAATAATTATTGAAGAGCGTAGTGGCCTAGTGCAGTAACAACTTATAGGTATAATCTAAGATCTTACTGCACTTCTTGTATCAACTCTCATTTTTCTAAAACCGATCGAAACGAATAATACACTAGGCATAACATGAAACGGTTGAAACTCGACGAACATTCCTTTGATAGTCTCGATCTACTGATGTAGTCAAAAATCTTATTTGCAAAGAAGTGTAGGAAATAAAGCAATGTGAAACTTTATCAACCCTATTAACTCTTCATATCCCAAGTAAATGAAATTCATGGAGAAAACTGCGTATTGAAGAACAGAACCCAGCTGGTATTTTAAAGTTTTAGACCTTTTAGCATCAGATCGCTAACTTTTTGACGTCTTGGAAGCGAACACGGAACAAAAAATGTTAGCAGCAACAGACTGACATGCTTTACTAAGATCAGGAAAACATTGCGGGTTGAAATCGAGTTAACTAAGATACCAAACCTCCGCACTCGCACAAGACAGACTTACTCAACTCCACGATCTGATGGTAATATTGGATGAAAGACGTCCATCGAAGAACACCCAGAAGGCTCCAACAAAGGAAGTAAATCGATGCTGTTTTTTCGGAATGTTGCGTCACAGCCAGTACGAGAAAAAAGAAATAGAATAGATTACATTTACCAAAGTTTTATGCCAACGTTACAAAAATATAGTACAAGTGCAACAGGTTTCATTTCTCACTGACAGTCATTCGAACACTGAATTTTGAAAATTTTGTAGTGGAGTCCAACCAACGGTGGCGAAAAAGTCATTTTACTGTTCTCTCTTGTCCACTAGTCTCGCTCTCTTCAAAATGGACGATACATTAACGCGCAGCACTCTGTTTCCGTCTAACGCTCTCCACAATCCACTAAAAAATTGCAAATTCTCAATTTAACACAAAACAGCTTTTCGTAATGTTTTGTCGTCCTCCAGTAAGTTTCTCTCTTTTCCACGCTTTCTTTACTCCACTATCAGTCATTTCAGTGACAAAAAAAAAAAAAAAAAAAAAAAACACAGCACACCACTCTCTGGCTGATAACGTTCCTTACACAGTTGCTGCGAGTAAAAAAAGTTGGAAGCAATCTCATAGTTCTTCAGTCCATCGCGGGCTCTCTTACTGAGCCAATTCATTATTTTTTATTTCTCTGATACTCTTACCAAAAAGAGGCCAAACGATGAACCGAAATGCAGTGTAGCGTTTACTAAGACTATCAACCGCTTTTTGAATTCAATTTTAGTCTAGTGATAAGCTATGTTTAATATATCTATTGCACCACACCTGTGTAGTACTTAATAAAGTTGATTGAGGGAGTAAAACAGTCAAACTGCATTACAATACAAAATTTAAAAAGTTCTATAGATTGTAATGCTCTTACGTAACAGATGATACTTCGAGGAATTTCCAATTAAGTTTTTAGGTTCTTACTTGTACATTAAAATAATCATCGCTACAAACGACTCACGAAATCTACATTATAGGCATCGAGCGCCATGTACTGATACTTTAATTTTATTGATTTTGGGTAGTTATCGTCAATCCGATAAAACTACAGTATAACGAATGAATGTAATTGCTGTTTTATACACGCAAAACAAATATTGTAAAATGGTGGGCTCTGGACATACTTATTTTGAAATTAGAAAAATAATTATCAATTTGGGTAGCATTGTTTTGTCATTGACCTCAGTGAGCGCAGAGACTGTGGACTGACATATTTCAGTGTCATGTGCATTTGGAAAAAAACTGTCACGATCTGTATGAGCAACATTAAGTACTATTACCTCGTTGCTGCTGAGAGCAACGACAAAGTATTGTTAGTATCTCACTGACGAAAAAACGTACCTTAGAGCATAGACCGCAACAGTACTTGACTCTTAATTAGGTCCAAGTGGCCTCTGACGCTGGCGGCCAAAATGGGAAAAATGGGATTTTTTTCAGGAGCTATTATGTACATGTCCAGACACGGTCATGCAGGCAAGCGCCCAAGCGCGTCCCCGCCGTATCCAAGATACCTTCTCAGCAAGAAAAATGCTCGGTACCTTGGAATTTTTTTCTTCAGTATTAGATTGGGGGAAAAATAGCGCTTGAGAAAATCCCATTTTTCCGTTGCTGACGTTTGGCCGCCAGCGTCAGACCTAAGAGTCAAGTACTGTTGCGGTTTGTGCATAGAGCATCACGCAAGAAAGCCCACACTAATTTACACAGTGTATGCAATGCGCATAAACAATGAACAAAGAATGTAAAACCAACAATATACAAAAAATACAAAACTATACGTAATACAGGCGATGCTATTGTGGTCTGCAATCCACTAGTACCGAGCTGCGTGAAGAGCGCAGCAAAAACATACATTATCAGTCATGATAAACTAAATACCCCGCACGAATGCGTAGTGTCTCAAGCAAATGCATCCAGGATGAAAGAGCATGGATCGTGAACATCAATTTCGATTTTAGTATGCTTGCTCTTCAGGGTTTCAATAATGTCTGGAGTTATGGAATCGCTTGACCAAATTTCAAGACGCTTGAAGTTGCGAGGAAGAATAGTGAGCATAGTTTCATCAACCACTACTCCTATACAATGCAGCTGAAAAGTTTCTAACAGCTGACATGCAGTCAAGATATTGCGTATGCCTTCATGAGTTACTCCAGACCAGTGAATAACCTGCAGTCTGTAGAGATTACAAAAGTTTTTGGCGATTGACTTCAATAGAACGTCTCCTCGCTGGATATTCTTTTGAATGATTAGAGTATTTAAATTAATAAATGTACAGGCATGGAAAAAGTTCGACAGTGAAGAAACACTCGCAAGGCAGAAGTCGCTGATGACTAGTTTTATGTATTTCAAATTATGGAGATTCCGCAAAGGCATCAGATCCACTCTAAAATCTGCTTGTATTCTTAGACCAAAGTTTATACACAGTTCTTCTAGGCTTGCTGCGAAATTATTTTCAATGAAATTAGTAAGATTCAGCCGTTGAGGGCGATATTCCGTCACTGAAATCGCAAATCTTTTCAACTTGTCTTTGAGGTGTTCTGCTACGCACGCCATGGTGTCGTAATTAAAGCTTGTCCCATAGCACTCAATACTCTCGAGCTGAGCACTGGCTCGTACAACTTCCCTTAGCTTTTCGCACGCCAGGGAACCGGGGGCCAAGATACCAAGCCTTGGAAAATGAAACTTTAACGTGGATGTGCTTGAGTTTTAGGTACTTAGTTGCGAATTCCATTCGCTGAAAGTCTGTGATATGTATTGACAGCGATAATAAGCTGGACCACTTGATTTTTCTATTGAGTGCCTCCATTTCTACAATAGCGTCTGCAATATCAAGGCGATTCAAATCAATGCATACAGGTGCCAATTTCCATATTATATGCGTAGCAAGCGTCTTTTCGCGTACTTCAATTGTTAAGGATTCTATCCCATTGGAGGTAGATAGGATAGCGTTTAGGAACGAGTTGATTTTAGAGTTGCGTTTTACCTCCCAAGCTGATTGACTTTGAGCATTTTCTCCAGTACCGGTTTCTGAATTTCCATCCTTGGCAGTAGATGATTCAAATTCACTCATGATAGTTGGCGGAAAGATCATATTCCTCCATAAAACTGGGACAGAAGCAATAGCCTGCCAACGGCTGCACACTTTGTGAATAGAAATGTGCAACTCAAGCGGGGTAATATATGAAAATATATGTTCAAGAACTTCATTTGGAAGATCCGAGATATGACAGAGAGTTGGCATTATCTTCTGGCCCGTGGCTGCTGGACGAGGGTCTGTGGTATCAGTCATTGTCTGAAAAGGAAGGCAGAGCAGACTCAGTGACATCAATGATACAAGTAACCGTACAGTCGTCAGGGCATTTGCTTAGGGCATTCGTGCCTTGAGCATAAAGCTAAAACATGATGTACATACATACAGTAGTTCAAAACTGATGATTCTCTAGGCTTATGAACTTTCACGTTCAGCAACAGTACATAACCAATCATATTTGACCATCCAACTGACGTAACTCTGGCCAAGACTTACCTAGCAGTTACAGAACTTTAGTCTCCCAATTAAAAATAATTCTCAAGTTCGGTCTCTCTGCTCGACCAGCTACGCTTCGTGAGGATTACTCCAGAGCCGCGGAGTTGAATACATTTTGATGCAAGGTTCTGAGAGTAGTGTAATTACAAAAAATGACACAAACGAAACTTGATTTTACACTGTATATTAACAATTTCTTGATGATTGGTCAACAGCAAGATAGGAGAATGTAGAGGTAAGTTTACCCGCTTTATGTTCCCAATGGGTAATATTCGTAATAGGTATTAGTGTTAATTATTTCAGATGAGTAGAGGGCATTAATTGGCAAGGGTGTAAATGGGGTTACGTAACGTAAGACATAAAACTATTACACTACTGTACTGCATTTTCTATCCGAGTAATACTGGTCACTGATGGTTAAGAGAATGTATTGTCATAGTCGTAGTCACTGGCAGAGTCACAAGAACACATCTGAGAAAAACCTTCTCTATACGACTGGCGCTCAGGAGGCGTTATCGTACTAAGCGCATTTAGGCACACGTTAGGCATTCGTCCTTGCGGTAATAATTTTAATTTTTTTATTTAAATTTCTTTTTGTAGTTTTCAGTCACCAAACTTTAGAGTAACAAAGTCTATATCGTAGAAGCTGCACTATCTTAGAACACGCAACACATCTTTTACAAAGCCGCAGACTATGTCTTTCCCCCATGAGTTTATTTTTTGATTGCCGACTAGATACAGCAGTAATTCGACAATCAGTTGCTTAGTCACGAAGTAATAGACAAACACGCAAAATCAGGGCCGCGTTGCAATCAGACCTTCGGTGTCACCTGTGCTACACCGTCTCCAATGCGACACAGGTTGGGTAACACCGACGACAACCCTCCTAAATTTTAAGGTTATGAGCTGGGTAACACTACCTTTGTTAACAAACATTGACTATTATGCTCGATAATTAGTATTACAAAATGTATGACTGCCATATATTGCTTAAATTCCAGCATGTGAAGCACTTTTGTGTAGTTTTCTTAACTTTTTATCCTAAAATACAGCCAAAATAAGGCACCACCAGAAATGTATATGTTTAAGCTTGCCGGAAATTCCGCAACACTTTGCTTGGGCGCTGAGATCGTTCGTCGCATTGACTACTACTCGTGTAACACTGTGATTGCAACACGCCGCTGTTCACTTGCAAGGATCCGGCCAACAAGCGTGGTGCAACAGCCTCACAATCAATAGCCGAGGTCCTCTCATACAGGGTTTTCCCTGCAACCCCTTTGCTTGCTGCTAACGGATGCAATACGCTCTTAGCGTTTTTTTCGGCAGTAAGTAGATTGATAACCGCAATCTTGGGAAATTACACTGATTTTATACCAAGCATAACAATAATTAGAAACTTTTAGACAATCTGGTAAAATGCATTTACTCATGGCATGACCGACCTTACCAACGCAAAACAATACTTTAAAATAAATGACGTAGTACCTACTGTCTCGAAGCTCAGTAATGCATATTTGGGTGAAAAATTTTAGAGCTTTTTCTCCCCTTATGTAAAAACTTAACAGACTGAAGCTGTGTCACAGAAATATAATACATTCATTCGTCCGTGAGTCAAGCTGTCACTCTTCTTTTCCCGCGTTGTGTTCAATGTATTGTCTGTTCTGGCTTCTTTTTACGCTGCTTGCTCTTGATAGTACATAGCTCCAAATCTATACATAACTGTATAGCTCCATCCGTTCCATTTCGCTAAGTTATCCCCACAGCCGAGAATGACTATAGTCATACACATTTATTACTGCTTGAACACTTTCAAAGTTCTAGCTGCTAGCACTGTAACACACCGTTGTCGGGTGATTGTTTACATGAGCTATTTCGCTTCAATATAACAGATACAGACTGGTTTTTAACGAAAACAACACAGCGGCATTCTCTAGAGTCCAGTAACTTACGCATAGCTAGCGTCTGCAGTCTGGATAAGATTTATCTCACATAGCGAAGCTTGGCAACTGCGCAACGCGTGATTAAGATCTGTTACAGAAGAAGAAGATGAAAAATAAGATATACGATTAGTTCCACACAACGTATCATGTTAGAACAATTTCTAGTTTTAATGCAACGCACCTTGTAAAAAAGCCAGCACTTCCTCTGCATAGGTCTGCAGCAACGATGCTACGGTATCTCGTCCTGATAACAGCCGCCTACTGGCAGACTGTGGCAGTCTGCCGGCAATGAAGAATCAGAGAAAGCCGAGTGACCCGCAGCCTCTTCGGCTCAGCCGCAGCTGCGGCTTCGTCTTTTATTATAGGAAGGTGGACTGCGTGTGCATTCGGCAGCAGGAGCTGCTGGCCAACCGGTGTTATACAGAGACCCTACTTAGAGACACGGTAATTTTAAGAGGGTCGTTACTAGAACCTATTCCACGCCTTCCTAACCTATCCTAGTTCTTAAACATACCTCGTTGAATCACATTATAACCCAACTTTCCACGCGTGGTCCGAACATGTCTCGTCTTACCCTAACGGGGCCGTCCACTCGAGTGTCTTTTCCTATTCTATTGCTTGCGCCTTTTTCTTATCAGTAGCAGTGCACCGAGCCAACTTATACTATATGGCAGAGGAGAGCCGATGTCGAGATACGATGTTCCTACTAGAGCCTCCTGGCCAATTAGCATCACTGTGTGGATCGCCCTTAGGCGGAATATGTGGTTAAACTAATCATTTAATATATTGTATGATATTGTATGTAGTAGTATTTAGTCAATCAGGTGAAATAGTGTTAAGCCATGCAGATCTCTCATCGGGAAGAAATAGATGCATTTAGCTTACTTTAATGACACAACCTGTACCATGTATCAGCGAAGACCTAATTATTATATTGCTCCCCGTGAAAGTGTAATCGTATGGTAGTACTATTGCGGTGTTAGTTCAGTTAACTAGTTAGGTGTGTAATGGCGTTAAGCCTTGTTAATTATGTTGTAAATTCATAGAGGTAATATTATAAGGAAATGAATGTACGCGACATTTTTAATGTATATAAGCTATAATAAAATAATCCAAGAACACCTCCCGCCCGTGGAGAATCGGTACTATATAATAATTCACGTCGTGTTTTTATTTATTTATTTATAACTATAGATATATCTTTCCTGTCACGCTCTATGGGAATAGTATATGAGAAAATTCAGGTGCCGAAGACGGTATCTTGGAAACGGGGGTCACACTTGGGCGCTCCAGGCAGAATGCTGAATTTTCCTTAAAGAAGCCTCTGAACAGTAATAAGCACAGGAGACAGAGGGGGTTTTCCTGAGGTGCTAATTTCTACCGTCATTTATAATGACGGCCCGGGCCACTAGTCAATATATAACGTACCTCCTCTAGCCCTTGTGTTGAGTTGGTCGTTAAGTTCATGCCGATTCTGAGTAGCTCATCTTCTGGCTTCTTTTAGAGCATAAATGAGTCCTAAAAATAGGACGAGACTACATCTCCATTCAGAACACAGTTCAAGTTATCTTTTCGCGGCGGAAGCTTTGAGATCTTATAACTTGTGTTAATTCCCTAACCCTTTAAAACAGAAGATGAAAAATTCAATTTTGGCACTCAATGCCTTTTTCTTTTCAAAGACGAAAAAATGTCTCACAAGCAACAAAAGAATTTTGCTTAATTTACGGGGATGAGTCTTCATCTGAAAAAAACTATACGGAAGTGATTTACAAGGTTCCGAGCTGGAGATGGTAGTTTTACTGATAAAAAGTGATCAGGCAAGACCGTCCTCCTCAGATGATGAACAAATTAAGTCATTTATTGAGAATAACCCACATTGTACCACCGGAAAATTGACTGAAAGTCTCATCCTATCGAAATAGGCCATTCCTGAGCACCTGGTTAAGCTTGGTTCATATTTGGTTGATTAGAAGCGTAATGGCTTATATTTATTGACCTTTTTCTTTTGCTGTTAAAGAATCAGTATGAACTTTCCGGGTAGCTCAATACATATAACATTCACTGCCGAAATCATCCTGAACGTACACGGTCAACGCCACCGCCGTATAGCTTCTAAATTAAGTGCGTGTCTTAATTGTTTCGCCTGATAACCATTAAGGCTTCGCAAACACATCCGCACTCGTATAGTATATAAAGTGGCAGAGAGTTCATTTTTACCGTCACACCAAAACTGACTGAGCGTGAGACGCGTTTATGAATTTCTTGTTCCGGGTCGTTAAAGGTTTTTCGGGATCACTACAGAAAAGGAGAGAAAATATAATTTCTCATTGTCGCCCCGGCGACAGTGATCATTAAGTGCAGTAGACAGCTATACTTTTTGGAACATATCATGGGGTCACGGTAACACGTTAAATAAACTGGGGAGAGGGTAGAAAAAATTTCAAGACCCACAGATTATGTATAATTTACTGAAGTCGTAACTTGTTGTTGTTAGATTCTCGCCTTGCACAGTACATAAGGTAGTACTTTTATGTCGCTTCACACTAGAGAAGAAGTAGCTGTGTGTTGAATCTGCAATTAAGGCTTGTAGATGCTTTAAAGAGGGCTCAGCTGATTCATGTACAGTGATATCATTTTATGAATTCGATATAGTCTATATATAGGTAGAATTTTGGCTACAAAAGATCTCTACAGTTGTTAAGTTTTTGGGGGGCAGATGTTTTATTCAACTGACAAAACATATGAATTAAGTAGTAGTATGCTGTTATTCTCACAAGAGGTGGGAACTGTCCAGGTAGGGGAAAAATTTTTGATTTTGTTGATCCCTTTGATTATGATATTAAAAGTAGAGCGATAGGCTGCATTGCATGACAATGAAATAATAATAACATATTCGGGTTAAATTTATTAGGTAGTCCGAAGCGATACCCACTATGGACGCTTGTCTTGTGTGCACTAGGATGTCCATGAAGCAGACGTAGCAACCTCTTAACCAAGAAAAATAATTTCTAACTCACACACTTAAGGCATAACTCACAGACAGACATCCAAAAGGGGAGGAAAACTTGTAGTTACAAAAATTTAAACTATAGAAAGGATAATGAAACTAAATAAAATATTAGACACAGAAAGCTTTGGCAGTTTGCTATTGAGGGTATGGATACAAAACGTACAGGCTATTCGGCGTTGAACACATGTTTGGAAGGTTTCAAAGTGCTAGCTCCTGTACAATCTCCAATACTTTATTGGGAATGTACAGTATTAATAATTTATGATTCATCTTCACTACAGTAGTTATTTATTTTCAATTCACAAAACACCTGAGCGCTGTTCATTGAAAATTACAAAGCACAATAAGAATGCAACAAATATACGACAATGAGCAATGTAATGTTAAAAAATATATAGTTTCGAGACAGAGACAGGAGCGAACAAAATTAGAGAGCGAAATGCACAACTTACAAGAATTTAATTTTCACGATTTTATGGACTTTACATTTAAGCTGTGAGGCCTGTTCATTGCAATAAATGTAAAGTATTAATGTCTTCATCTATATAATCTGTGAAATTTTAAATAGGCATGTTTATAACTTTGAAGAATCTTCGGATGAGGCTCAGGGGACGTTATGCACGACTCACATCTACATATAAAACCCGAGTTTCGGCAATTTCAGAATTTATTTTATTGTTCAGTATAGGAAATTTGGGAATGATTAAAAAATTGCTAGTGAACTTCAAAACATACTGGAATAGAATGACTCTAAATATATAAAATAATATTTCTTATGCAAAGTGTAGTTCCTTTGCTTCTGAAATTTTTTCACCGACACATGACGTAATTATTATTTTTTTTAATTGTTCAGGAGTTGTTTTGTGTCACTGTTTCTTCAGTTTTTTTTATATCACCACAGTGTTCGACAAAAGCTACTTTTTAATTTTCCGCCTCCAAGTATTTTCTACAAATTGTCAATGAATTTAGCTCAGGACTATGGGCAGACCACAGCATTACATCGATATTTTTTAAGTACAAGAGCTTGCCGCACCAACGTAGCTGAATGGCAACTAGGGTACGTTTTCCTGGATAAATATTGTCTATAAAACTTCAAAAAATTTCGAAGTGCTTTAGCGTAATGTTCCAGCGTGACGTTTTTCTAAGCAGCCACAATGGATTTACCCCCATAATAGCATTATTTACACCTATAATGGCATTATTTACACCTATAATAGCAGTTTTTACCCCTATAACAGCAGTATTTACCCCTATAATAGCAGCATCAGCTGTCAGAACCTGAATTGAAAATAAAATCTCACGCCTTCACGAAACTTTCACAAATTTCAGTGATTTTGCATCGGACCTACTCTAATTTTTTTCACTATTACAGCGTCACATTTAATACAAAAAGCATGAGAATTAGCTTGATTATAAATACGAGTACTTTCTCTCTCTGAAGAGTGCTCGACACATTATCTTAGCACTCTTACTTTATTACTGACTGCACAGTACGATGGCATGTACATACTCCTACATATATCATTAGGATATTGATGAAATTCCACAATATTTTCTCCTAAAAGCTAGCGTTTAACAGTTCAAGTACAGAACAAACAAAACAAACAAATATCATTTATTATCTCGTATACAGGGTACAATGGATACACCTATCGAGGTTTTCTTTTTGCCTTAATTCTAGAATTTTGAAGACACAACAGAAAGCTTGGCTTAGTTTGCATTAGCAGAAGCAATTCGCGAAGCCTTGCTTGAAATCCCCAAGTTTATGATCATATTATAATTTACAAATGCTGGCAAAAACTAAGTTAAAGTTGATTTGTAATATCAAATTTAATATTAGGGTTCATCACCTCCAGGGTCTCGATACCTCTCGAAGACGTGACCTTGCTGGACACAATTTCTAGGCGCCTAAAGTTTGGTGGAAAGGCAACGAACATGCCTTCATCGATGGTTGATACTAATGAATGCATTTGCAATACCTCTAAGTATTGACAAGTCGTCAACACGCAATAGATGCCCTTAGATGTTATTCCAGACCACCCAATTATTTTGAGTCTTTTAAGGTTTAAGAAGTTCCGAGAGATGTACCTCAATAGGGCATCTCCGTCCTGGAAAGAACCATTCAAGATCAGAATTTCCAAGTTAAGGAATGTACTTGCACGAAATAACTTTCGCAGTGAAGAAACGCACCTAAGACACGATTCACTGAAGACTAATTTTAGGTATTTCAGATTCTGTAAGTTTCTCAGTGGCATCAAATTCATACGAGGATTTTGAGAAGAAGTAAAATCGAATTTTAAGCATAGTTTTTCTAAGCTGTTTCCGAAATTGTTTTCGAACAAATCAGTAGGATTCTTCCTACAGCAGTGAGTTATGATAGTTTTGAAAGTTTTCAACTTTTCTGTAAGATGTACAGCAATGCAGGCCATTGTATAGGAATCGATGTGCACCCCATAACACTTGATGCTCTCCAGGTGGGGATTACTCTTGACAATTTGCCTCAGTTGAATTAAGGGTCCGTCGCCTTTCCAAAACATTAGCCAAGTAGGGAGAGGGGAAATAATAAGTTTGCTTAACTTTAGGTTTTTGCACTGATGGTTTTTCATAAATTGACAAAAATTGAGCTTATTCACAGCCAGAGAGCGTATATTGGACCAATTGATATTTTCAATTACCTTAAACATTCTAATCGAAGTTTCTGAGATGAATAAGTGCTTCAGGTTTTTACAGAGTGGCAACAATTTTACTATCACGTCTGTTGCCTTGTCTATATCAGGTACTTGACATGTCAACGATTCTATTTTCTCTGAGACCGCGCAAACAACATCCACGAATGACTTAGCGCAGGCATTGTGCTCTTTGTCCAGTATAGATTCACGAGAATAATTTTCCACCGCATTTGTCTCCAGTCGCTGAAAGAACGCGCTGTTTGATGATTCTTCCAATGTATCTGTTTGAGAAATAACGATATTTTTCCACAAAACTGGATCATAAGCAATCTTCTGCCAACGGATGCACACGTTGGCAATAGTACTGTGTAGTTCTTGCGGGGTAAAACACGAGAAGACCTTTGTAAGAATTTCATCAGGAAGATGCAAGATATTCTGGCTGGGTAGAACTGACATCTGCCTCACGGTTTCCAGCTTTCTGATTGCGAAATAATCTGAAATAAAAAACAAATATTGAAATATCGGCGGATGCTTGCATACGTCCTCTATTAGGTACATTACTACGCATCGAAATAGCGAAAATAAAAGAATCGCTAGTTAAAAATCATCGAATGATGCTGTAATTTCCCTGACTGCCTAGCTGATTTCCACAGATATGTATACCAAAACGTATGGTGCAATTGGTCAATTAACTGGTAGCAGTTCTGTTCCGTGTAACTCAGGAGCATTCTTTTTTTTTGTTCTAAACCAGAAAACTGCTTCAACTTCTCACGCACATGCCTGGGTGCTGCCTGAATATGATGAGGAAATTAGAGTGGATAATATGGAAGCAACGGGCGAGAAAAATTTGTTACATTATATCATTTCTATCTCCAGCTTTGTACGACAATTTTATAATCTCCTAATATATCAGTATAAAAATTTTAGATGCTATCTCTTCCTTGTTCTAGAGTATTATTTTCACAGCTTCTCTGTATCTCAGAACTAAAGCATAAAGGCACCCAATATAATTCATTGCGGATTTGACTCCCTTTTATCAAATATAGATGAAGAATTGAAAGGAAAGGCATTCAAACGCAAAATTGAATTATTTTATCTCGTTTGCCCTAACTTGATTAATAAACTTGATAATGAACAGCTAGTTATCTGGCCATAATTTCAAAGGTTTAATCATCATTGTAATGATCTATATTGTTGGTAATACAAGTTCATCGTAACTGTGATGCGAAGTCGAAACTATGCTTTAATTTACTTTTTCGGGTCATGAACTTCGCTTTGAAATTTTTAGTGGTTACGATTTCTTTTAACTTGGGAACTTATGAAGAAAAAGACAGGTACACTCCCGCAACAGTAACTTCAAACGACATGAAAGCAAGTTTGTCATCGATTTTGATAAGTTAAACCAATAAAATGAAATTACATAGCTACTGTATAACTCACGTCAATGAAAGAGATCATACAACCATACAGAAACTATGATATTCTGAGATACGTAACATTCTAGATCGAAAAATCACTCAATATACAAGCTCACAATACTTTCAGGCACTGCACTAATTTCATTAAAAGCCGAGTTAGAAGTGAGCTTTCTACACTCATATATCAAAGTAAATAAAACATACGCAATGCTTAGAACGTTTACTACATTTGCTAATTACCTCCGGCAAGGAGGTTATGTTTTCACCGTGTTTGTCGGTCTGTCTTTCTGTCTGCATGTTTGTCTGTCTGTCACCACAGATAACTCAAAAAGTTCCGAACCGATTTGGATGGAATTTAGAGGGATCGTTAGGTATGTTAGGAGGAACAGATGATTAACTTTTGGTAAAGGTACGTCCATCCGTTTGTTTGTTTGTTTGCCTGCCTAATTTTTCTCACTAGCATAACTCAAAAAGTTGTGAATGGATTTTTATGAAATCAACATGAGTTGTTAGGTATAAAACAAAAAGTACATGACGAAATTTTGGTAATGATTCGTTTGTTCGTTCGTTCGTTTATCACTGTTTTTAATTTTATGCTTGTTAGCACAATAACTCAAAAAATAATAAGTGAATCCTTATGAAATTTATAGGGTTCATTAGTAATGTTAAAAGACATAAATGATTAAATTTCAGTGCAGATCGGTTTGTTCGTTTGTATGTTTGACTCATGTTTGTCATTAAGTTTGTTAGCAGTATAACTCAAAAAGTTATAAACGGATCTTCAAGAAAATTACACAAGCTGTTATTACTATCAAAAGACACAAGTGATTCGATTTTGGAGTAAATACAAAGAAAATTATGGTTTCAGAGCAAATTTGAATTTTTTGCTACAGTTGCCTCGCTTGGTGGAGGTATGCGCTCTCAGAGTGCTCTAGTTCGATATTTATTGCCATAATGATGCAGAAGTATATAAAAGGAAACTTTGTTGTGTCACTAAATAACATAAACGGTAGGGCGATTTAGACACTCGGGTATGTTAGGAAAACATTATCGGGCAGAAAAGAGTGATAGCTGGCATTTACTCACCATCAAGTGTGATGCTGGCTTGCTTGGGGTATAATGATGAATCGCACTGCTCAATGTCTATTTTTATTTGAGCTTCATTTATCGTACAAAATTCACACGCCCTTACTGCGAAGGGCGAATAATGGAACCACACACCCCACAGAAACTAGATGGTGACTGTGTTTCGGAAGTTCGTGTTCGGGGTGTCTTCGGGGAATCCGCTGCTCGAGCTGCAGCTTGCAGGAGCATTGACTATCTCTACGGCCTCGGTGGTCTAGCGACATGTGGCAATAACCTGCTGCTGCGCCCTCAGATGCTGGCATCCTATTGGCCACAGCTCCTGGCGTTGAATAGAGAGTACAGCACCCAACCTTCAGGATCGTTCTTGTACGTGCATTCTAGAGTTCCAGGAATTCGTGAATTCGTGCTTCTCTCCTTCGGGAGGCACGGGTCTGTGCCCTCCCCCCGTGTCGGTGGGACACACGTTTGATTCCCCCGATTCTGATCCGTGCTGTAAACTGAATTGTTTTGGCTCCTCTCTGGGCATGGGCCTCTAGCCATCTCCGAGTCAAGTGCTTTGAGATAGCACGCAACCGCAGTTTTTGCATCACTCACGAGATGATTGGAAGAGTTGTAATTTCAGCCCCCTAAGTGACGACTGGGCTTCGCCTTTTGCGCCAATCAGTGTGTTTACCATCAGAAACACGCAGTGCCAGTGCTTATCTTCGAAATGGACGAGATTCTGTTTCTGCAATACATCATTCCGCATTCTTCAAACTACTTACGGTGGTTCTTCTACCTCGTGAATAAGGCTCCTGTCTGGGATTGGGTCCTGCATTCTGCAGTCAACGTGTTGTAAAGCCATGAATTAAGAGATGATGAATAACGGCATTGTTTTCATGTCACGAGTTCTCGCGGCGACTTTAAATAACTCTTCAAGGAGCGAGCAACGAAATTATTTAATTCTCCATTGTGATATGATCTTCACTGCGTCTTGAACTACTGTATATCTGCAATGGCATCGGTGTACGATCAGGGTAATTTCACTTTTAAGCTAACCACAAACAGAACTACCCCTCACCTCAATAATCAAGCATCGTGCAATAACAGGATGCTTCAGTGGTAATGTCATACCCGGACTGCATAAGTTTGAGACTGTTGCTCGCAAGCGAGTTCTTCTGGTTCGCTTGTAAAGGCAGCATTCGGTGTTCAGATGCTATTGCAGGATTGTTAGTCCTAACCATAGACATTTTCATGTATATTAATATATAATTACCTAATTACGTTTGAGTTTACCATATCCTCATCACATTGTAACATCGAGCCATCGTCATGTTTTTGAGCTGATAATCCCGAACTTTGAAAAGCCGATGCTGCAGTTACGAGACTCGTGACCTAGATTCAGATGTCTGGCTGCTTACGTTCGAAAGGGTGTTGTTGTTGTTGTGTCTAGATAGAATGAATATGAGTGCCCTTGCTGTGAGCAGATGTGATTCGAGTCAGTGGTTCATTCAGGAACTTTTATTTGTTTTCAGTGTATCGTAGCCCGTCTGCTGATGATACCTATCAAAAGGGTCCTCTGCAGCGGGCTTAACAACGCCAATTTTCTAAAATTATCTCTGCTTTTTGATCACACAGTCTTTCTCTCACACGTAACCCACAGACACAATAAAACTGCATAATTACCTTTCAGTTTTTCCTCCCTGTACAGCAAGACAGGATCTATCAAAGGTACATGTATGTTTGGGGGAGCTGTTTATATCTGAACCACAAATTAGAAAATAAATTAATATTAAAAAAGCAATAATGAGACAAGATTATGAATCACGGTTTCTTTTTAGCTGTGGCGGATACTGCCGAATTTTGCCTATAAAAGTGCTTTCTTTTTATAAATGACACTAACGCTGCTGGCGGCTGAATGGATCACAAATGAAGTTCATAATATTGTGGAAATATCTGTCGGTTTTATGTTTCACAGTGGGTTATCAGTAGAAAGTTAATTTCGCTTAACGATACTCATAGCTAGAGAAATCATGTTCATGCTATTCAACAGTGAAGACCGAGATGGAGTAAAGCTGCTGCTGATACAATGAATTACACTACTCAAAGAGATTAAAAATCGAGTAAAGTGGATCTTCCCGAATATCAATTTCAATGTCAGGGTGCATCCTATTCAAATTCTCAATAACTTCTGGCGATATGAAATTACTGAACCACAATTCAAGACGCTTAAAATTTGTAGGAAAACTCTCAAACAAGCCGTCTTCAATTGTTGACGACAATGAGTGCATCTGCAAAATTTCCATGCGTCGACAAGAAGATAAGACGTGGTGAATGCCTCGAGATGTCAGTCCACTCCATCCTGTTATCTTAAGTCTCTTCAAATTCCAAAAATTCTCCGAGATTGACTTCAACACAACATCTCCTTTTTGGGAACAACCGTCCAAGATCAGAGTCTCCAAATTGTGGAATGAACTTGCGCGAAAAAACTTCGATAATGATGAAACGTGCCTTAGACTGTATTCACTAAAAACAAGCTTCAGGTACTTCAAATTGAAACTATTCCGTATGGGTATTAAGCTCATGACGTACCGCTCATGAGATGTGCAATCAAATTTTATGCAGAGTCTTTCTAAACACGACTCGAACTTGTTTTCAAATAAATTTAGAAGATTTCGTTGATCAACGGAGCTTACACAAACTTTGAAAATTTTCAATCTTTCGCCGAGATGCTCTGCTACGCATGCCATGGTTTCGCAGTCTATTTTTAACCCATAGCAGATAAGGCTAGTCAAATTGGGACTACGCTTGACAATCTGCCTAAGTCTCACCAGAGTTCCGTTGTTGTCAGCTCGTTGAAAATACCAAGAATTTGTAAAGGAAATCTTAAGCTTAGATAGTTTCAAATTTGACAATTCGGGGGGAAGTTCCATATAAAAAAAACTGATAGCGCTTATTTCCAGGGAGTGCAGGTCGGACCAATTAATTTTATTAAGTACGTCAGACAGAATATGGGTGACTGAGATATCCAAGTGTTTAAGGCTACTACAGATCGGTTCTAATTTCTCCACAGTTCGAGTAGCTTCAGAGATCAGGGGTACTAGGCAAGTCAAAGATTTCAACCTGGTAGAGGTGGCAAGAATCACATCCAGGAATGATTTTGCTTCCGAGCGATGTTCTACATGTTGACAAAATTGACTAGAATTATGTTCAGCTACATTTGTTACCGTCGGTTTCATCCGACAACTGGTTGATGAAACGTCAATTACATCCCTTCGTCGAATGACTACCTCCGTCCACAATATCGGATCGTTGCTAATGCTGTGCCACCGACTGCACACTTTCGAAATGGAACCGTGCAACTCTTGCACTGAGATATAAGAAAAAACTTTTAGGAGAACTTCATCAGGCAGATCTGTGATGCTACGATGGAATGGTACCGACTTCTGATGCGTTGTCGGTTGCAACAGCTTGATGTCTGGAGTATTATCTGAAAATGAATAATATCACATTCTACATAGAACACTCTGAGAACACATACCTCCGCCAAGCAAGGCAACGGTTCTGAGATCATGATTTTCTTTGTTTCAATACAAAAATCTAATCAATTGTGCCCTTCATCAGTGTTAATGGCTTTAGTACTTTTTTTTTAGATCCGTTCATAATTTTTTTGATATGTTACAAACAAACATTCTGACAAACATTAGTCAAACGGAGCAACCTATCATCCTCAAAATTTTTTTTTCACATATGCTTTCCAGCATTACTAACATTTCCTATAAATTTCATAAAGATCCATTCATAATTTTTTTAGTTATAGTGCTAACCAGTATAAAATTAAAATCAGTGACAAACTAACGAGCGAACAAACAGATCATTGCAAAAACTTGGTCACTTTCTCTTCGTGATAAATCAAATAACTTACGCAAATTGCATAAAAACCGTCCGCAAATTTTTGAGTTCTGCCATCGAGAAAACTGAGGCTAACAAACAAACAAATAACCGGATAGACGGATCCCCACCAAAAGTTAATTATCTGTTTCACCTAACATACCAAACAATGCTTATAAATTTCGTCAAAATCCATTCATAACTTTTTCAGTTACCTTGGTGACAGACAGAATAACAAACAAATAGACAGACTCGACGGAAACATAACCTTCTTGCTTGACAGAGGTAAATATTGTCTACAGATTTACCTAATACCAATGTTCCTAAATAGACTGGTGTGCTGATTACGAAGCTTTAGTTTCTAGCATTAATTTATTAATTTGCGTCCGGTCTTTCTCGACACAATTCATGCTCTTTTTGCCAGCCCATTGGGCTGTCTGCATCCGGTACCTCTTTTTGGTTCATGTAACCGGAGCTGGTGATGGTGGCTGTCTATAGTCTTTTGATAAATTTCTTAGGATAATTTGCTTTCATTAGTTAAAAACTATATCGGCTTAAGTGAAATAAATTAAATTGAACCGGACGCAGAGTGGCATGAATGAGGAAAAGAATTGTAATCTCCCCAATTTCAATTTGATTCTTCTGGTGGTGGCTCTCGCTTTGGAGCGGCTATTGAGACGTTGTTGAGTCAAGAAAATCTTCTCATCTCACCTATGTCATAATAAAAGATCGAAGCTGTGATTCATTTGATTTTCTTCATCTTCTTTTCTTCTTTACATGTTTCCGTGATTCTGGCGCGGTGGCAATAGCTCATGGAGAGTCGAAGCGTGGGTCCCAGAGCCAAACTCGCCATATAAGTTTGCGACTATTCTGTGTACGTGCATCGATGTGCATGCCTGCTGCATTTAAGGTACTTGTGCTGTGTGCCATTGACACATGTCGCTGCAACGCAGATTTGGTTAGGTTAGGGTAAGGTTAGGTTAGGCTAGGTTAGGTAGTGCTTATTGCAGTGCTTCTGGTGGTGAAGCAGCAAAAGAGCTGACTTGAACGCACGCCCAGCGATTCACGTACGCAGCGCGGCGAGTTTGGCGCCCGCGCATCCAGGCTGCTCTCTGTGAGTGGGTCCTGTCGGTCCGCCTGCTGTGTGATCCAATCTAACTTCCTTCGTTCTTGGTGCTCCATTAGGTAGATCCTTTTCTGATCTCCACTTCCTTTAATTTTGGTTTCAAACGATTGGATTTCTGATGAAACGCACTGATTTTAGTATATACTCTTTGGTCCCAGGCGGCCTTGCGTTTAGGGATAGCCATTAGGAACCACAAAAGAAAAGCGTTAGTTTTGTCTCTATTTTTTCAAGCTGACCCGCCTTGCTTCGGCGTGTCTTTTGCGTAGGAGTGCAGTCATTCGCGGACTGTGACGGTCAGGTTTTAGAGGGGTAAACGCATAAACTGTTTAGGTTTCGGGCAATGCATCTTTTTTTTACTAAAATATTCGTGTTTTTACTTTTCTAGAACAGTTGAGCAGTTACTTATCGTACATAAGCTATGAATAGTGGCCAAGCCTAATTGTTTGAATAATACGATAAGTTTCGAGCAATGTGATCCTCATATCTAGTTCTTTCGTCTCAACTATAGATTCTTCTGTTTCATTTGTGCTTATCCAGGTGAAACTTGTCTCAACTCTGTTATCCGAATTTGAGGTTTCAATGTCTTATGATTTTGTGTGAATTAAGCCTCGTGCTGTTATATATTTTTACAATTAAAGTCTGTTGTGATGGGTCGGATGTAATTTTTTTGACATCCGCGGATGCGGATCTGTCAGCAGATATCCCAGTTCTGATGCAGATGTTACCACCTCAACATCCGCGGATGCGGAGGTTCCGATCTGAACATCCGGGGATGCAGATACGGATGCGGATTTCATATATGTTACCTGTATTAATTCAAATTTTGAATCAAAATGGTTTACAACTAGTGAAAAAATTACCATTCAACGAGTTTAGCCACCCCGTCACACACAAACTCTCACAACGGCAGCTTGAGCAACACTAAAGGGCGGCGCTATTAGCTTATTTCACGGGGCAACAAATTGCCTCGACAGCCGCCAGTGCTACTGCTGCAGTCTTCAGTGACTGCACTGCAAGACTAAGTCTGAACTCTCCATTTAGCGAAAAACCAAGTTAGCGCCTTAAAAAAGCCTTCGATATGAAGAAAAAAACCCAAGATCTTTAATCAAATATCGGTCTATTAATAATTTTGTTATACATTGCCCCGTCTTTTAGGGAATGACTAGTTGACTCACAAATCTGATCCAACTCCTACCTTATCCATGTATTCATCGTCCATATCTAGACAGACCACAACTTGCTTATCGCTTTTCGTTTCATTAAGTGTCACTTGAGAGCGTCTAGCTGGACCTCCTCTCTCCAGATCTTTCAACAGATTTTGAGCTTCCATGTGATACATGATTGCTTACTTTTGTCACATGTTGCTTGGCCAAGCAGCCATGCTAACGAAAAAGAACCATGACGTGGCGAGTATACGAGGACTGTCGACCCCCGCGTCCCGAGGAAGGCAGTTTTATTGGCTTTCAATTTATATATGTCATTGAACATTTAATGCTAAAGAAGTAAATAAGTTCCATGATATGAGCAATTGACAGTTCAATCTGAATATTTCAACACTTTCGTCTTTTTGCATTACGACCGCAACCGTATCGCGTCACCTGTCGGATTTCGATGTCTGGCTGCTCTAACTAGCGGTGAGTTTTGATGCAGAAAAAGGACGAATGATAGTTTCTTAGGTAAAGTATGGACCAGAATGGACTAATGCAGCAAACCATATGCTAAGCGTATAACACACCATGTGCTTTCTACGGTTTAAATCTATTGCAACATAAGTAAGTTTTGAAATTTCTTCAGTCTTCGTAAATAATCATACAGTTCTGGTATTTTCCCAGAAACAGCCAAAAAAACACGAATTAAACGAGTTTGTTTAAAACTATCAATCAAGTTTCAAAACAAAGATCTTGGTTTAAAAACCAAGTGTTGGCAGTATTGCATTAAACTAAAAAAAAAAAACCCTTGAGATAGTCCTTTGTTGACAGGGACAGAGCTTGCACAAATTTCAAATTTCAGCTGTAAGCACTGTGGATGAGCTTAGTGTACACTGTACACTGTACAGTGATGTGCCTGCACATCCGCACCTCAATTACTGCGGATGCAGGTGTTCATAAATGCCGACTCGCTGATGTATCTTAGTTGAATCGCTGCATGATGCGGATGTTTTAAAAAAGGTGCGGATGCATAAGCGAATATTTGCCCCATCAATAAATTTCTGCTAGAATTAAATCGAATTTTGCTGTGAAAAATAGGTTGTCTAGGCCTTGTCTTTTGTTGCGCTATGCCCAACTTGTGATAAAATCATTGCATTTTTCTGAAGTAATTCCTTGCGCTTGTAAACAATTAGCAAACTCTAAATATTTTCTTTTGTTTTGCGCAGTCACTAACTACGGGTCAATAAACGCCAACTACCAGAAGATTATGGTTCTTAATAACCGCCGGCACACTGATTAAAATAATTACGCTCCAAGAAACTAGTAAGAAATACTAGGAATCTCCATTTTATCTATGATGGAAAGATTCTACAGTATAAACTCTTACAGTGAAAGATCAGAATACGAAATTATCGAGGCATTACTTGTGAAGCAGTTCGGTGACCGTAGACCGGGATCAACTTCAAAGCGAGAGATCGGCAGATTGATTAATCGTAAGTGAGTGACTATGACTGAAATAATAATAATAATAATAATAATAATAATAATAATAATAATAATAATAATAATAATAATAATAATAATAATAATAATAATAATAATAATAATAATAATAATAATAATAATAATA
>LQNS02277602.1:16080173-16098573 GCA_001587735.2 Parhyale hawaiensis
TTAGGGATGGAGTAGAACCTAGCTGGTTATTGCCTCTTATATCTTGAAATACATTTTGACCTACTTTGGAGAAGTATTCATTGAATTCTGACGCTGTTTTTGAAGGATTTTCAAAGGATTTTCAAGCTGACACGCCTTGCTTCGGCGTGTCTTTTGCGTAGGAGTGCAGTCATTCGTGGACCGTGACGGCCAAATTTTAGAGGGGTAAACGCATAAACTGTTTAGGTTTCGGGCAATGCATCTTTTTTTTTACTAAAATATTCGTGTTTTTACATTTCTAGAACAGTTGAGCAGTTACTTATTGTACATAAGCTATGGATAGTGGCCAAGCCTAATTGTTTGAATAATACGGTAGGTTTCGAGCAATGTGATCCTCATATCTAGTTCTTTCGTCTCAACTATAGATGCTTTTGTTTCATTTGTGCTTATCCAGGTGAAACATGTCTCAGCTCTGTTATCCGAATTTGAGGTTTCAATGTCTGATGATCTTGTGTGAATTAATCCTCGTGCTGTTATATATTTTTACAATTAAAGTCTGTTGTGATGGGTCGGATGTAATTTTTTTGACATCCGCGGATGCGGATCTGTCAGCAGATATCCCAGTTCTGATGCAGATGTTACCATCTCAACATCCGCGGATGCGGAGGTTCCGATCTGAACATCCGGGGATGCAGATACGGATGCGGATTTCATATATGTTACCTGTATTAATTCAAATTTTGAATCAAAATGGTTTACAACTATTGAAAAAATTACCATTCAACGAGTTTAGCCACCCCGTCACACACAAGCTGTCACAACGGCAGCTTGAGTAACACTAAAGGGCGGCGCTATTAGCTTATTTCACGGGGCAACAAATTGCCTCGACAGCCGCCAGTGCTACTGCTGCAGTCTTCAGTGACTGCACTGTAAGACTAAGTCTAAACTCTGCATTTAGTGAAAAACCCAGATTGCGCTTTAAAAAAGCCTTCGATATGAAGAAAAAACCCAAGATCTTTAATCAAATGTCGGTCTATTAATAATTTTGTTATACATTGCCCCGTCTTTTATGGAATGACTAGTTAACTCACAAATCTGATCGAACTCCTACCTTATGCATGTATTCATCGTCAATATCTAGACAGACCACAACTTGCTTATCGCTTTTCGTTTCATCTAGTGTCACTTTATAGCGTCCAGCCGGACCTGCTCTCTCCAGATCTTTCAACAGATTTTGGGCTTCCATGTGAAACATGATTGCTTACTTTTGTCACATGTTGCTTGGCCAGGCAGCCATGCTAACGAAAAAGAACCATGACGTGGCGAGTATACGAGGACTGTCGACCCCCGTGTCCCGAGGAAGGCAGTTATATTGGCTTTCAATTTATATATGTCATTGAACATTTAATGCTAAAGAAGTAAAAAAGTTCCATGATATGAGCAATTGACAGCTCAATCTGAATACTTTAACACCTTCGTCTTTTTGCATTACGACCGCAACCGTATCGCGTCACCTGTCGGATTCCGATGTCTAGCTGCTCTAACTAGCGGTGAGTTTTGATGCAGAAAAAGGACGAATGATAGTTTCTTAGGTAAAGTATGGACCAGAATGGACTAATGCAGCAAACCATATGCTAAGCGTATAGCACACCATGTGCTTTCTACGGTTTAAATCTATTGAAACATTAGTATGTTTTAAAATTCCTTCAGTCTTCGTAAATAATCATACAGTTCTGGTATTTTCCCAGAAACAGCCAAAAAACCACGAATTAAACGAATTTGTTTAAAAACTATCAATCAAGTTTCAAAACAAAGATCTTGGTTTAAAAACCAAGTGTTGGCAGTTTTGCATTAAACTAAAAAATACCCTGAGATGGTGATTTGTTGACAGGGACAGAGCTTGCACAAATTTCAAATTTCGGCTGAAAGCACTATGAATGAGCTTTGTGTACACTGTACACAGTGTACAGTGATGTGCTTGTAAATCTGCACCTCAATTACTGCGGATGCAGATGTTCATAAATGCCGACTCGCTGATGTATCTTAGTTGAATCGCTGCATGATGCGGATGTTTTAAAAAAGGTGCGGATGCATATGCGAATATTTGCCCCATCAATAAAGTTCTGCTGGAATTAAATCAAATTTCAAAGTGAAAAATAGATTGTCTAGGCCTTGTCTTTTGTTGCGCTATGCTCAACTTGTGATAAAATCATTGTATTTTTCTAAGTAATTCCATGCGCTTGTAAACAATTAGCAAACTCTAAATATTTTCTTTTGTTTTGTGCAGTCACTAACTACGGGTCAATAAACGCCAACTACCAGAAGATTATGGTTTTTAATAACCGCCGGCACAGCTGATTAAAATAATCACGCTCCAAGAAACTAGTAAGAAATACTAGGAATCTCCATTTTCTCTATGATGGAAAGATTCTACGGTATAAACTCTTGCAGTGAAAGATTAGAATACGATATTATCGAGGCATTACTTGTGAAGCAATACGGTGACCGTAAATCGGGATCAACATCAAAGCGAGAGATCGGTAGATTGATTAATCGTTTGTGAGTGACTATGACTGAAATAATAATAAACTCACCTGAGCATCGTGTGGTTGATATTGGCCGTCTTACGATCTTCATTTTTAAAGTACAAGAAGTAAGTTAATAAAATGAAGAAACTGAAACATGGATCTGCAAAGGAAAAACATTATTATTAATGATACTAGGAGGCAATAAAATTTAGTGCGGTAATAGAAAAGAAGCCGGTATGGTACTGATGTGGTAATTTCTTCCCTTCTCACGGACAGGATAGCAACTTGTAGGCCAATAAGTTTCTTCATACCAGCTAAATAAATTAATCATGAAATGGAGGGCACGGAAACAACCACACTTTATTCCATACAAGCCTGTATTAGAAAATCTAAAGCATCTAAACACAGCGAAGAGACTCCTTGTGTGATCAGGCTGCTGGCTTATTGAACACTGACACGTCTTCGCAGGACAAGAGGGAATTGAGCTATTTTTCGATGTAATTAACGCATCTTACAGCCAGGAACTAAAGAGCACTGAAGATTATAAAAAGCAGCACAGGCAGAAGCTAGGAAATCGTCCTGCCTAATTATAAATTACCATAAGTGAACGATAGAAATTTCAGTTCACAGCTGAGCGACCTCCACCACTTCTCTTCTCGTGATTGTTACTGGGAGGTCGAAGTTCTGTCGCTCGATATACGCAGACGCGCCTGGCCTTCCATGGCCGGCATGGTGCAATGCGTGACAGAAATTACTGCAGCAGCCTAGCAACGAGTTCTACGCGCAACTGAAACTTGAATGGTGTTTTAGGGATGACAACTTTGAGATGAAAACTACATGGAATATGAAGCCTAGTATCACTTTATAGGCTTGGAGGCATTCCTACTTAGTCTAAAGAAACTTGAGAAGTACAGATTTTTTTTATTAGGCGCATAGGATTTTCACGAGCTCTTAAGTATAATAGAAGCAAACTAACGGGTGACTGCTGCGGCCGTTTTGAGTTACTGGTGTAGTACACGTGCCACTGAGGCTGTGTAGCGAGAAACATGGACTGGTGTATGGATGCGGTGACAGCAAGTCTGGAATACTGCAATGTATGGGACCGAGCTCATGTCACAATATGCTAGTTATTCCGAGGCCACATATGCATTCGCAAGAACAACTCGAAGTGAGGATGAGAAAATATTTCTCGGTTTTGAAATATATATTATTTAAACTCAAATTCGGTAGCATAGATACGGTGGCAGGAACGACATACGAGCTGCACATCCTCACACCACGTGGTTCCTATGAAAGCATAAAAAAAACTAGAGCACTCTGAGAGCGCATACCTCCGCCAAGCGAGGCAACGGTTGCAAAAAATTTTAATTGGCTCTGAAACCCTAATTTACTTTGTATAAACTCCAAAATCCAATCAGTTGTGTCTTTTGATACTAATAACAGCTTGTGCAATTTTCTTGAAGATCCGTTCATAACTTTTTGAGTTTTACTGCTAACAAACGTTAAGACAAACATGAGTCAAACATGCAAACGAACATACCGATCTGCACCAAAATTTGATCATTCATGTCTTTTATTATTACTAACAACTCCCATAAATTTCATAAAGATCAATTAATTATTTTTGAGTTATTGTGCTAACAAGAATAAATTAAAAAACGGTGAGAAACGAACGAACAAACGGATCATTACCAAATTTGATCATTTACGTTTTGTTATATACCCAACAACTCATGTTGATTTCATAAAAATCCATTCATAACTTTTTTAGTTATGGTATAGAGAAAATGAGGCAGGCAAACAAACAAACAAGCAAACGGATGTTCACATCTTTACCAAAAGTTAATCATCTGTTTCTCCTAACATGCAAAACAATCCCTGTAAATTTCGTCCAAATCGGTTAATAACTTTTTGAGTTATCTTGGTGACAGACAAACACGACGAAAACATAACCTCCTTGGCGGAGGTAATTAGCGTTAAAAACTGACATTAGAAAGATTATAACTTACGAAATATCTGAACTTTTAAGAATTACTGCCTTACTTTGCTGTAATACTGAATAATCAAATGATATACTGTATATCAAAGTTACGAGTATATTAAGCTTCCAATAAAAAATATATATAATTAAGTTGTGTATTTTTTCATACTGTGGGCGTACCAGCAACCTAGCTAAATTATAACTGCTTTTCCAGCACATCTTCGTTATATATCGTACTTATTAATGCACCACTTGGTTTGTAGCTCAAGTTAATTTATGAATAAATCTTGAATACGCTTAGTGTGCACATCTTGACAGCACTATACTGTTGACTTTTGAATAGCGTCCTATGTGCATACTATATATTTCAGTGAAAGAATGGTTCGTTTAATCAGTAAATTATTTTCTCTCAAGGTTTGCTTGCCGCAATAATTTTTGAAGTTCATTATGAAGTAAGTGTTTTCAGCGATGAGCTGCTATTGTCATTTGCATACAAGGTATCTGTTCTTAGATTTTTAGTTATTCATTTACTATTAGTGAAGATGGCAGTATATTCAATAATTTCGGGCTTCGTTCTGCCTTACATAGACTACTTCAAAATAAAGTTACACATTATTTGTATTCTATCAACCTCTGTTTGATATAATGTACTTATTAATGAAATCCATCCGCGACAGTTACTGAGTACTTCTTATAGTTGCTGATTCAGTATTTAATTTGTCCAGGAACGTAGCATCTTCACCTAGTTCTATGCAGGAAGGTGATATTGCTTCATTGTACTCTGTGATCGTTATTTTCTTTTTCTTTCATCGTTTGCTGGGCTGGTTGCGTGGAGGTTGATAACTTTATGGAATTTCCTCCATTTTTGTGTCTCCTGGTCTGTTGTATTATAATCATAATTGCTATAATATTATAACAAACATAACAGTAACGATAACCATTAACATATGTATTATCTCTGCCGATCAGAACTCCTTATTTTTCTCAAATACCTTAAACATGTTAACTGAATCCGCTGATTAACTGAATCCGTCCTTTGTCTGTCTGTCACCAAGATAACTCAAAAAGTTACGAACTGATTTGGACGAAATTTACAGGGGTTGTTGCGTATGTTAGGAGGAACAGATGATTAACTTTTGGTTAAGATATGCCCATCCGTGTGATTGTTTATCTGCCTCATTATTCTCAATGCCATAACTCAAAAAGTTATGGATGGATTTTTAATCAAATTAACATGAGTTGTTAGGTATATAACGAAGAGTAACTGACCAAAATTTGATAATGATCCGTTTGTTCGTTCGTTTGTCACTGTTTTTAATTGTATGCTTGTTAGCACAATAACTAAAAAATAATGAGTAGATCTTTATGAAATTTATGGGGGTTCTTAGTAATGTTAAAGGACATCAATGATTAACTTTTTATGCAGATCGGTTTGTTCGTTTGTATATTTGACTCATGTTTGTCATAACGTTTGTTAGCAGTATAACTCAAAAAATTAAGAACCGATCTTCAAGAAAATTGCGCAAGCTGTTATTATCGTCAAAAAGCACAAATTATCAGATTTTGGACTTTATACAAAGAAAATTATGGTTTCAGAGCCAATTTGAATTTTTTGCTACCGTTGCTTCGCTTGGTAGAGGTATGCTCTCTCAGAGTGTTCTAGTATTATAAAATTTGACGTTTGCAATGCAGTAGATGGTTCATACCAGGTATAGCATTATGTTGTTTGCATTCTACACGCCTTTGACTCGTGACTTTTCGGCCTTTTGAAGCGAAATGTACTTATTTTTTGGAAAGAATAAGCTCTCGAAGTACGTTAATGTGAAAATTGGCCTCTCCACGACGAACATGGACGCCCTCGATACGCCACTGTGAGACACAGCGGTAGTGGACACAGTCAGTCTGCTATAATATTCACCTCATAACTGGTGGTGTTGCTATTATTGTGAGTGATACATCCGTAGACTTGAAAGGCCCATTGATTATAGCTACCTTGGTGTGGTGTCTCGTTAGTTTGTTAATACCGTTGCCGAAATGCGTGATGTGTGAACCAACCAAGCTAGTGAGCCCATAGCTGCCGTGTCAGTTTATGCCTTGGCTATTTATACGGTCTGAGGCCTGTGACTTCTGGGAAGAGTTATTTCATTTGTAAACTTTGGGCGAATACGTCAGCTTTTCCCTGCACTTAGCTGACTAGGACAGTGTATCGGTCGATTGTAACTTATGATCCAAAACACAGGAGCTGAGTTCCTTATTACCGTTAAAGTACTAAGTACTGCGAGTTGCGTGGCTTCCCTTCATTTCACGGTGCTACTAAATATAGAAGCGGTAAAACGGATCTTCGCTAACAGTTAATTATGTGTTGCTCCAAATAGAGCCGACTATTCCTGTAAATTTAATGAAGATCCATCCATATCTTTTTGAGTTCTCTAGTTGAGAGACAAGCTTGCAAACAGCCAAACTCCAATATAGCCATTATCTCCTTATCGGAGGTAAGAACAAAGCCATTAGTTTTCCGTTTAGCTATAGTCATATAATTTGCAAACACTACTACATCAAAAACCCAGATTACTTCGCATAATTAAGCATCGTCATGTCCTCTAGCTATAATTGTAATTTCCAGAGCACAGAAATACAAACAATTGCATATTAATTTATTTTACCGATATTTTCGTACTTTGTGCCCATTCCTCGCCATCGATTCAACTGACGCTTTGTTGATGAAATGTACCCCGAGTACAGCCCAGGCCTTACACAAGGCACAGAGGAAAAAAGAAGGAGCTTGCAAAACATCGAAAGAAACGTGGAGCCCATGGTGGTATTTCCACGCTACATAGGTGAATACAGCAAGATGGGATTGAAGAAGAACCTACAGCCCATCCTCAGATATCGAAATACTGATAGTAATTTATCAGCTTAATAATGTTACGACAAAGTAATGTCCTTGGTCACAATTTCATTGACCTTTTCGAAAAGGTCCCCAGCTCATCATCGAAACAATAAAATGCTCATCCAGATCCATGGTGCTGATGGTAGTTACAGGAAGGTCTTTCTCACCCAGTCTTGCCAAAGGATACAACAAATGCAATTCTTTTGAGTATCGTACATGCTTTAATTTGAGTAATGTTTTAAGTATTGTGTAGTTTCTTCGATTTTTTTATGGTATTTTAGTAGCAAATGACGTTACCTATTACGATGTAAAAATTTGCTTTGTTTAGAATAAATACGTTATCGAGTAGTACAAGAAAAAGCCCAGTTCACATTGAGGGATATTCCCACGATATCGTAAGTTGCCTTAGTCTTCGAATTTTTGAAAACATTCGAAGAACAAATGAAATCATGAATAAATACGATATATGTAAAAAAGTCGTTATTTTTATTGTATGAGCGATTAGGGCAAACAACAGTNTCCCACGATATCGTAAGTTGCCTTAGTCTTCGAATTTTTGAAAACATTCGAAGAACAAATGAAATCATGAATAAATACGATATATGTAAAAAAGTCGTTATTTTTATTGTATGAGCGATTAGGGCAAACAACAGTAGAACCATTCAGAGTCACACAGAATAAAATGACGCGACTGATGTCATTTCACTACTTACAAATGAAAACTTAGTTTTAATTTGTAGACTGGAGATGAAATGGATAGCGCTCTTCATTTAATTTCCAATTTAATAGAGATTACTAACTAACCCAATGGCCAGTAGTGTTGCGACTGAAGGATGAGGATAGCGAACGGGTATCAATAAGGCCATAGTATGTACAGTGACCGTGCTTGGTCGTATCAGTGACTGAAATATTTATCAACAGCTTGGCTTGTGTATGGGTTGCAGATTGCAAGCACATTACTAAACCGAAAAAATATACCAGATGTTTTTAACATTCACCTAAAATGACAAACGAAGTGCTAAGATAGTGAGAAACGTCCCAAAAAATGGCCTAACTTGCGCTTGACCACGCGCTGGACAGCCCACCACAATGTGAACTTTGCTTTCGCTGCTGTCCCCTCCTTCTGAATTGGCATCTTGGTCAGTCCATTAGCTAGCATCTATTATAATGAACTTCTTAAAGGAACATTGCAGCAGTTGCACGATTTACAACTATCTTCGCATACATTTAGGTCTAACCTGCTATAGAAAATGAGACATTGCATTTCAATGCGTGACAAGGTCAATGAAAAATTGTTTATTTTCATGGCTAATTAGAGTTTTAACTCCGTCTCTCGATGCACAAGTTATCATGATCAAACTGCTTTTAAAAATAGAAAACCGTCAATAAACTTAAGTCTGCCAATGCTACTGTTTTATCAATCGAAATGGTTTAGACATACCGAATATAATAATTACTTCTCTTCCTTCTTCACGTGCGGATGTGAGCGCTTGAACGCGCTTCCCATATCATACTGTGTGTAAATGAGGTGATTGTATGTTTAATAAATCGAGTGTTAGATGGGAGCTCAATACATCAGCATCTCATTCCAGCGATGTTTAGTTATTGAGTCTCAAATGTTAGATCGTTGGGAGAATCATAGCATTGTCAGATTTAAGCTCTTTGACGCTTTTCTCTTTATCCCCTGCGAGCGAGACGAAGAGCGGCGATAATGTTTTCGTTGAAGATTTAAGTATATTTGTACGTATATTTCTATGTCTGTGCGCCCAAAAAGAAGGTGTTGAGCAATGTTCATAAATTTTTGGAGAGTTAGGCGGGTTGCCTTAGATGTGAGAACAATGCCAATATACAAGAGCTAACTGGCTATCAAATATGAAGGTGCTAAATTTTATTGTCTGCTCTCCCAAAATGACGCATGAGTTGAGTCATAATATGTACTTTTTTCCGGGCAGTCAGGTGGGTTGACTGAGATGTGAAAAATGCCCAAAAACAAGAGTTTGCTTACCATAAAAAATGACAGCGATAAATTTGACCTCTTCTGTTACTGATAGTCTTACACCACGAGGCGTTCTAGTTTTTATTTCAGCCTGATGATGATGCTTGTGCATCAGAAAGTTGAGATTGCATGTTAAGCGAGATCGGTTCTCAATATAGAGAAAATATTGTAAATTCATAACGATCTCGCGCCCAAAGAATTTACATAATAAATTTCTATTACTAAGATACTGAAGTCTGGTTAACTTCCCCTATTATACGTATTAGTCTATCTATCCGTTTGTCCATGCAATTTTAGACAGTCGTAAAAAGTTGTAGAGGGTTACCACATGAATGAGGTTAAGAAGTTTTACTAAGAGTGGCACGCTGGTCTTGATAAGGCTAACGTATGCTAAATTAGTTGCCAATGCGTCTTCGTCATAAGAGACTATGGCTTCCGGGACACACGGACTATATAGAAAAGTTAAGATAATACAAATAAAACTGAAATCACCAAGAAATTAATCTTCTAAGAGTAGTACATGAAACTGATGACCTTACGAAAAAAGGTTGGAAACTGTGCCAAGCGAATCTTCACCGGCATCAAAAAATTCTACATCGATTTTAATGTTAGGGTAGATCCTATTCAGAGTATCGACAAGCTCTGGGTATATAAAATTGCTAGACTTAACTTCAAGACGCCTGAAATTGGAAGGGAGACATTCAAACATACTTTGATCAAATTTTACAGCCAGCGAGTGCAATTGCAAAATTTCCAGTCGTGGACAAGATTTTAGAACACCGCTGATACCTCCAGCCGATATCCCGGACCAGCCACCTATTTTTAACCTTTTGAGGTTTTTGAAGTTTTGGGAGATGGATGTTAACAGCGCGTCTCCGTTTTGGAAGGAAGCTTCCAAAATTAGGGTTTCCAAGTTAAAAAATGCACTTGCCCGGAAGAACTCTGGCAATGACGAAAAGTTATTCCAAGAGGATTCGCTGAGCACTAGCTTCAAATATTTTAAGTTATGCAGGTTCCGTAAAGGCATCAAATTGATAACGAGAGGTCTGTAGGACCTATTATCACTTTTTATGCATATATTTTCAAGGCCCAATTCAAAATTGTTTTCGAAAAAACTTGTGAGAATTTCCTGATCAGCAAAGCAAACACTCATTTTGAAAGTTTTCAGTCTTTCTCCAAAATGCTTAGCCACGCATGCCATTGTTTCATGGTCAATGTTCAACCCGTAGCATACGATGCTCTTCAGGTTAGGGCTAATCTCTAGAATTTTCCTAAGTTTCTTTACTGAATTGGCGCTGCTATGTTGGTGAAAAAACCAAGAATTTGTTGAAGTTATTTTCAGACTGGTGAGCTTCAATTTTGTGGAATCTGAGGGAAGTTGCACTTGATGAAAATTGGTAGCTCGTATTGACAGAGAACGCAGCTCTGACCAGTTGATATTATTAAGCAAATTTGATTGTATGTGAGAGTCTGAAACATGCAAGTGTTTCAGGTTGTTGCAGATAGGTCCCAGTCTCAAGATGGCCTGCGTTGCCTCAGCCTTCTTGAGATCTACACACGTCAATGATTCTAGCTTTCTAGAGTTGTTGAGAATCACATCTAAAAATGATTCTTCGTTCGAATGATGTTCTTGAATTTTGCTAGATTGGGTTAAACGAGTTTCGACAGCAATTGCTTTAGTTTGTTTCCTTTTAGAACTCGTTGCTATTGCATCATTAACATCTGATGGTCGAATCACTACATCCGTCCACAGTATCGGATCGTAGCCAATGGTTTGCCATCGACTGCACACTTTCGTAATGCAGTAGTGCAGCTCTTGCGGTGTCATCCATGAAAAAATTTTTACAAGAACTTCATTTGGAAGATCTGCGATATTGTGCTGAAATGGCACTGACATCTGGTTTGTGCTCGATAGGACGTTATCTGAAAGCAAAAAGAAAAATTAAATTACATAAATCTTGACACGGAATTTTTGTACACTATGTCAACCTATGCATGATTATAGCGGTAAAATAGATCACGTCTCAATTAAGTAGAAAATTATTAAAGAGTTTTATAACCTCCGCCTAGAAGGTCATGTTTTCATCGGGTTTGTCTGTCTATTGTCTGTCTATTTGTCTGTCACCAAGATAACTCAAAAAGTTATGGAGGGATTTTGACAAAATAAACAGGGATTGTTAAGCATGTTCGGATGAACAAATGATTAGCTTTTGGTGAAGATCCGTTCTTCCGTTTTTTATCTTAACTCGAAAAGGTGAGGACGTATTTTTATGAAACTCAAACGAGTTGTTAGATATATCACGAAGAGTAAATGACCAGATTGTGTTGTGATCTGTTTGTTTGTTCATCAGTTTGTCGCCGTTTTTAATTTCACGCTTGTTAGCCCATAACTCAAAAAGTTACAAATGAATCTTCAAAAAATTTACAAGAGTTGTGGGCAGTGTTAAAAGACATAAATGATTAGATTTTGGTTATGAGCGGTTGATCTGTTCGTGAGTTTGACTAATGTATCTCAGAATTCTTGTTAGCAGCACAACTCAAAAAAAATATGAACGGACCCATAAAAAAACGCTGAAACTATTAGTACTATAAAAAGGTACAATGAATAGATTTTGGGCTTGATACTAAGAAAATTATGGTCTCAGAACCAAGTTTGAATTTTTCGTTGCCGTTGCCTCGCTTGGCGGAGGTATGCACTCGTAGAGTGTTCTAGTTATTATTGACATACACCAGACTGGCGACGTGAGAACGGAGGAAACTCCGTAAGGTTACCAACCACCACGCAGCAAGCCTAGCAAGAGAAAAAAGGAAAAGGTAAAGTCCACTTGACCGTACCCCAACTGGAAAACCAGTGGCGGAAGACTCCATGTGACAATATCTGCCACCCCAACCCTCCCTATTGCTAGAGAAGGTCAGTAAACCCACAGAGAATATTAAAGATCACAGCATCACTCTGTTTACAAATTGCTTCAAGCTGCCAATATCACCACCAATCAAGAGAAAGCCATCAAGATCACTCCAAACATGTGCATATGATTGAACACATGAACGAGAATGTGGGATTGTAAGACACATTACGGATTCCAGGACAAACTCATGAATTGAGCACGACTACGCCAAGTATACCGCTCCCCAGAAAATGGCTCCAGAAGAAAAATTGCCCGGAGATGACTACGGCAATTATATATTTTATAGAGAATGTAAACCCCAACAACTCTACGTTGATGCACCAGTTGACAAGGCACAACACCATCCAGCTAAAACTCGCATCGACGACCACTCTGTCAAGTAAACTCAGATTCAGATGACAGTCAGCAGCAAAATCCCAGACTAAGATGCAAGAAGCAGTATTTTACAAGGGGAGGACATAGCAAGTAAAGCAGCAACGTGTCAAGGCTACTGAACAGTACACCCCTGCAGCACGTCACCCAAGACCGATTTTCTTTTGATGCCCCTGAATCAACTCAACCGATGTGGGCCTCAAACGTCAACTTCGAATCAAAATTGACAACCAAGACAGCCAGTTCATTAATCACAGGAAATGACTCACCATCCAGCATGGATGCGGAGAAAGCAGGTCTGACTGTGCGGGACCTAAACAGGAGCATAGTGTTGGCCTTGCCTGCATTTAATCTCGTCCTCCACAGAGAACACCAGAAATCAATCACCTCCAAATCACTCTAAATGGATTCTGAAACCTCAACCTTAGCACTAGGATTCTTGCAAATAGCCAGCAAAGTAATATCATCACCGTAATTGACAAGTAAATTATGAACAATATCAATCAAGTCCGTTGTATATACAATGACCAGTAAAGGGTCCAGAATACTACCCCAGCTGTAGAATACAAGATACCAAATCCAAAAACTCACTTCTCTCCCCATCAATAACTTCACATTAGCGTCTACCAGACAGAAACTAATTCACAACCGCGAAAATTGAACCCCTAACACCCATCAATCTGAGCTTTTGAAGCAACCCATAGTGATTCACGCGATCAAAAGCAGCACTGAAGTCAAGTTGGAATAACTTAGCCTCATGACCCCTATCATGAGCTAACTGTAACCCATGAAAATTGTGAAGCAGAGTACACAAGTTCGAATTGCTGAGACTGTTCAATGCTAGCCGCAGTAATGACAACACTGCGAAGCCCTTGCTGGACTGTGGCACATGCACTCTTCATGTTGTCTGTGGAAGCCGTAAGACTGCTATATATAGTGAACCCCTACTACTGGCAGGTAGGCAGGTTCTTGAGTTGTTGCTACTACCTGTTCAAGGATTCACTAGTACGGCGAGCTCTCTTTCTCCAGCTCAATGAAGTGTCGCACTCATCGTTCCCAATAAAAATTTGTCCTGTACGTTGGGTAGAGAATGGAGCTGTTGCCGCTGGGATTCTTAGCTTAATTCCAAAGTAGAAAGTTCTTGTGTAAGGAGTTAGCAAAAGGCGAAAGGAACCAAAAAACCATCCATAAACTCTGGTGAAAAACACAGTCAATGACAAGCAAGTGGCATTTTTTAGCCTCATCGCTCTAGCGCTTGACCTGTCTCGTCTGTTGAGAGAGCTAATCACCGGCGTCACGAAAGATGAGGCTCTTTCTGGTAAGTCACCAGCACATCTGTCGACTTTGGATCTTACCAAGGAGAACGTCTTGAAAAGCCCTGAATGGTACATGGTACATCCTTTGCTATCAGAGGCGACATCAGGAAGCATTGTGACCAACTGACCACAGCAGACCTTGAAAAAATTCAAAAGGAGTGCAGATCGTTTGTCATTACATTGCTGAAGAAGTTGACAAGTAAACGCCGTTTAGGAATAAAATTGTTAAAGGAGCAAGCTGCTTAAATATGAAGACTGTAGTGGACAAAGCCAGGACATCATCCATGTTTCATCTCGCTCTCCAAGAAGTAGTTTCAATCGGCGTTTTGAGTGGCAATCGTGCTGCCAGGATTAAGATAGAGTACCAGAGAGTAGTCGCAAGTCCTGATGTCCAGGAAAAGTGCTAAAGGTCCTCCAGAAAATGTTGACTGGACAGCTTCTTGAGCAGTGTGATGACACAGCCCAGTACTTCTAGCGAACTTTAGATGATTGTTTTCTCGTTGTTGTGCCCGTCACACGGGCAAGCAACAGTTGAGCGTGGATTGTATGTAATTAGTTTGGTTCTTGACGTAAATACCTATTTCTTGTTCAGTATCACATATACAGCAAATAGTATCAGTAATCGTGCATTTAATATTTCATACGTGTTTATAAGCAAAATGTCTGTTTATCTAATCACAGACCACGCCATACATAGACTGGACCCTGCCATCGGGCCTCTCGCAATTGGGCCTGGAGGTCGATTGACGTAAGTGTTAATAAAATGTGTTCTCAGAATCAGGGAAACTTCAAGCAAAGATTAATTTCTTCGTCGTACCTTAGGGAATGTGTTGCAGAGCAGGGTGCGTAGAATGTATGGAAAATCCCGTATATTGTGTAAGCCTAATCCATTAACATCTCCGAAGCTTGGACACAATAAAGGAGTTGTTACCTGTCAGTCTTTAGAGCGGCAACGCTAGCAAAACAGTTGCTGCTGGGTCCGCCGTTTGGCCATAATGGCCCATCTTTGGGGCACGTATTTTGAGACTATTTAGTTACTGTTTCTGTATCTTCCAATTTTTTGTCATCCCAGAAAAACAACGAAGAAGTCCTGCTGTCAACAAGAATTGGACATGTGATTTAAAAAAGTTTCAATCCTGTAGTACAATTGTCTTTAAGGTGTTTTGGGGGCCAACGTACTGTGAAGACAATACATATACGCATCGAACATAATATAATATGAATACCGAATGTGTGAGGCAGTTGCGTTTCAGGGTATGGTTCCCCATGAAGTTTTGTGATGCCAAAATTTACGTTTGTAGAAGGTTTATTGTTAAAAAGGATAGACATGAGAGACAAAAACCCACACTGTTGCTCTAGCCTAAGCTCCGTGTTCACACCTATGTAGGGAGCATTATCACACCAGGATGTGAATGCGAAGAAGAACTTAGCTCTATTTTTTGCATATGGTACATACTTTTTTATTTAGAAAATATTTGTTCAAGTTTTTCATCCATAAGCCATTAAACCTGTTGAGCATTTTCTGTGCCGTCTTTGATTCAAGTCAAGCGAAAAACTATCAAACTTGATTACTGCACTTATAAGAGCTACGTACGCATACCTTCAACAGTGATAGCTAATAATTTGGATTGCCACCTTTTCAATGTGCGATTCTAAAATGGATACAGAGGGCACTTGGCTACATTATTGTCAGTTTTAGAATATCACAGGTGATAGATATCGTTATTTTTTGCATATGCTCGTTATGTGGCATTACTGTAAGGAAATACGAATTCATTGATGCAGTCACTTCTCTATTCGCTGATGAAACCCAGATGCAAGCAGCTGTGTGAAATCAATGGAGGATGGGGATGTTGTGAAGTTAGATTCAACAGGTATTTTTGAAGGGCTAGAGGAGAACAAGCAAGTAAAATCATTTATTTCAACATGGCGTGTGACGGAAATTCGAAAACAGAAATTGAACTGCATGCTGTATATTTGAGACCATTCAACACTTCAACTAATGATGGATATAAAATCAAAAGGATGCAATTGCGTGAGACCCTAATGCGAGGATGACAGACTTATGATGATAGGAGAAGAATAAACCAATTGGATGCTTACGACTTTCTCGTCAAGCGAAGCAGAAGTGCATGATGTCCACTCTACTGACGTTGTGTAATTGAAATTTCGCAGGAGAGAAATGGTCGTAGAGCTTATATAGAGGTCTGCTCTATATATCCTCCAGTTAAGATCAAAATCTGCTATAATTTCTAAGCCCAAATGACAACCTCCGAACTTTCACCGATCATATATCCTGCTAATAGCTTTGTATTCTTTTCAGTAAATTGAAAGGTAATAGGTAATCCACCCTTTTAAAGTTCCGCATTTAACTAAAACTTTCTGTTTGAATTTAATTTTAGCAACGAAATGCTTCCGAAACCAATGAACAGTTGGTTGGATGCTTCACCCAATGCAGTTAATTGCTAGAATGCTAATTTCTACACAAATAGACTCAAAATTCAATACTTGATGTTGAAGTGACCAATGGAACAAAGCACTATATAGATGCGACTGTTTTATCGATGCAAGAGCGTTATCAGATCTGTAGTCTATCTGACATCTTCATATCGAAACAAAAGCAATATAATCACCAGTTGGCAGCCTGGAGCCGAACGTTCAAGGACATTCAGGACTGCAATTTTTTCACTAAATTATGAAATATTTAATGAAATCGTTATAAAGATTGTAATAGGGTAGACGTTGCCTTTCAAATACAAACTTTTGGACTACACTGGCCTTCGTAATATGGTTTTATTTATATAAACTATTGCTTATGCTGGTATGTTATGTTACACTAACTGCGAAGTGGCATTTACATGAACGTTGTGAATTTTAGTAACTCTATATTCAACTCTTACTGTATCAGAATACCCTGGAGACAAAATAGCTTTCAGCACTTACGTTCAGTGAGGAGATAACTCGCTTCTGGTTAAGAGCGACCACCACCGCACACAATGCAATCGTTAGAGGGACTGTCACGCAGGTGCAAAGTTCAGGTGTGGTGCGTAACACGACCTAGACCTTATCGAAACATTTCCATGATATCAACAGTATCTGCAAAAAAAAAAAAATTCCTGGTAACTCATAAGTACAGAAGCATGTTGTAACGTGCTCAGTATTTAAAACAATAGTGAGTTTTATTCCATATGCCTCTAAGTTTTAAAATTATTTGTCTGAGGTGATAAATTCAATCATAAATTGGTTTTATTCCCTTTTTTTGTGAGGGCATCAAATTATAAAGTTGGCGCCGGGTATCCTGAGACCTCTGCACGCCCCTGGCTGGACTGTAAACATATCACTGACGATGTCACTAATACGTAGGGCTACTTTTCGTCAATTGTATTTTAAAAATATTTTGAGACCTACTTTATAATATGGGAGACTTTTTAAACTTTCAATTATTTCACTAAACCTAATTGCCTTTCTTACTCTCTATGACTGCATTCATAGAAATTGTTCAGCGGAGGACGTGCCACTTCTTTCAGTTAGTCATGATAATGTTATTATTGCTCAGTGGTACTTAAACTTGCTTACCTGTAGGCTAGAAAAGTTATGAGAATCATCGTCAAATGTATAAAGGTTTTGTAAAATAAGTATAAAACTCAGACAGTCCTTTAATTTTTGGTTCTTAATATGAAAAACAACTTATATTACAATATTAGTCAATATAAAACAGTAAACCTTGGATCTCTCGATCAGGATTAAATGACAGCTTTAAATTAGTACACACATCGCCCACACCATACATTAACGAGACACTGGCCCCTAAGGCAGATTTCGTTCGCGCAATTGGTCCTGACTGCACGGTGCCATTATAGGCGTATTTTTATATGTTCTCCCATTACTTTTTCATAGTTATTTTTAGGCTTTTTGACTTCATTCTTTTATATTCAGTAATGGCTGGCAAACTTGTACATCCTTTTTAAAACTTATAGACGGAACAAATTCATAAAAATATTACGAAGTTTGAAGTGTAATTACGTAGAGCAACTGTTATATGACATCCTTTGACATTTGCAGTAGAGTAAAATTATTTCTCAATACAATTAATTTAATAGTCTCGTGTTGTAAAACAGAATCTTCTCAAGTTCGTGGTAAGCTCGATTTGTACTGAAATGCAAATTAAACACCTGATGGAACTGTCGATGAAATTTATTAAGTATACGGGCTAGGCAAGAAACTCAGAACAGACCTCAGAGCTGAAGGGTGAATTGGAGCAGCTTGCAGTCAGTCATGAAGTGATGGAGCCTTGGGAGCAGTGAAGTGATCTAGCATTGGAAGCAGTGAAGTGATTTCGCATCGGCGGCAGTGAAATGATGTAGAATTGGCAGCCGTTTAAGATCTAGCATCGGCATCCTAGAATAAGTGATGCATCATTGGCAGCCCT
>LQNS02277602.1:16137099-16163687 GCA_001587735.2 Parhyale hawaiensis
TTTTAATTGCAAGTCCATGTTTTGGAACAGGTCCGTGCCGTCAAAGACTTTGTTGCAGATAATCTATATGGTTTTGTCTACGGGATGTTCGTGAAAAGGGAGGTGATGTCAAAGCTGGTTAAGTAGCCATTGGGAGGCAATTGGAGGTTTTTTATGTTACATGAATCTGTCGCGGATTTTACGTATACTTCATCAAAGTATGGCTAGTTTAGAACAACAAAATAGATCACGCACCAAGTAATACACATATAAAGGGCTTAAATGACTGTTGAATTATACCCTGCTGTGCCCTCGAGAGATGAGAGTGGTGAGATTATTGGGGACTGAGCCCATTGTAATAGTCATTAAGCTAGAAATGTGAATTTATTATCACTTGCGAATGGTATTTTATATATTGAACATTAGGCCATTCCTCTGTACTTGCAAAAACTCACCTGAGCTTGTCAGTGTTGATATTGATTGATTCGCGACCTTCATTGCTGAACAAAAAAGAAGAATCTAACTAAGACAGGGAACTAGTTGCTGAAAGAGGAAGTGAAATTAGAATTATTATTGTAAGCACTCTAAGTTTAAAGTAGAAATATGGAAAAGTCAGCTGGCATGGCATCGAAACAATTATTTTCGCCTTCAAATAAAGGTACTTTCAATTTTACTGCTTCTTGAATACAGACCGAGTACAGTTCCGACAAATGCAGTTTTCTGTTTGCGTTAAAGTGCCTGGAATGCTACCGTAACTAGCGTCTTCACTGAAATTGCTGATTGTATTCACACTAAAAAACTTAATTTCGTTTGAGATGGGTATAAAGGTACCAGGTTTATATTAATGCAATTAATAGGGGATAGTTACTTCTTCCTAGTCATTGCCATAATATTGAGCCTACAAGGTTCCAGGCGTAGAGCATTTGCATTAGAAATAGATATTGATAAGTACGAGAGCTTTCAATGATAAGAGTAGAGGCATACCCAACTTGACCGCAACTCCAACTGGGAAATCCCGCAGATAAATGGCAGCTAGGCCCCAGAGGAAAGCACGGCTACAGTCGACCAAAGCTTGTTAGTGTTATCTTTTAAAGACGGAAGGCTCATGCGAAAACTGCAGTTGCCCAATCGTATTCAGGCCTGGTTTGGTCAGTATCCTGGCAGTGGACAGTGAAGTTCAGAAAAACTGAGGTATGAACCTCGAATATCGGGGAATTCGCTCTCTTGACGAGGATCGAAGCGCACACCAGATCTCGAGCGTGAAAGTGCAGCTCATTAAACATCTTGTCAGCCCATCGTCAAAAACAAAAAAAAAAAAAAAATTAAAAAAAAGGAATATCAACATCAATTTTTACAGACAACTTTTTTCTAGTTTTGATGTTTGACATCACTTCCATATGGCCCCACAGCAGCATGCTGATGAAAAGTACGATCTGCAGGGGTGAATGCTGTTCCTGCTTTCAACAGTTTAGAGATAGGCATGTAGCCCCACATTTTTTGAACAAGCACTGCTGCGTGCAATTTTAGCTGACCCAATTTATCTTTAACCAGAATATTTATGTCCATTTATTTTCAGTGTTGAGTGCGATGTTCGCCCACTGCAGGCTGAATACTGTAAAATTGAACATTTATACAGAAGCTATTACTTTATTTCGGGTAGATTCCGGGAGTTGCAGAAACTCATTCATTTTAATATTCTAGGTGGGAAAACACTGGGAGCTTACGAAAAGCTAAAAATCTGTCGGTTTTTCGTGAGAATATAGCATTTTTTGACAGTTAACCAAGTGCGCTGCTCCGTAATGAGTAAAGATCTCTAAGCGAAAGAAATCTTTGGGTGCTTACCAATGTTAATAGTGAGAATTTGACCCACAAATATAATCAAGTGCAAGCCCGTGCATTGCAACCTTCCGGCGAATTGCTAACGACCTGTGAGTCTCCAGAATCACTGGCTACTATATGTGTGCTACTGGCTACTATGCATGTGTCTTCATGGACGTATACATACATTCAGTAGATATTTTTACTGGCCAAAATTTCACATATCTGGTAGCTATGTATATGCCATAAATCATTTCCATACAACCTCCGCTCATACTTTCTAATATCATAAAGTCATGGAAACTCATACCACCCTTAAAGTAACGCTGATGAAGCACAGTGGAGCTAAAAATCTCTGATTAGCCTTTATTTCACTTGTTCATTCCTAGTTAACATTAAATGTAATGCTTACAACCAAAGTATTACGATCACGAATGAGTAAACATTGCTGAGCCACCAAAAATTGACTAGCGACATACTTCTTCGCTGATACTGCAGCACTTGAAATCAATAACCGACGCACCATTTTGATGTTTGTATGGAAACCGGTTAGAAACACAAAGCAATCACTAGAGAAGGTACGGCCTGCTCTTCTCTTAATAGCGGTGTTCACTTCTTTTGAGGATAAGATTCTACACTTTCATAATAGGGAAAATGCTTTGTTGCATTTCAATCAGAAAATCCACGAATATTCCAGTTCACTGTCCTACATATATCTAGCAGCTGGTCCAGCTACCCTCAGTGCGCGTCACAAAACAACGACCTCATGTTCCGACGCTCTCGTTAGATATACGTGCTCCGCTGCCGGTTACTAAGCGTGGTGCAATGAGCGTCTGCGGCTGACTGTGAGTCTGCCTTGCTTGACATGGTGCAACAGCTGTCGCTTGCCATGGCGCCCCAGCGTTGTGCGGCACCTCCTCCTCCTCTTCATCCTCCCCTCCTCCTTCTCCTCTATCCATGTTGCGGTGTATAGCAGTGGTATAGCTTGGGTTTTTAGTGCCAGCTGACTAAGCTAGTTTTGTTCCTTGCCCCTTCATGAGAAAGTAGACATTAAGCAAGTTTATCTTGCCTAACGAAGGCGTGAGCTGTGACTGATAACAGCTTCAGTCACAAAATCACTCAATTGAATCCCGAAAACGTTGGAACTTTGGCGGAAGTGTCTTGAACGCATTCAAGCTATACTGTACGATAATCTTGCAACGCAACTGCAAAATTTGCAAGTGTTGGCAAAACATGGAAACTTGACAAATGCCTTCGCAGGTTAGTTGAGTCCACCCAGCCAGCTTCAGTCTCCTACGATTCCGAACATTTTGAGCGATAGAATTTAGCTGAGCATCTTCGTTTTTGAAGTACTTTTCTACGATAAGAGTTTGGAGATTTAGCAACTTACTAGCATGAAAAAATTCGCAAAAAGGTGACACACTATCGACACAGCTTTCACTAAAAGCTAATTTGAAGTACTTTAATTTCTGAAGGTTCCGCAAGGGCATTAGATCTAGCCTGTAACACTGATATGGTTCAGGGCTGAGGTACAGGCAAAGCTTTTCTAAATTCAGCTCAAAGTTGTTTTCGAATAAATCTAACAGATTGTGTTCTCCTTGTCTGCATGCATCGAATCCTAAAGTTTTAAGCTTACTTGAATTTTCAGCTATGCACCATTAAGTTTTGTAGTCAAGGTCTGCGCCATAACCCTGAACGCTTTGAAGATGTTAACTGGTTTTTGTAATTAGCTTCAGTTTGTAGAAAGCGGCTAGTTTGGTGTACCAAGGTGCATTCCATGAGTATAAATCGGATACGTCAACATAGACGGACTTCCAATTTGGAAACTCTGGTTGGAGATCCAAAAGCAGAAATGTGAAGACACTTACTGACAAGGAACACAGGTTCACCCGTTTAACGTAGCCATTAACAATTTTCGGGTGTACATTGGCACTCGCAACAATTTTCGGGTGTATATTGGCACTCGCAACAATTTTCGGGTGTATATTGGCACTCGCAACAATTTTCGGGTGTATATTGGCACTCGCAACGTTTAGGTGTTTTGGGTGCTGGCAGAAGGGCCCTAACACCTCTATGACTTTCTTAGCATCTTCTGTCTTGGATATCTGACATGTAAACGAGTCTATTCTGTTTGTGGTTGCAGTGAACACGTCGATGGATGACGTAGTTTGGCTTTCATGTGCTTCCTCGCTGATAGCTTGATCTGGCTCATTTTCTTCAAATTAATTTCCCGAATGCCGCGCGATGGAGCAGTTTCTTTCATATTCGATAATTTTGTGCGGCCATATGGTTACTTTTCTCCACCGTTCAGGACCGTAAGCAACTTTCTGCCAACGACTGCACACTTTAGCAACGGAACTGTGAAGATCTTGGGTTTGAATAAATGAAAGTATGTTGATCAGCAGTTCATCCGGAAGATCGGAGACCCTGCAGTGAGAAGTCAGGAGCTTGTTTTCAAGCAATGCCGAGCAGAATGATGCGGTCTCCCTTTCTAAAAGAAGTGTTTTATGTTAACTTAGGTATTTACCCTCAATTTTATTGCAAATTCATGTTGATAATAGGAATAAACTATATAGGGAATCCAGTGGAATATTAGTTAGCAGTCAGAAAGTGTTTGTCTTTTCATGCCATTCTAAGTAGGAGTGATAGAGAAACCCCAATAGTTGCAAGTCACTTTGAATTCAAAAGCTGATCAGTGCATTGCCAAGACAATCTAAGGGCTTGGTCAATTGCATCTTCGTTACTGGAACTTGGAGACTCATAGTTATCACCGGTGAACGAAGTGAGAGAGATGATAATGTCTTCGTTGACAATTTAAGTATATACACATATATTTGTCTGTCGACCCAAAAACACGTAGATGGAGTTAAGCTATGTTCATATTTTTTTTTGCAGGACGTCTGGTGGGTTGTCCTCGATGTGATCCATTCCAAAAAAACTAGAATTAGCTGATCATCAAAAATGGAGGCCATGGAATTTGCTCCCGTTGTTACAGGAAGAGCTGGCAACACACGTTTTTATTTTCTAAATAGCTCAGCTCGCTACCAGCAGGCTAACTCCATAGCCCAAGGAGAAGGAAAGAGAGGGACTACAGCGCAACTTAGTCTTGTATTATACACGCTGAAAGGGATACAGGATACGGTTCAACCGCTGCTAAATACAGGTACACCTCCGTGCTACCAACTAAGAAAGTCTCCCACCAGCGCACAATTACACCAGCACCAGAAAAAAACAAGTCGCTATACCTGAATTGCTCCCCAGCAGAGCAACCCTTACAGAGCTGACCTAACAACATTTACCGTCCGTTGGAACACGAAAAAAGTAACGTTGAGGAAGCAGTTTTTAGTGTTGATAGTAGTGCAGGTGGTTGTGGGACATTCACAGCGAGGATCAAGTTTTCACAGGGTGGTCGTCGTAACGCTGCAGTGGGGTAACACAACCAGTGCCCGAGACGTGAGACCTGCAGTAATTACATGTAACAGCCCCGTAGACCATCGCGGGTGATGGTCTTATGCCACGAGGCGTTCTAGTTAATTATTGTGGTTATAGGAAAGATAATTTTTCTGAGGCAGAATAATGATAACTAAATAAATAATCGCAAATAATAAATAATCGCAACGACCCATGGAAGAACAATCGAAACGAAGAAAGGTTAAGTATTATAGAGACCAGTAGGTAAATAATTCGCAGGGAGCAGACATCATAACAGATCGCTGACTGGGCAACTTCATCTTAATTAGGCCTATCATGTTGGGTTGCACGTGAGTATGAGAGATACAGTAGTGAAGTATTTCAGGTTACCGTAAGTGACTCGAGTGTCACCTTTTGTATGGTTGGCGTTAGTGATGGGGATAATATCCGCATCTGCATCCGCGAACATCTGCCCTTTTTTTACTGCCGCATCTCTTCCGCGGATGTTGGGATGGAAACATCTGCAATTGCATCCGCGAATGCCAGAACTGTAAAGTTCGCTCAAAGATCCGCATCCGCGGATGTCAGAACTGTAAAGTCCGCTCAAAGATCCGCATCCACGGATGTCCAAAAAATTACATCCGACCCATCACTAGTTCGTGAAGCTCCAGACAGTTACGTCGGATATTGGGCATGTGAGAAAATGTCAGCCGTGTAGAGTTGGCGAGAGTTTTACCATGTTCTTGGTATGGATAAAATGGACTACAATTATGTTTCATAGTATTAAGTTACCCCCCGCCAAGGAGGTTGTGCTTTGTTGTGTTTGTCTGTCTGTATCTTTGTCCATTTGTTTGTTTGCCGGTTTTGTCTGTCACCAAGATTACACAAAAAGTTAACAACGGATTTTTATGAAATTTACAGGGATGGTTAGGCATGTTAACAATAACAGTTGATTAACTTTTGGTGAAGATCCGTCCATCCGTTTCTTCTTGGTTTCTCTCCCTCATTTTTGTTACTGCCATAATTCAAAGAGTTATGGACGGATTTTTATGAAACTTACACAGTTGTTAGGTATATTATGAAGAGTAAACGAAAAAATTTTTGTGAGGATCTGTTTGTTTGTTCGTTCGTGTGTTTGTCGCTGCGTTTGATTTTATTCTTGTTAGCCCAATAACTCAAAAATTTGTGAATAGATCTCTATGAAACCCACATAAGTTGTTAGCAATGCTTAAAGGCATAAATGATTAAATTTTAGTGCAGATCGGTTGGTCCGTTTGGGTGTTTGACTTATGTTTGCCATAGTGTTTGTTAGCAGCATAACTCGAACAGTTATGAACGGATCTCCACGAAAATTTCAGAAGCTGTTGACAGTATCAAAAGGCATAAATGAATAAATTTTGATGTTGATTCAAGAAAATCATGGTTTCAGGACCAATTTGAATTTTCCGTTACCGTTGCCTTGCCTTGCGGAAGTAGGCTCTCTCAGAGTGCTCCTTAGCTTTAGAGGTGGTTGATGTTGTCTACATAAGCTGTATACTTCGAATCACTAGTTCCTAGTTTTTAAATGAAAGAAGATCGTCGCAAATTGTATACCAACGGCGGCACATTTCTTAAAAAGACTGTGTTTTATCTAAAAGATATTTAGAAGAATTTTATCGGAAACATCTAGAATAGAGCGAAGAAACGGAGGTGATATCTTCATAGTGGACCGTAGTAATAATTTAATGGATTATTAGAAGAAGAAAATGAAATACTAATTCAAATCTACGGCTGCTTTGCTACAGCCATGTAGCCCAGATGATCGCACGCGTAGCAATGATACTGATATAAAAAGAATTCTACACACAGAAAAATGGTTGTATGCCATTAAGCAAAAGTAGTTAAGTGTAAGCTACCTAGTCGTTTGAATTTGCGTCAATGCGCATTGTCGTTTGTGATGAACAACAGATGAACAACAGCGTTGTGATGAACAACAGTGTCGTTTACGATGAATTATTATTGCTTTGTAGCTCAAATATTACATCGTTAGTGAAAAGAAACCAGGTGTTTTTTATCGTAAAGAACATACTTTTCTGCGTGTAGGGATGTTCATTTTATGGCTAAGATTCCGAGGCAGTAATAATTGGTTCTTTCATGGTTAATTTGAATAGTTCAAAATAGTATAGCAGTTTGTTCAGATCCATCAGTGTAATGTATTGGAATTAAATATACACCGAAAAACCTCACAAGATCTTGTGTCCTCTAGTTCTAGTCGATTGGTATTCTTGATTTCGGAAAGATTAAATGAAAGGAAAGGAAATTTCGTTGCTGAAATTTTAAAAATTAAATTGAATTACCACAGAAGAGTTGCATATTGTTCCATAATATGGCATGGAGAAGAAGCTGAAATGAATAGGAAACAAATCTTGATAAGTTGTCTCAGTAAAGCGTTGCTTATTTAGAATACTGTGAAACCCTCCCTTGCTGGATCATGAAATAACCGGTCACAAAACAGGTTAAGAGCACACAAGCATGACCTGACCATTATCTTTTCAAGGAAAATATACTGCCAAGCGGGGCGGAATATTGGCAGATCTTCTGGACTGGTACATTCTCGTGTTCACCTATTATTGTCAGCATTGAAAAGTCGTGCTACACTAGCTGTATTTTTCAGAGAAAAGTTTTCCATCCCAAGCATAAACGGTGTGTTTATCTCCACAAGAGGTTGCCAAATATCTTCTTAATGGTGTTGATGCGTGTCGTTGGATGGTTCCTTTAACGAATAAAGATAGCTAATGAACAATTTGTACCCTGGGAAAGTTTGAAATCAGTACTGATTAACATATTGGGACTGCCTCTTTCCAGTGACTGTAGGCAAAATAACATAGTTCAAGCTATAACCAACTGGTCTAAGAAAAAGTTTAGCACTGCCCTAAGCTCTGGAAGTGTGAAGAAGATAAATCTGGCTCTTCTTTGTCGCGAGAGCTTATTGATTAAATTACAAGGTGATCAAAACATCGTGTAGAGGTAACGGTAAAGGCAAAAGCCAACTTGACCGCACCCTCCGCTGGGAAACCCATACGCACTGGTTCGTCCTGCTGATATGGGCCAACCGGCCCCAGAAGAATAAGTACGGCTGCAGTATACCGCAGGTCGTTAAGAACTATGGCGCAATGAACGGAAGGTTCAATGACCCACCCCCACCTAACGTCCTATTTCTGGGCAAGATAAGTGCCCTCACGTTAGCTGTGCAAGCCCAGCAATTGCTGACTCAGGGTACCAAAGGGCACAAAGACCGTTGACCTGGCTTGGCACTCGATCAGAAAACTCCAGTGTCAACCATTTAGCACGCAAGGCTGCTGTATTGTGGGTGTGACGTGAATCTAGCCTTATCAGTTAGTTGCGTATGTGCCGTACAAACTCCACATTGCAATATATTTTTTCTTCTTTCCTAAACTGAGCGGACTGTTGGACATGCAAAGCTCAGATATGAGTTTATATGGTCTTCATTGTATTTTGGAGCTAACAAGGCTTGCATGTGTCACTGTGAACTCGTTCATACTTTCGTTGAGCAAAACTATTGCTTAGTTCCTCCGGAGGTTCATGCCACACATGACGAGGCACGACCACTGCCACTTCCTGAGACTTAACCTAAGATTCTAGCTTTTAAGTACCGGCCTTCGGATCAAGCAAAAACGCTTGAAAAATAACTGAAATTTTCGGATTTTTGTAATCATCTACAAATTGTTGCTGAATCACAAATCTTAACGAACATTACGGGAAGACATCTGTAGAAATAAATCAGCGTAATACGACCCGATTAGGGTTCAGAAGAAGTCGATGTTTCAAAGGTAATGTGTATGTCTCTAGAAAATACTGTAATTCAAAACGTTTTGGCGACTGGTGTGGGTATCTTTCGTATTCAAAACTTGCAGAGCAACTTTTCACCGAAATTGTTTCACGCAAAGAAGTTTATGAGTTCTAGCTGTTATTTCGAATTTTATATAGCTATAGAGAGAATAAGCACAAAGTAATGAGTTTAATTATTGCAGAACTGTGTGAGATTGAGCTGCTCAATGCCATTCGTGTCTGCAGGTGTAGGTTGAGTGTATCTATTTATTCTCATTGTACGTGGCCACCAATATTTGTGACTGGGCCTAATCAATAGGTTGAACTTTGGCTACTTTGTGTGTACTTGTGAGCCTGTAAGCGTATTTTGTGAGCTCATTGTGTTCCTAATAAAAGTTATTTATTTACATCTACAGTGCTCAAGAAGCTTCCCCATTTCTAAGTTTGGAAACCTGAAAGACAAAATGAAAAAATAACCTCCATAGAAAAGAACACAAACCCTACCGGAGTGCCTCTCTACAGATCAGCTGGCAGGCGCTCGATACACCCTGGCGTTCCGGGCTTCTGTACTTGGCGGCAAGTGGCAACGCGTGACAACAGCATCGACATGGCAACGGATGCAGTACAAGTCAATATAGGCCATACATAGCGCAGCGACGGCAACAGAGCATATGCTCGTTTTGCAGCTACACCTCTTTATTAAAATTTATGGAAAATATTCAGATATTTTATCACAAGGCAAAAAAATATCACCTTTGTGCAAGGATTCCATTGGTTCACTAAGAGCTAAAATGGTAGAATAGTAATAGACCTATACAGGGAAAGACTATGATTTTGAAAAATGTCAGCAATTCATGACTCTGCGCTCTTGCTCTAGCATCGTATCGTTTACTTTTAGCTCTACTATAGTACTCTTGAGAAAGGGTAACGTCAACTTGACCACGCGCTCCACTGTGAAACCCACACCACTGGTTCGTGCTGCAGATATAAGCCAATTACATATTCGCGTAATTTAATAGTTATTGGAGGAAGTTCTGATCTTGTGATATTGAACAATTGAACATTGCAAAACCTTCGTCAGCGAAGATAAGTAGTCATATTTTTCGGTCAACGAGACTCTTGCAAATTTTTCGTGTAAATTACCGCCGCCAAGGAAGTTATGTGTTTGTTGGAGTTTGCCTGCGTGTCACCAAGAAAACTCAATAGCCATGAATGGATCTTATGAAATTTAAAGAGGATGCCAGGCATGTTAGGAGGAACAGATGGTTAACTTTTTGGGAAGATCCGTCAAACAGCTTATTTGTCTGCCTATTTTTTCACGGCAACATGCCTTAAAACAAAATGAGTGGATCTTATTGAAATTTATAGAAATTTTTAAAATGTTGCGAAAAGCAGCAGGCTAAATTTGAGGGATGATCTGTCCATTTGTTTGTCACTTTCTCTCGGTGTTGATGGTCAGAAAATAACTGAAAAGTTACGAGGATCTTCACGGAATTTTTAAGCATTATTTGAATAGTTATATGGCACAATTGACAATATTTTTGTTGATGATGGATTCCTTCGTTTGTGTGTTTTAGTATGTATTTGTTTTAGTACTCGTGAGAGCCTCATTCAAAGAAGTTATGGGACGAATCATCAAAATACTGCAGAAACTGTTATTAATGTCACTAGGCCCTCATGACCAAATTTTGTTGATTATCAAAAGAATTCAGGCTCTACTTTTACATATTATGAAAACGCTATTTCATAGTATTTCGGAACGAAACCGCATAAAATTCGTATAATAATGATACTAAAATAATGGTAGATTGAAAGAATAGGTTCAACTCGAATTCTATTTTAGAATTGATTTTCGGGAAGAGCCTAATGCGTTCTTCACTGTTCTCCTGTACCAAAGTGTAAGCTGTCTCCCGTTTAAGGCAAAGTCCCGCTGTTGGCAATAATAAACACGAATTTATGTTTTCCAAACTAAATTTTTTTGACACCTGATCCCAGCGCAATAACGGTAAGCCGTTTCTTTCGTTCTACAACTGTCAGCAGCTGAATCAGAATAGGTGCTGACATCAAAGCAATGTGTTTTCTTCATTTCCAGAATATTATTATCAGTTAAACCAAGATTCTATTTTCTTTTATTTAACGGTATATCTGCGCAGTTTAATCATCCAATGCAGTGAAGAGTCGACGTTGTTCTTTATTAGCGTTCAAATTGTCTAGGATACAGCAGCTCTAACCTTCTTCTCTGAGATTTATTGTAAAAGGCGTACGTTCCTCAAACGCCGTTAAATTATGAAGTTAGCATTTACATAATTGTATGAAGATGATTCTTTTGTGCATTTCATAGTGATATCGCAGGTCAACGACAAATGCCTTTTGGAAAGTATTTATACGTCATCGAGAATGCATGTTTTGCAGAGAATCTCCAAACAAACTAATTAAAATATTTAGCTCTTCACAGTAAAGTTTTGTGTAGATACTGTGTTTCGTTCATAAAACATGTTGTTTCTTTGTTTCATATTTGAAAAAAAAGTAATTTCTCTTTGTTTCCGCAGCAATATATATAGATATATATGAATGTGGCGCTCAGTTTAAGTACTCTTTCAACTTGAACCTGAAGATATTCTGTTCACAACATTCGTGAGACAACTACAGCTCGACGATAGCTTCAATTAGCTCCACTACGTTACACGCATCATGACAGGACATATTAATTACTCAGTATTCTGACGTCTTCTTCCCTTCGAGTAGAGATGCGATTTTGGAAGGTAATGTAATTAATCACCTCCTTTATGTTGGTGTGTCTGTCAGTGAGTTTGTTTTGTTGGATGGCTTGTTGTTTGTCTGTAACCACGATAACTCAAATAATCATAGACAAATCTTCATGATATTTACGGGCAACGTTTGCTATATTAAGAGAAACAAATGATTATAGATTATTGATGAACCACTCAACTATCTGTTTGTTGCCTATGCGTTTTTTTCTTTCTCCTAGAACTCAAAATGCTTTGAACGGACTTCCATGAAGTTTTCAGGACTGTTAGAAATAATACGAGAAGAAAATCAGCATATTATGGTACGATATACTGGTGCGTTTTCGTATTTGCATCTACATTTGTTCCTGTGTTTGTAAGCAACATAACTTCGTTGGTTGTGAATAGATCTTTATGATATAAGCAGAAAATATGAGTATTGTTACGAGAAACAAATGGAAAATTTTGTGATGGTCTATTCATCCATTCGCAGTTAGTCTCGTTGTTGAACTTTCTGAAAAATAACTCAAAAATTTGTCGACGAGTATTTATGACATTTGCAGTTACTAAGAAGATCGCCGAGGGGCACAAATGACTAAATTTTAGTGATAATTCGATGGTCGGTTAGTTTTTTGTCTCCCTGTTTTGTTCCTATATACTAGAACATGACTCAAAAATTATAAATAGTTCTTCATGAAACTTCCAGGAGCTGCTATGAATGTTACACGCAACAGTTGATCAAACATAAAATTTTGGTGATAATGAAAATGAAACGCGAGACTCATGTCTTCTTTGAATTTTTCATTAACATTGCACTGCTTGGAGGAAATTTGCCCTCATGAAGTGCAGCTCTGGTTGATGAAAAATATGCTACCAAAAAATGTTACTGTGTAACTATGGAAGCGATGACTTTGAGTACTTTTTCATAAAGTGGTGAAGCGACGGTGAACGTACGCAAGAGGTGCGCTGTGTTAAAGACTAATTAACGCTCTTAAGATGCACATGTACGTATGCAAAGCTAATTGGTAATCCGTAGGACGTACATATATATACGCGGCCCATATGCACACTTATCCCCCGTGTAATAATCTCTCAATCGTGCAAAGGTCAACATAAAAAGTGAAAGATTGGCTCTAAAGATAGGTAAATAACTGGCTATATTTAAATGCTTGGCGGACTACGAATGACATTGTTTGGCTTAAAATATAATTTTTTTACAATAACACTAGCTTAGTTATAGCCTTTTTGTTACAAACTCGTATCCTCAGAAGTTTGTAGTAAGAGTTATAATAAGTAGGTACTTCGTTTTTTATTGACCTTTTATTGCCACTGTGTGTATTTTGATTAGGCCTATGTATTTACTTGCATTAATTGTGTCACTTCCTCATAGCAATAGGGAATATAACAACACATAGCATTAGGCATTCTACTTAAGCAAGTTAAGAACCTACTTGAAGAAAATTCACAGCCCCTCTGATATACAGGGAAAACTTTACTCCAGTCAGTGATATGGGTTGAAGTTTTGTGTGTTTCTTAGCACTAGCGATCTAGACAATTTTCCTACTTTCTAGACTAAAAGGATACTTGACAATCTCCATGGAAACTCTTAGCTCAGGGATACTCATCGGCAGAGGTGATGCGCTACCTCATTGCTTAACATTCTTTAGGATGATACGACTTAGGAAAGTTGTTGTTTGATATTCGGAGGTAAAAGACTGGGTAACAAAAAAAATGTAGTTTGAAAAGAAACACTTTACTTTCAGCGACGAAATACATTCGTAGTTAGACATTTTTTATCCGTGTAATATAGTATGCAATATTTAACATGACTAGAACTTCCTATTATACTTCCAATGAATAGTACTCGCAGTATAATTTTCTAAGCGTCTCTCCTAGGATCTGGGTCGAGAGCAATGATTACATTACCACTCAATAATTTTTTCATGTCACTGAAAATTATAAGGAAGCACAGAGAAAAACTAAAGTAAACGCCTTATACTGTACATTGTGAGACGTATTTCGTTTACTTGGTCAAGTATTGCAGTACTTGATGCAGTAGGAAACAATTTTAACTTTGCTTCAAAAGTATTAATTACGCATAAGGCTATAATATTTTTAAGCATAACTATACTATGGATGATTATTCAAGAAGAGATTCTCGATGCAGCATAACGGACTTTCATCAATATCAATTTCAACGCTTGGGTGCATATTCTTCAGTGACTCAACGATGTCCTTGGTTACAAAATCTGTCGACCGAATTTCAAGACGCTTGAAGTGTGGTGGAAGAGTCTTGAAGGCGTTCAAATCAAATGTTGTAATCGACAGGGAACGCAACTGAAAAACCTCCAAGCATTGGCAAGACGTTAGTAAGTTGTGGATACCCTCGCATGTCAACCCTGTCCATCCAACAATTTTTAGCCTTTTGAGATTCCAAAAATTTCGAGTGACAGACTTCGCCAGAGTATCGCCATTTTTATAGTAATTTTCTACGATCAAAGTTTCCAGATTCAAACACGAGCTGGCGTAGAAGAAGTTACACAGAGACGAAACATTCTCAGCACCGGTTTGGGTGAAAACAAATTTCAGGTATTTCAAGTTAAACAGCTTGCGTAATGGCTTAAGATTTAACCTATAATGTTCATAGAATGTAGGGGTGATTCGTATACAGAGTTTCTCTAAACACGAGGTGAAATTATTGGCACATAAATCTAGCGGAGTATCCGGTCCTAAGTAACATGCAGTGAATCCCAATGTTTTCAATCTTCCTCGGAATATGTCAGTTAAACTTCTTAAAGTTGCATATTCCATATTTGGGCCATAGCACTCAATGCTCTCAAGATGAGGACTACTCTCCGCAGCCTTTACTAACTTATCAAGAACATCGAAACTGTTCCTCCATGGTGAGAGCCAACAGTTAAAATTGGATATTTCAATATGGATATGCCTTAAATTCAAAACCTCGGGGAGATCCAGCTGCAAAAACGTGTAGGCGCATAGTGACAATGAGCGAAGGTTTACCCAGTCGATATAATTATTAAGAACTTTGGAAGGTACATGGTTGAGCGCGATATCAAGGTGTTCAAGGTCAACGCACAGTGGGCCCAACTTTTCGAAGACTTTTTGAGCTTGTGTTGTCTTTGATACTCGACAGGTCAGTGAATCTACTCTGTCAGAGGTGGCGTAGAACACGTCAAGGAATGATACTTTACTTTCTTCAGAGCTGACTTGCCCAGACTCTCGTTCGTCCACCTTGTATTCTGAGCATCGCACCATCGTGCCACTTTCAACATCCTGGTTGACATCGGAGGGTGACAAAGCGACAGATCTCCACAGCGTTCGGTCGTAAGCAACTTGCTGCCAGCGACTACACACCTTAGCAATAGAACTGTGCAGTTGCTGAGGTGAAAAATGTGAAAAAACTTTGATAAGAACTTCGTCCGGAAGATCGGAGATGCTGCTGTGAAGCGTCATTGACTTGTGTGAGTGACAGCAATTTGATTCCTCCTTATCTGAAAAGGAACGTAAACGATTTCAGTGCAATACATACGTATTGCAAAATCCAAGACGTATAGAGCACCCAAAGTATATCAATTGCTTGAATGTTGTCAACAGTTAAAGTGACATTAGGAATTTTTTACCTCTAGCGTTGGTCATTAAAATGGAGAAACACTTCGCACTCTGGGGCTGAAATACTTAATTTCGCTTTGTATTCTAGACGAGAGGCTTCACTTCAAAGATGAAGTTAAATCGGGCCGCTATACCGGCCCAGATCTTGCCACTGACTGCTGCTGTGAAAGTTTCCACCAGCCTCCATCGCAATTTTCTATTGATAATTATCTATTGATCAATTAGTCTACGTTCTCTTCATATATTTGTGTGCTTATAGGATGAAATTTGCAATTGACGACGATTTTTCATGTAAAATTACTTAAAACTCATAGGCTGTTCAGCCGTACCGTTCGTCAATGTGGCGTCTGTGAAGACGTCACTTCTCAATGCTAGTTTCTTGTGAATCTCCCCGTTACGCTCTTTGTTTCCTATATATAGACCACACTGTACCCTGGCCAATACTACATTTGCCTCACTGCAACAGTAAATGAAAGGAACAGAATTCTACATCAGTGGCAACGTTACTGCATTGTCTGTCACAGTGCCAGTGAGAATAGCAACGAAGCAAATCATAAGTTGTAATTAGGAACAAAAAGCAGAAATAATAAAACAAAATACCGTGATTGGTGCAGTTTGCCAAACAATGTGACAACTGATGGGATCAGGAAGAAGCGTACCACATATCAATTTCATTCAAAAGCCAAAATACAGTAGTTTTAAATTAGAAATAGTACGATCTAGGTTTTTAAACTTTTTTTGAGGTCATGAGGTTCCATTGAGTATAATGTAAACATGGCCTCCGGGAGTTTTGACAAGAGGGCTTCTGGGCCCTGCGATATAAACCGTATTTATTATTTTTACTTTTAATGTTGGAGTAAAGGTGCAATACAGCAGGAAAAATAATTTGGCGTGATACCAAAAAGATGAAAACCAACAGAATTTTTTCTGTCTCACGTCAGATAAGTTGAGGGTTGCTGAAAAATACGAACAGAGTCTACGCCTTTGATCCGATGGCCTTAAACGTTCGGTTTAATCATGGAACCAATTACCCTGTAAAGCAACGCTTCGCTGGTGAGTGAACTTTTATGTAGGAAATTTCACTAAGAAATGTTGTAATAATAAAAGGAAATTCAAAAATAAGCCAAGAAGAGTTTTGGTACCGAGATCTGAATAAAGGAAGAGAAGAGAAGGTACGAAGCCGAAAAAAACTAACTCGCAGCGAGATGATTCTTCAGTGGTGTTGTGTTTCATTTCATATGCCAGTGTTTGGGCGCGAAAACACCAACAATTTTTACAGCTTTGTAAACATAATTCTTAATCATCTTCAAAATACTACATTAGCATTAGGATAGAGCATCTCAAAGGTGATTCCACGAAGTGAAAAGTTTCAAACGATTTGTTTATGCGACTAGAATCTTTAATTGTGAAACTGAAACTAAATATTCACTCTATATATACTTATTGTAGATGACAAAAGACCCAATATATATGCCATTTTTTCATTTTCTGTAATGCATGATTGATACACTTGCAAAAATCTATTTATCTATCTTCAATGAAGTTAATCAGGAAACATATTACCTGTATTGACGAGGCTACTCTTTGTCAATTCGGAAGTTGATGTCTGTTTTTGCAGCTATTTTTTGGAAACGGGGGAGGGGGGACGGTCACATGTGCTCTATCGAAATGAAATCTGCGGCACTCATTTTGCTGATACTTGAAATTTAAATTAAGATAGGAGGCGCATAGCGTCTCCAAAGTGTTGGTCGCAACTCCTTTGTCGTCATTTTAGGCTGCGGGTAGACATTTTTTTATGCTCAATATTTTGCGTATCTTATCAGAAGCTCAACAGCTCAACTGAACATCCCTTTTCGTTCGAGAATCTCTCTCTATATATATAAAGCCTACAAATGTTTTAATTAATGGGCAGTAACAACAATTGCCCTTTATGTTACGCCAATAAAAACAAACAGAACTTCGAGGTCGAGCTTACCAAACTGTGAAGGCTGCACCACGTTCTCGTCACTGAAGCCTACAGGATACTTTCACCGTATGGTACCGCTTATTGCCTCTAAATTATTCTGAAATAAAAAAAATCAGTAGACATAACCATACGCATAACTAACATGTTTATAGATTTTTTTCCTTAATCAAGGTAAGCCCATAACTGAAAAGTGCATAATATGCTGCCTGGCGCAACCTTTTTCATTTATTTAATTCAAAAACCTGTTTTCTACATACAGTGAGAAAAAATATGGAAGATGACATTCCAAATGAAACGAATATGATACAATATTTATAAATTGTAGACTCTCGGGAATATTGAATATATAGCGAACTGTACTAATGACCCGAACCATTGATTATTTTAATGTGTTGTCAGTCACACATTAATCTTTTCATGTGTTCATATATATATCAGTTTTCACAGGACTAGCGCTATCTCTGACGTCTTTAAATGTGTAGAGTGGGCATCGAAAAGGTAAACTCACACACTATCTTCAAAAACATATTTTAAATTATATATGTATAGCTACCTACGCGTACATACGTAGTCAAACATCCATTTACTTTGCATTCTACATAACAAATCTGCGTACCGCAAGCAACTCACCGAACTGTGGGGAATTCTATTTCATTTTCCACCGGCTGCAATTACAAAAGGTTTCCTATAACGGTGCTATTTACCGTGTGTGAAATGAATGTGAAATAAAAAAAGAGATGGACATTAAAGGAAACTTTTTTTTCACTGCATAAACGATTATCGTCCCGTTAATTATTTCTTGAACATCCTAGATATTTGACACCAGGGTGCAACGCTTAGTCCAAAGTTATATCTATCTGAAATCCTACTTGATGGAAGTCCAAAAATGTTCAATGAATCATCATATAATTACTATACATAATGGAAATTATGAGGTTATAAATAAATATCTTTGCTAAGTGTTAACAATATACAATCAAATAAGGATATTACAGATAACGACAGCTTCATTCATCAATTTCCATTTCTGTGAGATAGTAAGCTTGACGGACCTCCTGGAAGTTACCCGGTGATTCGGGCTAACTTTGAAATTTACATCCTATAGAAGGAATTGTAGTCAGACATGTCACTTACAATGGTACACAATATCGGCAAAAGTATTCAGTATAAATGATTGCGTTAATTCTGTAAATAAATAATAATTTATTATCTAGCGCGTTTTGCTTAGCGACACGTAATTGCTCAGCTGACGCAGTCACACACTGGAATTGCTCTACACGGATCACGTTCCGGGAGAAACATCACATGTTCAGCGTATCGGCTGGTAATTGGTGTAGAGTTTTATATTTACATTACTTTAGTGGACCAGTGCGTGAAACAATCCATACAATAGGTGATGACTGCTGACTGCTGTTTGCACATTTTCTCGCTCACACTTATTAGCAAGACTTATTCTCTTCCTTAACCTTTCTGCTGCAAGTCTTTCTTGTCCTTGTGCCGCATAGGCGCTTCATCTGTCTCTATTTCTTGCAAGTCTTCCTTCTTGAGACTGTAGAAGTCTCGTTCTTCTTTTACGTTCCCTATCTTCTTTCTTAATTAAACGCGCGTCTTCCAAAGTAAAATCTCAAGGAAAGCACTGTAATAAACTTGAATGCCACTCCAGTCAGCTTATATGCAACGTAAGTGTGCTGTATCCATAATACGGTCTTCCATGCTTAACTATCTGCTTCATTGAAGTGCACAAATTTCTGCCTCTGAATTAATCGAATTCTGCTCTCTCAGAAGAAATAGTTGCCTACTGCTCTTGATATAATTGTCTTCTGCCCGTCATAAATGCTCCGTTGAAGAGCTACCGAAGTTATGCGTTGCATGGGCCTGAGAGCGACAGCGACCTTTGATACATATACAACGGAATCATCTGTGGGAAGAAACTACGTATCAAGATGCATGAGAGGACCAATAGAAGCTTCAGTGCTAAAATTTAAACTTCGGCAATGCAAGAAGTCCATTCAAACATAAGGTAGACCTATTCTTTGCCATAGATTCGATACATGGAGAAGGGACTACAAATCAGACTCAGCCTTCGATAGCTTCAATGTTTGAATTTCAACTGTCGCTGATTGAGATGCGTTTGCCACCTTCTGCAACCCGGCCTATTTTCTACCGAACAGTTTTCAATGAAGCTCAACAGATGACCACCGCATCCAAACTGGGCTAATTTCCGCCCATTTGTTTTGTTAAAGCGTGACAAAAAATTTTACAAATAAACATATAAATAAACAGATAAACAAACAGATAAATACCCATCGGTCTTTATTATAATGTATATCCTATACAATATTTTAAAATGAAACATCTCTACCCATTTCAAAATGGTTCACATAGAGGAAAACGAAATTGACACATAAGTTCAGCAAAGCGGAGACCCCAGGCACAGAGGAATATCCTACATGGGATAGCAAATTTGGAAAGAAGAGAATTAATCGAAACGAAGATTTGAAAGAGTCCCAAAAATGAAGGAATTAAATTGGGCCTGGAGAGACTGACGTCCTGCACGCATCGCTGTGTATACCTACATTCTTCCTACGGGTACGGTTCTCATGGCGCCCAACAGACCATTGATTCATAACCACGTGTGAATGTACCACTAAGGGTACCAAACGTCGTCCAAGAGGGGTAAAAATGCAGATATGAGTGGTCAAAACTTTTGCCCTGCAAGTGACTCAAAAAAAGATGTGTCTCAAAACTGAATAAAGATGATCAAGTTATTGAACAATGCGAAGCATCATAAACAAAGAAGTACGAATGAAAAGCTGTATGAAAAAAACTTACTTTGTTTCCATATCCCATGAATATGTTTAGTGAATTGATACAGGGGGTACTGTACGACTTTGTTCACTTTAACTTATTCGGTGCCAGCAGTAAACAAGTAAAAAAAAACCTAGGACAACAGTAGTACTTAACAGGCTTTTTTGAATGACGCGACCTACTCCTTCATAAGGATCGGATTTTAACCTGTAACACTGGACACAATATCACTAGACCGAACACAACCGCACAATATCTTACTGCTTTGCCCTTTGCGGGGAAGAATATTCGTGGTCATGAATCTCAACAGCTCCCTTAGACATCTAAAACAGTTTTTGGACCTCACTTACACTTATTACACAGTTACCACCAGTGCTTTACTGAAAACACTGGGCGGATCCACCACGGACCTATAGATACATATATTTACTCCTGCTCGCTGCTAGCCGCAGACTGTACAGTACGAGACCAATGAACGTAAACGGCAACTCGTGATAATTCCGCCTTGCTGGACATAGTGCAACTGCCGCTGTTTCTCTTGTCTTGAATCATCAGCTGGAGTGTATGGGTGAGCGTCCGTCGAGTTCTGGAGCAATCAGGCCCATCTCTAGAGACGTTGCATAACGGACCTGTCTAGAACTGACAGCAAAAAACATACTGGCACAGCTTCGAGCACGTGGTACTTACTGGTGATGCGTGGTGTTACAGGTGTATTTGTTATACGCACATAGACACGTCAACGTGGGATTGACATAAATACAGAACATCTGCGTTCCAGGCTGCATAACAATAATTAACGATGTTACTGATGCATCAAGTTTCTGTCGTAGTGTGGCTAGGATCAATTTTTAAATTATATCAACATAAACTACAATATTCTCGTCTGTCTACGAGAAACCCGCCTTTTTGCAAATCAGCTTTGAGGCTTATTTATGTAGACTTCAGTGAAACGCCTTCTAACTCACTGATAAGGGACCCACAACAAAAACATGTTGATATTTAAAACACGCATTCGCCAATATAATAAACGGCGGGAGACAATTACAACAATATATTATATCTTTTTTAGTCAGCCGGATCTCAAGGTCCACTTTCAAGTAGTTGAAAGTCTAGCCGCAAGAACGTGAAGCCACATAGTGACAATGAGCAAAGGTTTACCCAGTTGACATAGCAATTAAGAACCTTGGGCGGTACATGAGTAGCTGCAATATCGAGGTGCTTCACACCTGCGCAGAGTGGACCCAATTTCTCTAGGACGTTTTGGGCATGTGTGATCTTGGACAGTGAAAAAAATAAATATAACCTACACAAAAAAAAAACGATTTTATTGCAACCAGCGATAAATCACACTGACAACTTCCTGTATTCTTAATATACACAACTCTCTTGATCACTCTGAAGATTTTGGTCTTTGTGTGAGGTTACTTTCTAGTTGGAAAAAATTTTATGGAAAGTTCTAGAATCCATCACCACTCTTGCCAGCAAATCGAAGTGTCCTGTAGTCTTGAGCTGAGTTTAAATATCTGGCGCACTTCGTAGTCCCCCGTGTGATGAATGACCTCGAAGAAAATGAATACTTCGTGGAAAGATAATAGTGTTAAGAGAGCAAGAATATAATTAGTACGATTATTTTATATAAGCAGTTATAGGCACGGCGTTTCTGTGAAAATATCACCAATGTGACATAGCGGATCTTCATCGATATCAATGTCCACACCTGGATGCGAGCTTTTCAAGGATTCAATAATATCCATGGTAATATAATCACTAGATCGAATTTCAAGCCGCGTGAATCGTGATGGAAAAAACTTGAAAGCATTTAAATCAAAAGATTCGATAAAAATGGAATGCAGCTGCAAAATTTGCAGGTGCTTGCAAGATGTCAACACAAGGTTGATACTCTCCGAGGTTACTCCAGTCCATCCAAGGATTTTTAGTCTTCTAAGAAGCCCAAAGTTACGAGCTATTGACTTCAACAAATTGTTTCCATTTTTGAAGTAGTTTTCCACAATCAGAGTCTCAAGATTTACACATGCGCTTGCATCAAAGAAATCGTAAAGAGATGAAATATTTTGAGCGCCTCTTTCCGAAAACACTAACTTCAAATGCTTCAAATTGTAGAGGTTCCGTAAGGGCATCAGATCCATTCTATAATGTACGCCATAGTCAGGAATGATTTCAATAGATAGTTTTTCTAAAGAGAACTCAAAATAGTTTCCGATTAAATCTAATGGATTTCCCGGTCCTGGCCAGCAAACACTAAATCCCAAAGTTTTCAACCCTGTCTGAAAGATGGTAGTGAAGCTCCTCAAAGTTTCATATTGCATGTGGGTGCCATAACACTCAATGCTTTCAAGATGGGTACTGGTCTCGGCAAGCTCCGTTAGCTTAATGAGCAGGTCAAAATTGCTGTACCACGGGAATAACCAATAGTTGATATTAGATATTGTAATGAGAATGCGTTTCAAATTGGGCAACTCTGGAAGCTCTAGCCGCAAGAACGTGAAGGCACAAAGTGACAATGAGCAAAGGTTTACCCAGTTGACATAGCAATTAAGAACCTTGGGCAGTACATGAGTAGCTGCAATATCGAGGTGCTTCACACCTGCGCAGAGTGGACCCAATTTCTCTAGGACTTTCTGGGCATGTGTGATCTTGGATGCTCGACATGTCAATGAATCTATTCTGTTCGAGGTTGCCTGGCACACATCTAGGAATGATATGGAGTCACTTCTAAATTTATGTGCACCGTTGAGGTTGACTTTCCAGGACACATTTTCGGGTGTCTTGTATTCCGTGTGTTGCACGACGGAGCTACTTCCTTTCTTTTCAATGACATCATCGGGCCATATGATAACAGTTCTCCATATTCTTCGATCGTAAGCAATTTGCTGCCAATGACAGCACACATTTGCAATGCATTTATGCAGGTTTTGAACCGAAATATATGAAAATATCTTTAGCATCACTTCGTCCGGAAGATCACAGATGCTGCAGTGAGACAATGCCTTGTCTGCGTGATATGTGGGGTGGTTCGATATATCACCTGCAAATAAAATGCATAGTGGATTAGAAGAATAATATACACTGTATCTACGTACTACAAACAAATGACAAAACTCAACTCCAGGTTAAAAAAAAAGAAAAAAACACCATTGCGGTAAAAAAGCTTGGAAGATAAACAAACGTTTCTTTTAATAGTATTGTCCACTGAAAAAATGGAACGAGAAACTGTCAAAAAATTGATTCATTCCGCAACTTCGTCAGTGAATAAGTTTTAAAAATCGGCAAATTGTTTATTAGAAGGGAGCTCAACGTCCTGGTGCACTCGCTAGTGATGTAAATAACAACATCCACTCTACAAGCTCACTTAGCTATTAAAAGAATTCTGTTTCAACTTATTTAATGAGGTGCTCCCAAAATAGAATAACTTTCGAACGGTGCATATCTTAGCAACGCCGACAACATCTTCCATATACATATCTGCACTGTGCTGACTTAACCGGTTGTTGAAACCAGTAACATTTCTACTTTAGATTCTACGAGTTTCTCTAAGTACTAACCTCCGCATATTAGCAATGTTACGCCCTCTTACTTCTCGAGGAAGTAAACGAATACGCATCGGCTGCAAGGTTCTTTCATTTCATAATAATTTCATGCTTTTTAGGATGATTGCGTAAACCGTAGATTATTGACCTAATTCACAAACATTTACTGATTTGATAAAATTACACTTCGTATTTGCAGAACAGTTATGATGGAACGTCAGTGGCCGAAAATGTTTGTTATAGTAATTATTCTACTCACACTCGTTCGTAATTCTTTTTGCATTGAAAATTAAATTCCCAATAAATCACTTTATTCCCGCAAGAGAATTTGGGCCGATTGAAAAGCTAACTGGTATTGTTATGAGAGAAAATTAAAACGATACTCAGACAGGATCAAGTGGTCTTTGGTACGAATGCTGATATCATCATTCAATCCTAGATCATGACAAATCATAGTTAATCTATGCGATGCTAGTGCAAATGATAGTATCCGCGGGGTATAATAATATCGAGCTAAGCCGAGGTACAATTCTAGTCATCACGGCTAAGAACATGAAATTCAAGGGAAGCGGCTAGCAAAAATGCTCTTTTTCGGAGGATATTTGATTGCACCCCGGCAATTTTCGAAAAAAAATGCTGTCCACATTAGTTTTGAACCACGAGTTGATAATACAAATCTCACCTGTAGGTATGTTTTAAACTAGAAATTGTATGAAATGTTTTTAAAAATTGGCTACAAAGTACTACTGCGTAACAAGTGTAAAACCAACAGCAACTGCACAAACAAATGATCTATCCATTAATATCAACGAAGCAAGTTAGCAACCAATTAAATCAGTTAACATGAGAAACTCACCAAGCTGTGGGGAGAGATACGTCCTTGGAGTCGGGATTTTCATCGTTGTATATTTACTAGACGTTTTCAACAGCTGTGACTACTGAAAATTGAAATAATAATTATGTTGAGAAAGGAAATAGTGAGATGCAATTTAAACCCTAATTTCTGCATTATGGAAGGCGGTTATTCGATGCATTAATTAAAAATGCAGCTTGTAATGTGGACCTACTCGTATAATTGGTGCGCATTCATGCTTTCAACCGCATTTAGCGAAGAATCTTGATCTTATCTTCAAAACTTGTGTCTAAATCCCCTAAACTTTTCCGTTCACTCTCACACCACTGAGCAGCACGAGCTCATCTCAATAAATGACAACAGTCACACCGGCGTCCTCGCTATATATAGTTGTCTCGCCCCCGGTAGCATGGCTCAAATAAATGAGCGCAAGCAGCCGAGACGAGACCGCTTTGCACGACATGGTGCAACAGCAGTTCCTTCAACCCGCTTCTCCGGTAAGCCAAGTACCCCATGAATCATTTGGCTAAGTGTTGGTGGAGACACAGTTCATTTACAGAAGATAGTTGTGTCAAATTTTGAGTGTATGCGCTACGCTCCTAAATTTTCAGGCTTGTGACGTCACAACAGCTAGTTGTAGCGAGGAATCTTTGATATTTTCACAGTGGCGTGACGTAATTTTGACGTCACAAACCTGGAAATTTAGGAGCGAAGCGCATTCATCTAATTTGACACAACTATCTTCTGTAAATGAACTGTGGAGGAGATCAGAAGATCGAGGTTATCAGATCATGGTCTGCGACTATACGATTGTACAGTGTCTGTAGAATTAAAGGGAATGAAACTAAAGGGGCATTCGACTTGTCGGCAAGATTAAAATTTTGAGGTTTAACTTGTATTAAACTTCAGAGAGGTGTCCCCTTGCTCCCTCTTTCTGAATCGTACTGTAGGCGTCAGAAGCAGCCCAATTAGTTCGAGAAGATTGAAAAATGATTTTAAAGCTAATAAAGATAATTGTCGTATCATTAAAAAGATTTTGGTGTTTGTTTGCGATCATTAGGTTCAATAGAAGTCATGTAATTGAAGCTTAGAGGATTAGACTTTAGACTCACCTTCAAAGCAGTGTAGTGTTGCTGTGCATCGTAATTGTATTCTGATGCAGATCCTGTATTTTTGGGTAGCTTTTGGCTTCCAGAGGATGAGTTTTTTCGCCAAAAAACAAGGATCTTCAAATTTATGGAATAGGCTCAACTGACGACTCGGTGCAGCGTTCCATCTTCTATATTTCGGAGTCACAATCACAGGTGTCGATTCAAGGGTGAAGCCGTTGGAAGAAATTCGTATGCAAGGTAACGACTGACCATGGCAAATTAGGCCGTGGCGTCACTCATGTAATTCTACCAGGTATACACTAGTAGAGATTAGAGAACCAGAAGTCGAGCAGTTACTCTACATGAGGCTTTTTTGACAATACAGAGCGCTTCCCTCATACTTGAAACTCCACCTTGGCTCAGCCTCGGTCAAGAGCTCGACTTTTCATTGGCATTGGATTAAGTCTCAACGAAGTCCAGCCATCAGGATTTATAATTTGATTGATGGTGTCCTCCTAAACATAGCAACCTTTTCGGGTGCTGTTCTTTAGCGATATGAGCTTGTAAGACAGATCAAGAGAAAACCAACATCCACGCGACAACGAGCGATGACTTTTATACGTGAAGTTGTAGTTATGTTCGCAAGGAGGAAGTTATAACGTGGTTCAGCCATGGTGATGGTTATTATTATCAACCACAAGCAAAGTGAGAAACGTGATAATGTTTTCGTTGAAGATTTAAGTAAATACTAGACGACCCGTAACCCGTTGGGTCGCCATCACGATCTTCTTGTCTGTCTTTCGTGCCCATTTTGCTTCTTTCTCACCTGTAACTCATGCTGATCTTTCTTCCATCTGTTCTTCTCCTTCTTCTTTCCCGACTTGCTGTTCCCATGCGCGTTGATCCTGT
>LQNS02277602.1:16164299-16183420 GCA_001587735.2 Parhyale hawaiensis
ACAAGACACAAGATCACAAGACACAAGACACAAGACACAAGATCACAAGACACAAGACACAAGACACAAGTAAACAAGCAAGACCGGTTCACAGACTTTTAGTATAATATAGATAGATAGATAGATAGATATTTGTATAGTACAGTATATGTATATATTTCTATATACATTTGTCTGTACACCCTGTGATGGAAGGAGTTGAGCTATGTTCATGATTTTTTGTAGGGAGTCTGATGGGTTGCCCTCGATGAGACCCATGCCAAAAAAACTGGGAATAGCTGGCCATAAAAAATGACGGCGATGATATTTGCTCCTACCGCGGGTAATGGTCTTACGCCACAAGACGTTTTAGTTATGAGCTCAAGTCGTAAGTGGTTTTTTCAGTTCGATTGCGGGACTTTGTTATATGCCATCACTTGGTTTTTGTTCTCAAAATGAGGTTGGTGATTGTGAGTAAACTGACTTAATATTGCCGCACGTTAGCGTAAGATTAAGTTGACAGCAGAAGAGCATGGTAAAAAAATAGTGATGATGCGTAAAAAAATAATGCAAAATTGCAGATAAAAGAAGCGTGTATTATGTTTGTAAAGCGTAGGCCCCGGAAATGGAATGATATCCATGTAGCCAACTTTGTTCAAAGATGTAATTTCTAAGTTGTCCCTGGAAACCGACCTCAGCGGCAAATGTTTCCCTGAGACCCTTAACCAGCCGAGTGGCAGTCACAGCAAAGCTTTAGCTAAGTTCAGTCGAGTCGCACTCAGACGACAGTTGTACCTAGCAAGCTAGCGCACTTACAGAACTAAAGGAAGCAAAACTATGAACGCGTTCGAGTGGTCTTCAATAGAAAGACTTTGAGGATTGGCTTGTCCGGCTTTCAGAGAGGAGCCGTCGCTTTGGATATCTTATGAAAGTGCTAGAAGAAACCCGTTAGGTTTTAGCGTTTGGAAACTAGCTTAATTGAGCAAGATTGGATTAATTTTTGCATGTTTCAAGTTAAACCGATTAAGGGTCAGATTGAGCGCCGGTTTGAAGTTCGGGTGGTGTCAAGCCTTGAAGTTTTAGTTTCACATTCTAGTTTCGCGTTCTAACTAACGTAGTTTAGAATGTGTCGAACTAATGATAGCGCTCTGTACTGAAGGGGCAGCATGCGCTGTATAGACGATACCAAGGTGTTTCCGCAAGGGGCACCTCGGGGCTATGTCTGTCATGCCGGGGTCACATATGCATTTGTACGCCTAACTACTTGCCAGGCTTTGTAGCTCCCGCATTGTTTCGATCTGATTTAAAATCGATAATATAGATACGGTAGCAGAAGCGTTGTCCGAGTCTCGCATCCCTGCATCAGGTTGTGTACGGGCATGCATACGGTACTGTGGCTCCTGGTATAAGAGAATGACGATTTAGTGCACGTCTTTATCGTCGGATGACTTGTGCTATACCAGGGGCTGTGTTTTCCATGGTGATTCTCCACGGTACAGTGTAGCCACGGAATGAGCTACTTGCAATGACGATGAATGTTTCTGAGATCCCTGTGACCCAAGAAAGTAGCTGCATATTGTACAAAGTGTACAATAACTATCTTTATGTTTTTATTTATTCACAAATATTAATGTTTTATAAGTTTAAACATATGCTAAAAAATTTTTCCCTCTCTCTGCCTGCGCATGGAGCGCAAAAAACTCACGTAATGTGCCAGAGTTTATTTCCGAGGATGAATGGCCTCCTTCATCTCCAGACATTAATCCCCTTGATTTCAGCATCTGGTCCATATTAGGAATCAATTAAAATTTCAGCTTCCCATCACAAAAAATGTGGAGACTCGAAGCCTACACTAAAAAAAATGCAATGCGTTCTCCAAGCGTTTGCAGTGCAGTGCCGACGGCATATAAATACATTGAATAAATAGTAGATATTAAAAAAAGACATTTGAGCATGTCATTTTGGTCTACATTGCATATTTTTACTCATTCAATAAATGTGGGCCAAAAAATTGTACCTACAAATTTTCAACACCCTGTAAAAGTTTTCTGTCTACAGAAAGTCTTGGGCAGCGAGGTGAAACTGCGGCATACACTTTGCGACGGCAAAGACCAGGCAGCGTAGCAGTTATTTAAAATCAATATAATGTGCACTATAGGAGGAAAAGTTCAGCTAACGAGCAGTGGATTGACGGACAGTTGATATGCGAGTTTAAAAGGCGTGTCTCAGCATGGTGTAAGACGGACTCAAAGTGAAGTTTGTTCGCTAATAGAAGTAATTTCTTACTAGTGTAAAAACGATAACTGATATCGGCTGATGTTGCTAATCCATATCGTAAGGATTCATTCATAAATACTTACGAGCTTTGAGGAAATTACTCACAATGTATGTTTCAATAATTTATTCAATTGTTATAAAGAAGCTGGCAGACTAAAACTACGACTAATACCTTTGGCACGTTAATGTGGAGAGAATCGATGAAATTTAGCTTAAATTATAACTGAGAAACAAGAAATTTCAGTAATGGTGCATACGTGCAGAGATCCTGATTGTTTATACAATAAATCAGCTGTAATTAATGAGCAGAAGTTACTCATTGATTAGCAATTACCCCTTTGCCCGTAATGGAGTAGTAAGGCCACTTTAAAAGGCAGTACTATTCCTTGGAAAATTTATACTTATTGTGACGGCATGAGTTGAAGAGAGACAATAATAAGACTGTGCATAATTACTGATATAGAACTTTGAAAAATAACTTCCGTATTTCAAAAGTTCCATTCCGGAGTTAGCTATATAATAAAGAGAAATAGTGTAGACTGGCCCCATGTTTACGGCATCAGCACTGAACAGTTAATGAAGCCACTTCTAGATACTGCACATTATCGTTATGCATTTATAAATAAAATTCAGAAAGCAAAGTATTTAGTTTCAGAAATCTTACGAAAATTTTTAGAAAAGAAACATCATAGGAACTAAATGTGCAAAATAAGTTCTTTGCAGGGCGTGCCGGCAAAAACTAATCAAATGCGAGAAGTAAATTTGGAATGAAATTACCATACGGGCGATTGAGCGAAAGAGTTGATAAGATGGGGACCAGTTAAAGGGCTAATGTTACTTGGGCAGTAGTGCCTTGGGTTACCTTGATTGTGTTACTGCGCTAGTCATATTAACCCTCTAATTACTCTTCAGAGCCTGAGGATGGCTTCTGACACTACAGTAGCATATCAGAAGCCAATATACAATTTCGAGTATCCTTGCATAGAGCTGTGGACACCCATACTTTATCACCCAAGACCCGCCAATGACGCTAAACTCTTCAGTCAACTTCGAATACAATGATGACAAACTCATTCGATTACAACAACGGCTTGCAAAGCCGCAAAACACAGATTAATTGGCTATGTTAATGTTAAACCGAAAAGCTTTATGTAGCTATCAATGTCATATAGGTCAAAGGACATAACGATAGTCAACTTAACTACCAGAATTATTTAATTTTTCTCTATTTCATATCGAAATGATTATGCTACATTGGGTGATATATATATATATATATATATTAAGTGGTTTGATTAAGATAAGAGTAAATACACTGAAAGTTTTAGGTAGTGAGTGTAAAACACTTAACGATCTAATCGGAAAGACTTTAGGGCGGAACTGCTTGAATAAACTAAAAACTTGAAGTGAAAGACCAAGGTATTTAATTTCCGCAGAGAAAGATGTTACGACCCTCAAGTAGCTATTCGCACACACACACAAGCACACACACTAACAACGGCGTCCCAAATTGCATAACACTGATTATATAACTGATGCTTCAAATTTCTTACCTAGTGTAGCTCACTCAGAACAAGATTACAATTATAGTAGCCTAGACTGAATACAAACTACTTTTCCGATTACCTACCAGAATTCACAGCTATTGTTCGTGAGTCTCGAGGCTTATTGATAAACTTCCGTTGAACATTTTCTAATTAGCTGATAAGAAACCTAAAGAACTGCACAAAATCTTCATGTTGACGCGGAGATCGATGCATTCGTTACCGTTAGTATACATGGTGAGAAACAGCCACAGAATAAACAATTTCGTAGCCTTTTACCTCAAGATTAATTTTCAAGTACTTGCTATTCCTACGAAAATATACGCTTGATGGGGACAGTGAGAGCTAACATATCAAAAGTAACCATCAAATAGACAACTTTTTTTTCACCCATGGTCCACAATAACAATTTTTTCATTTACTAATTCATAGAGAGTAATAGGAGAAATTTAGTTTTGTTGAGTATCGTAATTATACAGCGTGGTCTCTAGACAATGTGATAAGCGATGGGGATGACAGACAAGCGTACAGTATACAAAGATAGCGATATTAATGAAGCAACGATTAATTATTTGAATAATTTATTTTCTAGGAGAAGAAACGTGCACAATGTCTTTCGTTTGTTTACATTTAGTATGGCGCTTCTGAAAATAGGTTACTTATATGATACAAAAAACTTTCATCTATATCAATATCAACACTTGGGTGCATGCTTTTCAAGGATTCAATGTTATCCACGGTTACAATATCACAAGATTGAATTTCAAGACGCTTGAATCGTGGTGGTAAAGTCTTGAAAACGTCCAATTCAAATGACTCAATAGATATGGAATTCAACTGCAAAATTTGCAAGTGTTGGCAAGATTTCAACACATGACCGATACTTTCAGAGGTTATTCCAGTCCCTCTAACGATCTTGAGTCTCCTAAGATTCCCAAAGTTTCGAGCAATTGACTTTAACAGACTACTTCCATTTTTAAAGTAGTTTTCTACGATCAGAGTCTCAAGGTTTATAAATGCGCTGGCATCAAAGAAGTCACACAAGCGTGATATACTCTTGACGCCGCTTTCAGTAAAAAATAATTTCAAGTACTTTAAATTGTATAAGTTTCGCAAGTGCATTAGATTTATTCTGTCGCCTCCGAAATAATAGTCTGAGATGAAACCTATGCAAAGTTTTTCTAAACATAACTGAAAATTACTCTTGCACAGCTCTAGTAGCAGGTCCGTTCGTGACGAGCATACAGTGAATCCCAAGGTTTTTAAACTTCCCTTAACAATATCAGCCCAGTCGCTCAACGTTTCATACTCCATATCAATGCCATAGCACTCAATACTGTCAAGATGGACACTGGTCCGTACAATTCTTGTTAGTTTATTTTGAACGTCGTCAATATAGAACACAGGTCGTTGCCAAGAATAGAAATTCGATACGGTAATGAGAATGCTTTTCAGATTAGGCAGCTCTGGGAGGTCTGCTTGCCCGAATGCAAAGGCACACACTGACAACGAGCACAAATTTTCCCATTGGATATAGCTACTAAAAATATTCAGGGGTACATTTGAAACTGTGATATCTAAGTGCTTCAGGTCCGTGCAGAGAGGACCCAATTTTTCAACGACTATTCGAACATCTGCCGTCTTGGATACACGGCAGGTCAATGAATCTACTCTGTTCGAGGTTGCGCAGACCAAGTCAAGAAACGACAAAGCTTCATATTTTTGTACTTCGCCGTCGATGTCTTCCCTTGGCACACTGTCGTCTGTCCTTCCTTCCGAATGCTGCACGATTGCACCTTTTGCTTCATTTTGTATGACATCGGACGGCCATATGGTTACAGTTCTCCACAGTGTACGATCGTAAGCAATTTGCTGCCAACGACTGCACGCTCTGGTAATGCAACTGTGCAGTTGTTGGGGCGAAATATACGAGAATATTTTCAGAAGTACTTCTTCCGGCAGATCAGAGATGCTGCGGTGAGATGACTTGTCAGGGTGAAGTGCCGAACAATTCGGTACCTCCTCATCTGAAAAAATGAGTAGATTGAAAGATTTACGTACACTGTAGCACTAAACTCTTATACTAGTATGAGCATGTAACGCTGATACGGAATATCTACAGGCGTTTTGCACGAATATTGATCATTTCAGGCTATATCGCTCAATATCGGTACTCTGATAAGCACTGTAACCTTCAACAGTGTATTTATTTTCAAGATCATGAGCTAGAAGACAACTGCAAAAAACATAAAAATGACGTTAAAACAAAGGAAACCGTTGTAAGAAATTCACAGAGCTGTTCATCATAGGATTTTTGCTCGCCTTTTGCCACTGGTGACATACGTATACATTATTATATAAGTACATAATACCATGCGTTAAGAATACCAAATCAAACGTTGTATGCATCTATAAGACAAGACAGTACCTTCTATACGACTTAGTACCCTAGAAAACAAACTTGTTGAGACACTGTGCAGAGGGTAAAAAACGACCTATTGGTAGAAATAAAAATCCCTCATGTATTTGAGCCAACATATGACCAATTAAATATTACTAATTTAGCGCTAAAACTTACGAAGTTGCCGAGGAGGCTGATCCCGTAGATTCAGGATTTTCATAGCTGATTTTACTCCAGGATTTCATCAATGGATACAACCAATATCCAAAGGCAATAATATTTATCAAAATGCGTAAGTGATGTTACACCAAGGAAATGCTTTTTGGTGTGTATGTTATGATTGGGAATTAATCACTTCATTAATCTTTCCATAGTTGATCATTTAATCACCAGGTTTCGTTCAATAGCACTATTTGTAGCGTCCTGAAACGGGTACAGTGTGCGGTAAAGGGTTAGTCAATCTGTACGTTTTGCTTTTTTACTGCAAAAGCATTTTTCCATAGGAATAGACATGACCAAGCACATATGTAGCAAAATCACACAAGCTGATATGAATTAGAAATTTTAAAAAAGCCCGTTATCTGGGCATTGCGTTTGATGCAGTGCGATTTTGGAAATCTCTAGCGGTAAAATTCGATCTTCTTCTTGATCAAAAAGTGCATAAATCCTTTAAGCACATTACAGTTTACACCCTTCCCTCTGAAGCAGCACGTGCGAGCACTACCACCGCATTTTAATAATGACAGACATCGCTGGCTTGCTCGCGTAATATATACTCGCCTCGCCCCCTGCTATCAGACATGGCGCAACGAGCGCAAGCAGCCAGTGACGAGTCAGCCCGGTTGGCTTGACATGGTGCAACAGTTGCTACTTCCCGTCTTCCCTTGCAACCAACGCCGCTCTCAGCGGGATTGCCAATTGAGCGATAAAGTCACCAGACCTAGAGACTTTGGCACTCAGTTCAGGGTAACCATTTCACATTTAGAGGATACGAACAATGTTTAGAAACGAGTTACTTCACCTCCGTAAATGAAGGATAGTGACGGTGTGCACCTAAATAGTCATTATTGTAGGTATATCAGTATTTAAGATCTCAAATAATGCTGGAAATCGCGTAAATATGCAACTAAAAGATAGATAGTGCAGGCATTTTTTTGTTTCTAGCGGTATTTCTCAGCTCATATGGCAACATTTTGCCAGCAGTATTTGGCAACAATCTGAGGTGTGTCATCGCCGCGTAAGGTTGGGAGAGAGATAAGGAGTAAGCAAACCATACTTTGTGACAGTGATCTGTAGAGCTTCTATGGAACCAACAGAAGTGAAACTACCTTGTCAAGCTTGGAATGTATTGTAGTAAGTTTGTGTCGCCCTTGAGTAATTGGCTCATTTTACTGAAAATCTTCTCTGACCAAAGTAGCTTCAGCAATCCCTAAAGTTCTACAACTCAAGAAAATGTGTAAAGTTAGATTTTCGCACCATGTCTGTGTTCTCGGTAATGAGATTATTGATTGATGCTTGTGGTATGCACCGCGCAAAGGCAAAAACTCAGCTTAGAGTAGTAAAGACACTTAATATTGGAGCAAAGATAAGACAACTATGAGGGCGAGACCGGCAACTGGTTTTATCAATAAGAGGCGCGTTGCACCATGGCGACCGATAGACGCCAGGCGATGTACTGTAAACTTTGGTTTTACAAGGATTTCAATGGTCGCAGACTGTCTATGAGTATGGTTACGGTAACATAGAAGTTACTCGAAGGAAATATATTGTTATAAAACTGTCCTTAATCACAGCGCTTGTCATTCTTATTATCATAAAACTAAGTTTCTTTAAAAATCAATCAATTCGAGAAGATACTTCTTGGCACGCTGATCACGGCAACGGTGGTATCAGATATAACGGATCTTGTAATACAAGAAAACAAAGTAAAGGGGGCTGAATTAGTGGTTTAAGGCGTCTTGAATGCGCAACGGACTTACTAAAAAAGACAGAAACAAGGAACATGTGCAAAAAAGTATTCCCTCGCTGGATCCACGCGCATGAACAGCACATCAGGAGAGGAGGGGTAAAACAAAACAAAGATTGGCAGTATAGAAGAGAGGTATAAAAATGATACACAGTGAAGACAGTGTCAGGCTGCACAGCCTGCAGCTACGCTACTAAGTGCATCAAATTTTCTCAAACTCGTAGGAATGCGTTCAAAAAATGACGATTCAGCTTTGTTTCGTCAAGAAATCCATCTATAATTATTTATTGATAGTTCTATTTGGAGATAACCACTGTCAGATTGTTCCCTAACTTATCTGAAAATCTCTAAGGACTGGGATCTAAGAGACGGAATACGTTGAAGTGATTTAATTAACACCATGACTTGTGTAATGAATGGCTAAGGAAGTGAAATACATATTAAAAATTTTGTGTAGTAACACGGATTCACATGTAGTAGTTTTTGTGTAATATCGCATTTGGTGACTACGTTCATAGAATCATAATGGTAATCCTTAATTGAACGTCTTAATAGCGCGACAACCGATAGCCTATGCTCATCCTAATAATTTTAATTAAAAATAAAATATTATATAATAATTTTGATAGCTGGATATTCTGTGAAGAAAATCAGACAACTGCCATGATTTCAAACTAACATTCTTTGAGAGTACTTTTCTTGACAAACGATTGCGCTAGATCTAATGTTCTAGAATCTAGATGAACAGAAAGTTACAAGAAACATTTTGAACTAATACACTTGAAGACAATAGAATGTGCGTGACACTTGTTAAAGTTATCAATCTCCTGGCCTCAAAAAAGGAAGGGGGGAGGGGTTGATACTCCTGGTGAAAAAATTATAACGAGCTTAGTTAACACTGAAGGCAAACATATTTGGGGAGCTTAACACCGAGAACGAAAATACTTTAGAGTCACAATAGAGTGTTTAAAACTGCAAGCGTTATGCGTAAGCCTACCTAAATATGCACTTTAAGTGCATTTCTCCACCTGCTATCGTTCGTGACGTAGTCCACACCAAACAGCTGATAACGAGTTCGCCTTGTTCTGTATTGTTCAACAGTTGGTGCTGCCCTTGCGGCCCACGTTGTTATAGCGTGTGGCCGAACATTGGCTGAGATCAGGAGCATCGCTATAATTATATACACGTGAGAAAATAGAACTGTCCCAATATCCACTGTACCGGTGATGAAGAGCAAAAGGGTCACATTCAATACAGAGAGAAAGTGAAATATATGCAGGAGAGCGTTCTCAACGCTGAATCAACTCGACTGGGAGCAGCAAGCGTCAAAGACAAGGAACACCACGAAAAATGAGAAGACAGTCCAAACACACAAGGGCTCTTTGCAGATAAGAATGTAGCGCTACACGTATGCACTGATGCAACAGTTGCGCTGCAAACAAATTACTTTCTTCGCTAGCTTTCTTCGGAATTCTAGTGTCTCTTGTACTACAGTTGACTGAACTTTTTCGGCTACTGAGTAAATTTCTGCGGGGGCAGCGGGTAACCAGAACGTATCTTTTGCCTGAAAATATCCCGTTAAAATTTAGGTTTCCTCCGCTTCCCAAGTTTTGCTAGTGTATAAGTCAGTAGCCGTCTTATGCAGCCCAGCATGTTCATGCATGTACATTTAAAGTCCTCAAGCAAAGAGGGTAAAACACTTGCTTAGCTGAGAAGAAGAAGAAACTGATAAGCATGATGACGGTTTTTGCTAAGTTTGTATCTCACTTCGTCAGTGCTGTAGAACACCTGCAGAGTAAAAAAGTTTGCTCGGGTGACAGGGGTAAGGTAGCAGCTAACCAACTGAGATTTAGAAGATAAACTGGCCATCAAAATCGAGGAAACAATATCGAACTGTGCAGTTTAGTAAACTAAACTTGTGTAACTAAACTAATTTGGTTATTTCAACTAAATAATTCTCTGAGAGCTGGTGCGATCTTAATGACCCTGGCAGTTGTTAGATAGGTGTAGTTCAGAATATTTAACCATTTAGCAAAAGTGAAAGATGACTATACAAGCAGATTCACATTTGCGTTGTCAGTTCAGCACAACTGCTGGACATTAAACAAAAGCGTATTCTAAAGACTGGGTTCAAAGACACATTGAGGTTAGATAGAGTGAACTTTGCAAGTTATCGGCTTTCTTACCTTCAATACAGTCGACGATATTGGTGTCCTTGGGGCATAATTGACTATTGCACAGAGCAAATTCTATTTAAACGAGTTTCAGCTCGTATAATCAACAAATTCAACCACAGTGCCGGACCAACAATGCAACAACATTACACCATCGGAGGCAGAAGTGTGACTGAGTCTCGAGATTCTCGACGCTTCGTTCGGCTTTCCGAGATGCCGATACAGGTACGGGAAGCACTATCGTCTCTCACGACGATTTTGCATTCACGTAAGCTTTCCTGCGCGCGCCACCACTAAAATAAACACTACCTAGGCAAACCTAACCTAGCCTAACCTAACCTTACCTAACCTTACCTAACCCAACCTAACCTAACCCAATCTAACCTTTCTAACCTTACGTAACCATACCTAACGTTACCTAACGTTACCCAACATTACCTAACCAAACCTAACCCAACTCATCCAGCGATACAGCGGGCAGCGCGGCGCACGCACCAACTTGAACGCCGCTCACGCGCACACAATCTGCGTGCACAAACACGCACACAAATCGTCGTGAGAGACGATAGCGCGTACGGGAACGCGTGCAGCGGAGGGCATGACGCAATCAGTCGTGCTGGGCTCTCATTGGCTACAAAGCCCTGGCGTCGAAGAGCGACCTTCTCTATTCTGTACGGACATTCTGGAGTTCTTGGAAGTTGTGGCTGCTTGTAGGAGGAAAACAGGATGAACAGTGCCAGAGATGCTCTGGCGGTCAGGGCTGTTGTAAGCCTGCAAGCATATAACGAAGCTAAAATGTTATCAACAGGTTCATTAAAGTCATGTTAAATGAAGCCCGCAAGGCTTGACTTGTCCAAAACTTGACACAATACCGATTGCTTCGAAACTTCATATTGTGCGGCAGAAGTTGGAAGCAGTCCAATATACCGAAGATGGTTGGAAACTATTTTACGGAGCATGAGTGAATTTTAACAATATCAAGGGTAATCGACTGGGGGTTGGGGCTTGAAACTCTGTTCAAAGGCAGTCCACCTGTCTCACGTTTAGCAAGAGGTAATTTTCGAAAGCCTTATGTCGCCTGTCAGCCGATGACGCTTCTTTTATCTACAGCTCGTGAATGGCTATTTACCTCTCCACAATACATAACTTACATTAAAGGATGACTAAATGGTTACGTAGGTATTAAATGAGTCCTCTGTGCGGTTTCCTTATTATGAAGTAGAAGCTGGGGAAATTTAAAATGTCATTGTTTGGAAGGCTAAGTTTAAGACGTTTAAAGTATTGTCCTTTCCAAGAATTTGAATATTTGAGTGCTTAACTGAGATATAGGAAAAAGAAGGCGTATATTAGTTTGTATTTCAATTGTGAGTAAATCTTACGACACATTATGACATGTCAAGGTGCCCTAATGGATCATATTCGCTCACTACAGTGTATAAATCTGGATGCATTTACCTTCACCAATATTTCAGTTTTATGCACAACATTCCTTTTGATGTTTAGAATTAACTTACCATGCATGAGTTTCGCAAGGAGGAGTGCAGTTTACTTGTTTCAAAATCTTTTACACCGCTACTACTCCTACGATCTATAGCTATTACTGTCAAAATTTATATTGATGGGATGGAAGTCTCGAACAGGTTTATGATGGACTATGAAGAGGCAGTCGCCATTTTGAGAACGGATCTATTCTCAATTTCTCTTCCTTTCCCAAAGAAATCAATGTCAATGTAAACCAAAGTTACATCCATCACATTTTTCACACAAACGATATATTGGCAGAAAACTTACGCAAACTGTGATGAACATATTACCAAAACGTTGCCACTTTCTTACAAATGCCGCGCCGCCCAACTCCTCTTTCCTTCTACAAGAAAAGTTACATCCTACTGGTAACTCGTCAGCGAGGCAAAGGCTGCGCACTAAAGCAGCTTGGCGAGGGTCTAAACGACTGCTTAGTAAAAAGAAGGTGGTGAAACTCTGCCTTTTTTTAAACGGCCTGTCCCTTTGTGAAAATTTCCAAAATTTACGGTGACTCTTCTTGGCATTGTGCTAAGATCGAACCAATTTTTCGCAATTCCCGAGTGAAGTTTTAACAAGTACTGATAGTTTATTATTAATTGCCGACTGTGAATAGTACTGAAACGAGGGAAACGTAATTACAAATTGAAAAATTTAAGTATGTAATCGACATGTAAATAGTACGAGTGTACAATTCCTGAGATCGTGAGCGGTTTGGATTTCCAGACGTGTAGGTTAACGTTCCGCATCATCGAAAGTTTGCAATACATTGAGTAGGTCGTTGGTAAAAAGCAGCTCATTGAGGTTTACCTAAAGTCTCGTATTGCAATTTTACGGAATGAATAGTTTGAGTACCAGGGCTGTGGATTTGGAGTCGAAGTCGTCAGAATTAAGATATTAATAGGAGCATGGAGTAGGAGTCACGGTTGGACTAGCGCTTGTGCCTGGTGTCGGAGTTGGATGAAACTATATCTATTATACATTAAGGAGTTCGAAGCTTCTGGAGTGTGGAGTGCAAGAAATTTGATTCGGACACCAGTTTACACATTAGTCGGAGTCAGATTTTGGATCATACCACTCCGTAACCTCGATGCACAGCAGAAATACTACACTATGAGTATGACACTAGAATATGTCCAGAAGTTCAGTCACGGCAAGCTTTTTAACTTCCCTAAAATTTATAAGCAATAATTTTCAAAGTTCCATCAATATCGCAGACTTCTTGGTGTCTACCCTTGCTAGGGGCTCATTTTTCATGCAACAGACCTGTACTCACGGAAGATTACGAGAGACAGGCGCTGCGCTTCAGGTCTATGGGGAGTTTAGTAGCAGTCTCAGGTGAAAGTTAAAAAATGCTCACAAGTCTCCACTGACACTATACAAATTACCGCATTGTTTTCATGAGGATTAAATACTTTTAACAGAAAATAACCAAGGAGTCCGTCAGATATACGGAACTCTAATTAACAAGCAGTCCGTTCTCGACGCATAGAAGGAGTCGATCCTAGCAAACCACCACTAAGTATTTCTTTGTATGCAATAGGATTAATGCAATTAATCGATCTCAACTCTGGTTGCTGTGTAATTTCGGGTGCACCGTGGTGCTACATCATATTTTAAATCATATTCCGGTTCCAGATTTTTCCCGAGTGAGTTTATATGCGTCTGACGATGCGACGTCGCTGTTAATCTCTAACTATTTTAAAGTTCGTTTGATCAGCGGTGAATTAAAAGCGTTCTATGATAACTCAAAACAGCATCATACCGGAGCCAGTCACTACTGCTCTCCCAGGCACAACTTGAGCAGCGGACGTTCAGAACTTGAGCTTGCGACTGTACAGTGCAGCCGCATTCTAATGCTATCACTCGAATCTCTCGTGCTCAGGTAGATCGAACGCAACCGGAGACACTCGCGAACCGAATTACGATTCAAAGGGGTGAAAAGGAGATGCCGCTAATCGCAAACCGAATACGCTAGTGACGACAGAGAGAGAAATCTATTTTTGCGGGGCTATGAGTTACCACGAGGACTCTAGGTTTGCAACCAGACCTGTTGCAAGTTGTTCATTCTACATTGCATGAGTGTTGTGCCATATCACAGTCAGTTATCTTAATACAAATTAGAACTTTATATTGCCAATTTCAGGATAAGACTTTCAGGTTTCATTACGTTTCAAGATTTACGTTTCGACTGCTTTTACAAAAGTACAGGTTAAGAACTTTTCGATTTTCATTGTTTAGAGCAGGTCAGATGATACAACTCTCAGGTTTGACAGCATTGCAAAGTACGAATAGCCTACAAATTTTAAAAAAGATCTTACAAGACGCCATGTTACGCAAACCGAAGAGGTGGGCTTTCGCAGTCACGGCAAAGAGCAAAAGGCCTGAATTTCAAAGCTCCCTTTTTTTCAACCTGCTGTAGTGAAGCGTAAGCGGAGCTGTCTCGGTGACAGTGCGGTATGTGTCCGAGTTTTGCGTTGAGGGGGCAGTTCAGTTCACCAGTAGACTCACATCAGCCGACTATACAAGAGCTGACATCCGGCCTCTCCACGCAGCTCCGCTCGTTTGCCTTTTAGACTTCCTCCCGACCACACCTATGCTCCCCTAACTATGATTGATTAAATAAACAATAATTTTAGATAGATTCTGTAGATTTTTCTGAAGATGGGATTTGTCCGTCCCGAAACGTTAAATTTTATTTGCATGTCAACGCGTTTACTTAGTATTTTAATGCTCTAGTTTGATTCCCTTTTTTCTTTTTGTTTTAGAGGTAATGTTCTTAAAAACTTTTCGTACTGCCCTTCTGAGCACAGTGGGAATGTGGGATAAAAACATTTGCAACAAAATAATACACTTGGTTAAATAAGATTAAGGCTGTAGGACCTGCCCTGCAGAAGGGAATACACTACAACACGATTTTTTCTCAGGGGCCATGAACCCTGCGGCGAAACGACAGGTGTGCGAGGTAAAAATAAAACAAATAGCATCAATACGTTTATGCTAACAAAAAATTTATACATAGACTTCACGGGGTGTAGATTATCATTAAGCAGTTCATAATAGGAACACAGAATTAGGTGGTATACATAACGTAGCAATGGAAAACTGGCACGCACATATAAAAAGCAAACGGCATCTTGTGTACAAAATAAGAAATAGTGTGAAATATTGGTATCCATGCCGTCTTGCTTAATACAAAGCTTAAAAAGCATTGCTGATTATTCAAGAACATACAGTATAGCTATTTGGAGTAGTTTCTAACATGCTCCTGGTTGACATTTTCGTAGCTACCTAAAACTCAGTCAGCCCTCATAGAAGTTTTACTGATCGTGAAAATGATTTCCGCGGGGCATGATTCAATTCATCAAGGTATTTACTTGCCAGGTAAAAATAAATTTTTGCACTTGCTGCTCCAGATATCGTCGAGCTTCAGAAACAGTGAGCTACTTTGGAAGATAAAAAAATCAGTGAAGATACGTAGCAGGTACCACAAGCTTTTAAAGAATTAAGTTTGCTTCTTAGACTTTTCCCTTAGGGAAACAATTACTTTTCTTAGTAAATTAACAAGAGTCCAACTTACACAATCGTCACGAAAATGTAGAAACACTTTTAAATTCAGTCTCGCAGTAGGTGAACTATCACAAAAAATGGTAACTTGAACAGACTTTCAGTTAAAAACCATCGATAGAAACTGAAATAAGCTAAGCCTCAGCAGACTTCGCTTGTCTAGACTCTAGAACCTCAGGCACAGCTTGTTGGTGACGCTTAGGATCGATTTTTGGACCTAAGCTCCGCATCGGTTCCCACTGAGACGGCTAGCAACTAGATCTTGACCGATAAAATGGGATTTTTATCCGTCCTAAGCGTAGCCGGATTGCTTCTAATTTCTGCAACGCGATCCAAAGTGGCGAAACCTGCGATCATTTCTGAAGTTCCAGACAAGTCAGGCCTATTGATATAAGCTAAACCAACTTTTGCCGAGCAACTGGATAACAACGCCTCCTGTAGAATAATTTTAAATAAAGGTTAGAGTTGACACCACCTTGATGCTGACTCTTGAGCTTACTACCTAAAGCACTAAAACAACTGTTGCTCGGCAAATAGTTGTATTTGATGAACACAGCGATATATCAATGCACTTAACTCACATCAATGCTATACATTTGGAGTATATAAAGTAAACCAGCCTCTACATAAGCACTTATAATAATACATTTTTTGCGCATTAAAATCTAGAAGTAGCAAGCAATGCTCTCACTATAGTATTTAATATTTAAAACAGTAGCAAAGTTGTGGGAATGATTCAATGATTCATCTACTTATATACCATATCAGTAAGTAAATTAGTCGTATTAAATATGAGCAGATAATTCCTTTCAATAATTTCATTTAGTATTCTGTCATTATGATAATACATATGCTTCATTCAAGGATCTTCACGAGATCACCCACAAATAATCACTTTCAATTCACAGATAAGCAGATCTCTCACTGCAGCTACTTTTACTCATTGTGTACAAAAACTAGGTACATTCTGATAATAGAATGATAAATATCGTCACATATATGACCGCTAGTTCATCCCAGCACAACCCTAATATCTGCCAGGGTACACTGTGGGTATCAGTATCATCGTAAAAAGGAGTATAAGATTCATGGCATGATTTTTTTAGCAATAGAGCTGCTATAATTTTTCCCGTAAAATGCACTTACTTATTTTGTTTACAGCGATAAGCCTACCGTAAAAATATAGTCAATCTCCTATTCAAATTTACGAATCCACCGCAAAATAAAGAAAAAGGTCTCAAATTAAGTTGCCGAACAACCAAAAGTTGAAGGAAACTTTTTCCGACATTCTTACAGTCATTATTGTGTCAGTAAAATTTACGGAATATTATTACAACTTATTGTCCGCTTGAATTCCATAATACAATCTGAATACATAGCACTGTAAAGTCATCAACGGCAAGTCATAGATAATAATAACAATGATATCCATGGATTTTGCCATGAGGAAAAACTTTAGGCAGGACAAAACACCTTCAGTACTAAAGAAAGATGTTGATGAAAAGGAATCAGTGCAATAAATAAGGATAGTAATGGGAATATAAAAACAAAAGAAGTTATGTCATGTGAAATTATTAATAATTAGATGACAATTTTCTTCAGGAAGAAAAACATTGGAAGGAAATACAAACAACAAAAGAAAAATTAAGCGAAACAGGACAAACTATGATGGAACGTGGTGGACTAAATCCACTAGGCAAAAGATGAAAAAGCGAAGATTAAATCTTCACTCACTTACAAGGGCCTTGTGTACATCTGGACAACGCAATTTCTCGAGGAATTTCTGAACAATACTGTGACTACAAACACGGCCATGCATGCAGAGAAAGCACAATTCTCAGTCGTATTTAATTGAGTTGTGAGGAAATATACACGAGATATGCGGAACCATCTCCCTCAGGAGGGTACTACGCACAAGTCATGCTGACGTCTTGGAGTTAAATTAATTGTTTGCACACTCAAATTCAAAGCCTTCGGATTTTCAGAACATGTTCGGTATATATAACACCATTTTTTTCTTGATGTGTTTATTCTTTTCCTGTTGACTCGGTTCAGCAAGGTGCAGCACAATGTGATGCTTTTAATGAAGTCATTTCATTTTAGTCACTAAGGTGCGTTGACTGTTTACTGAGGTACTTATTATTTTTTTTTGGGGGGGGGGGGCAACGGGCATTAGCAAAATTACATCGAAGTGTTTACTGAGACATTCAACATAGTCACCAAATGCACTTAATATCTAGCGATTGCCATAGTCGTTCATGAATAGTTTTGCAGGAGGGTAATGAACGGTAATTAGAGTTTATGATATCAGTTTTTCAGCGCACAAGCCGTACTAAGTATAGCATGGGCACCCAATAGTCATACCTCATGAAACAAATTTAACGGATAATGTAATTTCGTCGACGGCTGTTGATTAACAACTTTTCAGGGCTAGGCGTGGCATACAACTTCCTGCACGAGTTTTAACCAGTGGAGTGCCAGAAATTACGATCACAGTTGCACAGATGATTTTTATTATAAATTATGTATATACGTGCTAATTTAAACCTCTCCAGCCACTGTAACGGTATTTCGCCAGAGGAAGGAACAAGTATGTATATATGTTAAGGAAAAATATTAAAAAATAGGATCCCAAGTATCGAGAAATCCAGTCAGAAAGGAAGAGCAAGAACAGAACAGAGATCGTAAGTGGATGGAGATCGATGGAACGAAGAAAACACATGGACACTGTACAGAGATGTCTCGATTAGCTAATTAAGGCAGCGGTAACTAGCCTATGCATTGCAGCCACTGGGACCGTCCATCGCACAGATAAACTGGAAGATCTAGCATCTGTTAACCCATGACGCAGAAAAATTACGATACGGGATAGCTATATATCAATCATGATGGCACGGTCATCAAGAGGAGATACAGGAGCTACGCAGTTGAATTCATGCAAGAAAATGGTAACACAAACCAACTGGGAACACTGAGCAGCGATTCAGCTACTACCAAAGCATATTCGTGCAGGAAAAACCCGGTTTACATAGTTCCGAATAACATAGTGGTAGTGCTAGAAGTTTCTACTAGCGCTTCAGTGGCACACTGCCTGTATCGCGCAGAACTATTCCTGTGTTTAACAAAAGACTCGTGCGCCACTTGAATAACATAGAATTTGATATACATAGCCTCGATGTAGACATCGAGGCCCAGATTAAGAAATTAATTACACACAGTTCCTCAATTAAGATAGTATTTAAACGACACAGATAATTGTTCAATAGCTCCTTATCCAATTAACTTAGATTCGAATAACATAGCTCAGAATCCCCTATGTTAATCGAAGGTTTTCTGTATTTACGAAACAAGAATTGGTCAAATTTTATGGGGATATACTCTTGAGAGAAAACTGGGTTTGATAGTTACGCAAATATAGTCCTGTGTCATGTATTTGTCAAAGATCAAGCAGTTACCATGACGAGAATGCTTGTCTTGACCCCACACACGCAAAATACATTCGTGAGTAAAATATTGGTGAAGTTCGCAAGCAGTTTCAGTCGTGTGAGACCTTGTCGTAACATATATCTACTATTATTATTATTAAAACTTCACGCTTGGGCTCCCACGGACAGGTAATACAACCCAAATGAAGCATTTGCAACACCGGGAAGCCCAAAACGCTGCTAAAGGAAATCCAGCAAAAAACCATT
>LQNS02277602.1:16194618-16204680 GCA_001587735.2 Parhyale hawaiensis
CAGGTCAGCGTTGCACCGTTGGAGTCAGTGTACCTATTTTTTCCCGTTTTTTTTTTTTTTGAGGGGGGGGGGGTGGTTTGGAGGGTCGAAGTCGAAGCACCACTGACTCCAAGAGTCGGAGGGATAAATAAGTCTCTGAATATTAGGGTCTGCTTTCAAACTATATTTACTGAATTCATTCAAAAAGTTTGGTCTGTAGTGGTGTACACGGTGCAAGATAAAATTGGAAATATAAAAAATACTGCTTACTTGCGTAATCCATACCTATGTATATTATTGGCGGTGAGTAGTCAGTTTGCCTAATGACGCAGTCTTCCTCGTTGCTAGTTATATCTATTTTATTCATTTTTTAGCTACCAATTTCATATCACTATTGTTACAAATGATGCAAGATGTCATTAGAAACATCAAAATTACTTATTTAACTCAAGCTTTGTGTATTTACTTAGTAGTACGGTACCTGGGTACAACGCAACTGTCTATTGAAAGCCAAGTAGTTTCGTTTTATAAATTTATGAGAATTCAACGTAATGAATTACTGCTAATGGTGCAAAACATTATTGTAAATGTTGAAAGACAGTTTTCCCGATTAATAGTTGTGTATATCTTGGTGGCGAATAGTTTGCCAGGGTAGACAGTTTTGCTACATGAAAATTAATTGAACTTTTACGAGTACCGGGAGTCGGAGTCGGACCGTAGACCATCCGACACCACAGCCCTCGTTCCCTACCTGTACGTTAACAACTCCTCATGTGACGTAGGGCCATGCAAGCTCGTTGGCCTGTGCTATTTTAAGGGGAGTACCGCGCCAAAGAGGGCCACTTTGTTTATCTTAAGCTTATGCCTTCGAGGCATCTTTCTTTCGTGCTCATTAGCCTCCTTCCTTTTCGCCAATCGATTGGCAGTATTTGTTGTGTTTTTCTCCTTTGCCGACCTGTTGTTATTTTGGGTAATATTTTTCCCGTTATAGTTTCCTGTTTTGCTTCATAGACGTGTCTTCCTTTTTCCCTCTGAGAATACCATGTGTCTAAGATGCTTTATCCCTTTTTCGTCCAAGAAGACCCTTGGTCGTTTTTTACCCACTTATATTGCTACGGAAACCTTGTTACAACCCTATTCATGCCAGGCTGTGTTATCTTGCTACGAGGGATCTTTGGCCTATTGTAATCCTAAGGGGGAAGAAGCTTTGTAGCGAGGCAGCATAGTCTTCTACAGATAATATAGATATGGCCAGTACTAAACATAGGATCACGCAAAACGTATAATCTATTGTCAACATAATTAGTGTTTAATGTGGCCCTGGTAAATGGCTGAGGCGCAGTCGATTGGCACTGCGGAGTTAAGCAAAGATAAGTTTACTGGGCGTGAGTTACCGGCATGGGACTTCACTTTGCATCGTTGGCTTCGCCACTTCAGCTTAAGTTGCTGGTGGTTGTTTCTATCTAATTACCCACGCTTGCGACGGCTGCATGAAAACTATGTCTCGAAGCAGAATTCAGTTTCCCGCCGTCTCAATGATAATCGTTTCGAAGTTAACTCCTGAAACTCAATTTATACTAAGTAGCGCAACTATCGCTCGATCCTGTTGGGATTTTAGATAAGTCAAGCTTAGTGGGATTAGATCAACCCAACTTCGAAGAGCCACTCGGCAAGTGTTGTATGGGTAAGCAATGTAGGCAAATTGTGCCCACTCTGAAATACCCACGCTAGTCACATTGTTCTTCAGTGTACTTTATTACCTCCTCCAAGGAGATAATTTTTTCGTCGAGTTTGTCTGTCTGTTTATCGCTTTGTCTGTCACCAAGATAACTCAAAAAGTTATTGACGGATCTTGACGAAGTTTATAAGGATTGTTAGGTATGTTAGGAGGAAGAGATTATCAACTTTTGGTGAAAATCCGCTCATTCGTTTGTTTGTGTGCCTCTTTTTTTTTCTTGATATAACTCAAAAAGTCATGAACGAATTTTTATAAAATTTGCATGAGCTGTTTGGTATAATACGAAGAGCAAATAACCAAATTTTTGGAAGATATGTTTGTTAGCACAATAACTTAGAAAGCTACAAACTTATCATTATGAAATTTACAGGAATTGTTAGTAATGTTGAAGGACATAGCTAAATGATTACATTTTGGTCATGATCGGTTGGTTTGTCTTTGTGTTTGGCTAGTGTTTGTCTGAATGTTTGTTAGCAGCATAACTCACTCTAAAAGTTATAAACGAATCTTTGAGAAAATTACAGAAGCTCTTAATTATTAGTATCAAAAGGCACAAATGATTTTAATTTGCTGCTGATACAAAGGAAATCGTGGCCTCAGAACCAATTTGAAAGTTTTATTACCTTTGCCTTGCTTGGCAGCTTGGGGGAGGTATGCGGTCTTTAAGTATTCTAATTTCTTTTATGTAATTTATTTCTTCTCTATGTGAAGGTGTTCGTTTCTTCGCCATATAACAGCTTATTTCATAAACGAGTTCAACACAGGAGGGCATACAGTGGCAGGGGTAAATAGTTGATAAAAGAAAAAAAATCTTGCCATTCTACTGATATACAAAAGGCCATTTACGGTTAGAAATCAAATGAAATGCCATAAATAGAGTACCCTTACTCATAGAGTACCGTATAACTTCTTAAAGTTAAAACGCCATGTACTACACATTTGTACAGCATATGAAAAATATTAGGCTACAGTGCATGGAACACCTAATCGTAGACAGGCATATCGTCTCTCTTTCGGCAGGCGTCTCTGTTTCCCCTACTTTTGTGAAACATTTTTTTTACTAATGTCTCATGAAATTGTTATGTTGTGCAGCTGAATATACAACAGATTAACCTTGTTTTCGCTACACACATTTACTCGTCACTCAAAGTGGCTTTGGCCATCGCTGCCATGCTAGTCAGCCGACACTGCAGTTGGCAGTCTCCCTTGCAGAGCTCCCTCCGCAGTGGAAGTCTCTGCTTTAGGAGTTCCGCTACAATGAGATTAACTCCACATTCACATAGGAAGCATCACCTCACCTTACAGAGTAGGTACACGACAATATGGTTAAATGCAGGGCAGAAACAGAAAAAGAGTTTCTTTGTTCCATTGTATGATGGGAATATCCATGAAGTTATAACTTCATGGGAATATCCTGTTGGTCGACTGATCACACATAACGGACGCATGATTGTGAACTATGATATACTTTAGTCAAACCAGCATAAGGAGTTCGATGGGCGTGGTTAAGAACGCAAAGCAACTCGGCCAAATCTCACTTAAGCGCGTGTTATTACTTGTCTCAATCGATAGAAATATATTTATATGCAAATACTCGAAGCGCATAGTTAATAGATTAGATTTGGCACTGCTGCGCTCAATTTAGCCCCGCCCCTAAATTACTTCTTGCGCTGGTTTGACTAAAGGTGCTCACTAACACCCGCACATTGCTATGTGATGCGCTGATGAGTAAACAAATGTTAGATTTTGTTTAGTTAAGTTAACTCTGACATTGTTGTGGGACACAACCGTTTTGAAAGGAAGAATATCGGGCGAGACTTGCATCGAGACTCTTAGCTCTTTCGGAGAATTATTCTACAAGAAGGCACCAGATACCGAAAGCGCTTTCTTCCCTAGTGGAAGTCGCCTGTCAACTCTCAGTAGATTTTTATTCCAAGAGATCTGCCCGTCGGAGCTCTTATCATATCAAGGAAATTACGTTGTATCGGCAGAGTATGAGAAACGATGATCAGTGTGATCGTAATACAATGCAATCTGACAAATATTTCTTGATAACTTCTCACTGTACGTGCGTAACATTAACTTTTTCTCATTTTAATCTATGCTAATATATATCTGGTAAACAAAACATGGTAACGCAGTCAGCATTAGATGCATTGTGGTACGAGCCCGGGCCTAGATTTTGGCTTATGTCGTGGAAAGTCAAAATAATTTTTCCAAAATAAATCACGAAATGTATCTCCTGAGCGATACGTCAGTAGTCATATTAATATGAGAGAGAGTAGCTTCTTAATTTTAAACGAGTCTTGATATGCAACTTAGAACCCAAAGGCGTGGTACGCAAGTGCTGATTTCTAGGTAACAGGGCAGGTTTTATGTATTGTTTTAAGAGACTGCAGATAAAAAGGAACTATCATTTAATAGCCTGTTAACTTCTATGTCTTCATTTTCTCAAACGGTTAGCTTGCGAGTTTTCATTGCGTTGTATCGGCTGAGTAACTGCTTCGTGCACGATGTCTACTTCAAGACTAAAAGAATCTCGAAAGTGAACGTGTTTTTACGCGTACCTTTAATAATTAATATTAAGACTATTAACAAATACTTCCATAAACAGTTCGTAATGACCTCATAAATGATCTGTCGACCTCGCAGGTGCAGTTACCAGACAAAGATGCTTTACTGACTTGGAACGTGTTTGAATCCGGTTTTTTTTAGCTTAAATTTAGGAATAAATCTGTTTTTTGGCTTGAACCTTTTTTATGCAAGTTAAATATGTATATAAATGATAAAATTATTTTCTTTCTTCCATTGTGTGTTTTTCTCAAAAATCATGATACCACCTTTTTAAAGGGCAACCTTATCTCAGTATCTTTTCCTGTTAACATTATTCTTGTACTAGCCAGTGAACTGGTACCCAGTGTAACATAAAAGAGTCGCTACTCCTCATACGTGTAATAATGTAAAATGACTTTCTAATACGTTTTGAATATTTAGTTACAGCGAACCACTATAGTGCTCGATAATAATTTTAATGCGCACTTGCTAAATCTGCAAAATTTGCCGCTGGCAAGCTGCTCTGGTTGCTCACGAATTAATTCTTCGCTGAAGTGAGGCTGCGTTAATTTATTCTTTCTTTTAATGCCAATGAAAACGACCCAATATATTGAACATAAACAAGGTATGAGAAAGTAGCGGTAGTTCAGAACATACTACTGTTAAAACAACTTCACAATAGTTTTCCTCGGAACTCCAAGTGTGTTTTCTTTAACCTCTAATATGTTTACAAGGGAATAATAGTAAATCTTATAAACACGCAGAATTTTCTTTCGCGAACGTATCTTCGCGTGCGTACGATGAGTACCGCCTGTACTTCAACTGATGTTCTTCACACGCTTTTAAGAACGAGCTCATGAATGCGAGAATTTCGTGAACATATTACACCTCAGTCTCGAAGCATTTTATGAACGATTCCACATGCTAGAAAATTACTTCAAGAAACGCCTGAACCCCTCATCTCCCTAAATCCAAATATCCCCTGGCATCGTAATACGTCTGGTAGTAAAGATTACGTCAAGTTTATGTTATATAACTATAGTTTGCTAAGACGTATTTAAGCGCCTTGTCTAAATTTCGAAGAACGCTGCATTTTCACGTAGTACTGAAAATATGCTGAATAATGAAGAGTGCTGAAAAAATACTTACGAAGCATTTCAACGCCTGAATTCAGTTTCAGACACTCAATTTTCGTTCCACGCGGCTTCTCTCTAACTCTAAAGACCCACAAATAAAAATAAAACGATTTAAAAAATTATTTTAGGCCGTTGCTGAAACAAACCGTCCAGAAGCGACCCCACTCTTTGTGGAGCAACTCTTCAGTCAAGAGGAATTTTCCAAGGGGCTCTTTCACTGTCACCTTCCTGGGCCCTGCTTTTTTTTTCACTTGCTTACTGAATTTCTTAAGTTAACCCATTAATCTGCTGAACTTTTTTTTTACCTGTGTTTCTGATGGCTGATCAGTACATCTTTTCCTGCTGATAGCTCTGGACTTATTTTCTGCTGATGATCGGTGTTTTAATTATTTAATTATTTTTTAGCTTGCCTGAGCATTTTTTCTGCTTGTTGATCGTACTGTTCCGCTTGATTGTCGATGCTGTTCGTTTCTCGTTGGTTCGTCAGTGTTTTTTTAAAGTTTTTTTTCTGCTAATTTATTTTGCTAAGCTAGCGGCTTAAGACAGCATTAGCATTAAATGACGGCATAAAATATACTTCCATACCCGTTTCCTTCACTCTTCCCGTGGATCTCTTCTTAGCGACAGTTTTCCTTCATTGAGCTGTTATTCCATCCCCATATATGCATACATACACTCGATACGTCGCTTTCCTGTTCCATCCGTTCATCTCTACTCTATCCATCATCTCCCTATTCTCGCGATCTATATATCCCCCTCTGTAGTCGCCACTTCCCTGTTCCATCTATCCATTCCCTGCTCGCTGGTCGTCACCTCCCACCCCATGCCAATGGTTTATTCATGCATAGCCCAGCAAGTATCATGAGAACTGCGCTACTTAGCTGCACAACTACGAAAATGAATTAAACTTTCGCAGCTTCTGCAAATGAAATCGCCCCGCCAATGAGACTCTCCGCGCCCACTTTTGTGCCGTGTATGTCGGTGTCGCGACGGCAGCTCCTTGTGTCCTCATAGGAGGTATTGGTGCCGTGGTTAGCTTTAATTTCTTTTATTGTTGAGTTTCTAAGGAGTTGTATGGCATCACTTGGCAGTCATGCACTATTGTAGATAGTAGCTTGTGATTGCTTGTGTCTAATTTTTATTATTATATGAATCTGCTCTGTGCAATGGCCACACTGAACGATCGTATGCAGTTTTGGGGTCTGAATTACTTCTATTGTTAAGTTTGTGAGGAGGTACAGCATCAATTGGCAATCGTGTACCCTTCTAGATAGTAGCAAATGATAGTTGTATCTAATTTTTTTCATTAGATTTGATTAGATAGGCGGCAGTAGACGAACAAACAGGCCCATTTAAAAAGAGACACCTTAACTTTCGCCCCGGTCCTCTATAAGCTATTGCCATTATGTTAGTAGGATATAGAGGACTGGGGAAAAGGAAGAAAAAGGGGAGAAGAATCTCAGTCAAAGAAACGATCATGAATGCACGTAATCACAATCCATAGCCGCTGATATTCGGAGGTTATAGATGTCAAACTGTGTAATGGAGCGGAAGAGAGAGAAGAAGACGGATGAAGGTGGCCTCGGAAGCTTTGGCCGTTAATAGTTTGCGACTCTAGGAGGAAGAGTTCTTAGCTATGGAGGATGTCTCTCCCAATGTATATCAAGACGATTTTTAAACGCGTTGACTGACTCAGCATCAACAACGTTGGAAGGGAGTCTATTACAAATGCTGACTATGAAATACGGAAAGAACTGCTGACTTAAGGTAGTTCTTCGAGCTTTATGCTTCAGCTTTTGACCGTTGTTTTTCAAGCGATCATTAAGGTCTATTGACTAAGCCTATGTCCTTGTATGATAAGAGTTAATGGTCGTATATCGTTGTTGATATTCATACAAGGAAGTAAGCTAGACCTCAATCATTGCTAGGTCTGATTTCGCTTTAGTCTGTACAGATGGCATAGCATCACCCAACGGTCAGTTGCCCTGTAGAGGCCACTGTGCTATGCATCGTGTATCGTTTTCGAAAAATGATAATACACTCAATACTGCAATTAAGCTTAATAAATCTCATTGTTGGCGAGCACATTAGTTCAATGATATGTGCTGAATAGAAGTTATCCGCTCAAAGCCATGCTTCTTAACGAACATTTATTTTCAAGTTTTCTCTGCATTGTCCCAATGATATAATGCCTTTCCTGTTATATCCATTCCCATTCCAGAGTTGCCATAATTATTCAAGTTGGAACGGCTCCTGTTCATTGAAGCAAACCTGCGCTGTACACAAACTTTTCGGCTATTCAGATTGAAATTTTCTCGTTCGGTGAGCTTGAAAAGCGGTAATTTTCTCGACAGTTATGTTGCGACTGGACGCCTTTCATAAGATATCAATGCGGAAAAAGTTGTGCATTGAAATAATTTTAGGGCTCTTAGAGAATCGTGCCGTCGATATATCGCGAAACTCCAATTGGTCAACCAAAATATTTTCGTTAGCTCTCCTTTGAGGAAACTTCACTAAATTACTCTGTTTTGATTATTCTTGACGCAGTGACGCTCTTACGGTAAAACTAATGACTAAGAGGAATAAACTTTATGCATGTACACAGACGAAAATAAATAAACTTACTACCTATGTATACAACGAAAATATAAAAAACACTTATGTGTGCAAATTGTGATGGAGAAAGGCGCTAACTCTAAGCTATTTATGTATAGTGAATGGGAGAGTCGCGCATTGGCCTTGTGATATTCATAGTTAAAATAGACTCCTATTATGGGTGCATAATACGAGCGGCGGTGTGTGAAAAAGTTTTTAGCATCTCTGTATTAAGAAGCCTTAATTCACGATCAAACCTATGATATTTCGGAATCACAACTTTTTAAAAGTTTTAAGATTCTAAATAAAATAAAAAATAAAATTAAAAATAAATAACCACAAATCCCTTTTCTTTTTACCTCCGCCAAAGGAGGTTATGTTTTCGTCGTGTTTTTCTGTCTGTCTGTCACCAAGATAACTCATAAAGTTATGAACCGATTTGGACGAAATTTACTGGGATTGTTACGTATGTTAGGAGGAACAGATGATTAACTTTTGGTGAAGATATGCCTATCCGTTTGTTTGTTTGCCTCATTTTTCTCAATGCCATAACTCAAAAAGCTGTGAATGGATTTTTATGAAATTAACATGAGTTGTGAGGTATATAACAAAAAGTAAATGACCAAATTTTAGTATTGATCCGTTTGTTCGTTCGTTTGTTTGTCAGTGTTTTTAATTTTATACTTGTTAGCACAATAACTAAAAAAAATATTGAATTGATCTTTATGAAATTTATACGGGTTGTTAGTTATGTTAAAAGATATAAATTATCAAATTTTGGTGCAGATCGGTTTGTTCGTTTGTATGTTTAACTCAGGGGTAACGTTTGTTAGCAGTATAACTCAAAAAGTTATGAACGGATGTTCAAAAAAATTGCACGAGCTGGTATTACTATCAAAAGGCAAAAATGATTCGATTTTGGAGTTTATACAAAGAAAATTATGGTTTCAGAGCCAATTTGAATTTTTTGCTACCGTTGCCTCGCTTGGCGGAGGTATGCGCTCTCAGAGTGCTCTAGTTTCTAATGCTTCAAGCTTTTCATACACCACTCATATAGGCCTTCTGTGCGCCAACAAACTTACACCTGCTATACATATCGCTCTACAAAATTATGGCATTTGCCTAGTCTACAATGTGCTCGCCGTTGAGAGCCTCCCTGTATTAATATTATTATTATTATTATTTACGTCACTCTGTTGTGTGTGTGCCTCCTGAAATAATATGTTTGGTTAGGATAGGCTCTGTTAATTAAGAAATGTTCGCTTCAGCTAGACAAGATGACCACCCTAACTTCTCGTCACACATACTGCATATCAAATTGCAAAATGCAAATTTACACAAGAAGGGTTAGGCTACTTGGACTGACTTATCCTATGCTATTAAGAATTTTGCCCTTAATATCCCTTGGTGTCTCCCTTCAATGTTAGCTAAAGGTCTTCCGAACACCTTTCTTTCGTACCCACTGTGCTTCATGCCACTTCCACTCTCTATATTGACGTTTTATTGTGATCTTCCTATTCTTTCCCGACTTGCTGCACCCATATGTGCTTTGATGCGGTGGGAACACCCTCTTGCCAGGGTTGCTTAGGGCCCACAGTTCAGTCTACATCATATATGTCCTTATTTCTTCCTCTCTTCAATCGTCGTTGTCTTAGAGCAGGGTTCCTACTTTCAGCGGAATGATGTTAACGTGCAAACATAAATTTAGCATTAGAATAATTTTCCAGACATTACCTGCAATGGAATATAATTTATTAGCACTCCTGGTCTTTCAAGGGATTAGAAAGAACTAATAATAATAAAAATAATGACGTCAAGAAAGAGCCTTTCTTTATTAAATATCGTCAGTGTTAATAACATTTTACTCCACCATGCCATGCGCTAGACGCTGCATGGCTCTAATCTAATTTCATTCTTTGTCGATTTATTTGCGCCTTGCGTTTATTTCCCTGGACGGTGCAGTTTTCCTAGAGCAATGCCATTCCAGCTGGGATTTTAAACGAAAACTTTTTTACTGCATCTCATTAACAGGCATCAAATAATCTAATTAGATTCATCCAG
>LQNS02277602.1:16230446-16253228 GCA_001587735.2 Parhyale hawaiensis
GGATGACCATTGAGCAGTCGCTCCGTTTCCGACGCGTGATTTCGTCGAACCGCTCCCAGATTTGCTGACGAATCATTTTTCTTCCACCACTTTGAGACGGAAAAAAATTTGCCGGACAGGGAAACACAAAATCTCCAAAATTTACGGTGACTCTTCTTGGCATTGTGCTAAGATCGAACCAATTTTTCGCAATTCCCGAGTTAAGTTTTAACAAGTACTGAAAGTTTATTGTTAATTGCCCACTGTGAATAGTACTGAAACGAGGGAAATGAAATTACAAATTGAAAAATTTAAGTATGTAATCGACATGTAAATAGTACGAGTGTACAATTCCTGAGATCTTGAGCGGTTTGGATTTCCAGACGTGTAGGATAACGTTCGGCATCATCGAAAGTTTGCAATACCTTGAGTAGGTAGTTGGTAAAATGCAGCTCATTGAGGTTTACCTAAAGTCTCGTATTGCATTTTTATGGAATGAATAGCTTGAACACCAGGGCTGTGGATTTGGAGTCGAAGTCGTCAGAATTAAGATATTAATGGGAGCAAGGAGTAGGAGTCACGGTCGGACAAGCGCTTGTACCTGGTGTTGGAGTTGGATGAAACTATATCTATTATACTTTAAGGAGTTCGAAGCTTCTGGAGTGTGGAGTGCAAGAAATTGGATTCGGACACCAGTTTACACATTAGTCGGAGTCAGACTTTGGATCACACGACTCCGTAACCTCAATGCACAGCAGAAATACTACACTATGAGTATGACACTAGAATATGTCCAAAACTTCAGTCACGGCAAGCTTTTTAACTTCTTTAAAATTTATAAGTAACAATTTTCAAAGATCCATCAATATCGCAGATTTCTCGGTGTCTACCCTTGCTAGGGGCTTATTTTTCATGCAACAGACCTGTGTACTCACGGCAGGTTAAGAGAGACAGGTGATGCGCTTCAAGTCTATGGTGAGTCTAGTAGCAGTCTTAGCTGAAAAGTTAAAAAATGTTCACAAGTCTCCACTGACACTGTACAAATTACCGCATTGTTTTCAGAAATACTTTTAATTAACAGAAAATAACCAAGGAGTCCGCCAGACATACGGAGCTCTAATTAAGAAGCAGTCCGTCATCGACGAATAGGAGTCGGTCCTAGCAAACCACCACTAAGCATTTTTTTCTATGCATGGGATTAATACAATTAATCGATCTCAACTCTGGTTGCTGTGTAATTTGGGGTGCACCAAGGTGCTATAGACGTTCATCATAACGCTTTCTCCATTGGCTGTTTCAAATCATAATCCGGTTTGAGATTTTTCCCGAATGAGTTTATTCGCGTCAGACGTTGTGACGTCGCTGTTAATCTCTAACTAATTTAAAGTTAGTTTGATCAGCGGTGAATTAAAGGCGTTCTATGCTAACTCAAAACAGCATCAAAACGGAGCCGCTCAATACTAGGTACTCTTCAAGGCACAACTTCAGCAGCGGACGTTCAGAACTTGAGCTTGCGACTGTACAGTGCGGCCGCATTCTGATGCTATCACTGGAACCTCTCATGCTCAGGTAGAGCGAACGAAATCGAGGACACTCGCGAACCGAATTGCGATTCAAAGGGGTGAATAGGAAATGCCGCTAATCGCAAACCGATTAAGCTAGTGACGATGGAGAAATCTATTTTTGCGGGGCTGTGGGTTGCCACAAGGACTCTAGGTTTACAACCAGACCTGTTGCAAGTTGTTCATTCAACGTTATATGAGCGTTGTGCTATATCGCCGTCAGTTATCTTAATACAAGTTAAAATTTCAGGATAAGACTTTCGGGTTTCATTACGTTTCAAGATTTACGTTTCGAATGCTTTTACAAAAGAGCAGGTTAAGCACTTTTCAACTTTCATTGTTTAGAGCAGGTCAGATGATACAACTCTCAGGTTTGACAGCATTGCAAAGAAGGAATAGGCTACAAATTTTAAACAGATCTTACAAGACGCCATGTTAGGCAAACCGCAGAGGTGGGCTATTGCAGTCGGGGCTAAGAGCAAAAGCCCTGAATTTCAAATCTCCCTTTTTTCAACCAGCTGTAGAGAAGCGGAAGCGGAGTTGTCTCGGTGACAGTGCGGTGTGTGTCAGAGTTCTTCGTTGAGGCGGCAGTGGTGAGGAATAAGTATATAATTTTTTTTTTTTATAGAGGTAATGTAATTAAAAACTTCTCGTACTTCTTTTATCAGTACAGTGGAATAAAACATTTGCAACAAAATAATACAGTTGGTTAAATATGATTAAGGCTGTAGGACCTGCCCTGCAGAAGAGATTAAACCACAACAGGATTTTTTCCCAGGTGCAACGAACCCTGCGGCGAAACGACAGGGGTACGAGGTAAAAATAAAACAAATAGCATCAATACGTTTAAGCTAACAAAAAATTTATACATATAGACTTCACGGGGTGTAGATTATCATTAAGCAGTTCATAATAGGAACACAGAATTAGGTGGTATACATAACGCAGCAATGGAAAACTGGCACGCACATATAGGCTAAAAAGCAAACGGCATCTTGTGTACAAAACAGGGTGAAATATTGGTATCCATGCCGTCTTGCTTAATACAAAGCTTAAACAGCATTGATGTTTATTAAAGAACATATAGCGTAGCTATTTGGAGTTGTTTTTAACATGCTCCTGGTTGACGTTTTCGTACCTAAAACTTAGTAAGCCCTCATAAAAGTTTCACTGATCGTGAAAATGATTTCCGCGGACCATGATTCAATTCACCAAGGTATTTACTTTAAAAGGTGAACATAAATTTTGCACCAGCTACTCCAGATATCGTCGAGCTTCCAGAGAGAGAAACAGAGAGCCACTTTGGAAGATAAAAAAAATCAGTACCCTAAGCTTCTAAAGAATTATGTCTACCTCTAAGACTTTACCCTTAGGTAAACATTTACTTTTCTTAGCAAATTAACAAGAGTCTAACTTACACAATCGTCAAGAAAATGTAGTAGCACTTTTAAATTTAGTCTTGTAGAAGGTGAACTATCACAAAAATGGTAACTTGAACAGAGCTTTAGTTAGGCACCATCGATGGAAACTGAAATAAGCTAAGCCTCAGTAGACTTCGCTTGTTTAGATTCTAGAACTTCAGGCACAGCTTGGAATCGATTTTTGGACCTAAGCTCCGCATCGGTACCCACTGACACGGCGAGCAACTAGATCTTGTCCGATAAAATGGGGTTTTTATCAGTCCCAAGCGTAGCCGGGTTGCTTCTAATCTCTGCAACGCGATCCAAAGTGGCGAAACCAGCGATAATTTCTGAAGTTCCAGACAAGTCCGGCCTATTGACATAAGCTAAACCAACTTTCGCCGAGCAAATGGATAACAATGCCTCCTCTAGAATAATTTAAAATTAATGTTAGAGTTGACACCACCTTGATGCTGACTCGTAAGCTTAATACCTAAAGCACTAAAACAACTATAGCTCGGCAAATAGTTGTATTTGATGAACACAGCGCTATATCAATGCACTTAATCTCACATCAATGCTATACATTTGGAGTATATAAACCAGCCTCTACATAAGCACTTTTAATAATAAATTTTTTGCATTAAAATCTAGAAAAAGCAAGCAATGCTCTCACTATAGTATTTAATATTTAAAACAGTAGCAAAATTGTGGGAATGGTTGAATGATTCATCTACCTATATACCTACCATATCAGTAAGTAAACTAGTCGTATTAAATATGAGCAGATAATTCCTTTCAATAATTTCACTTAGTATTCTGTCATTATGATAATACATGTGCTTTATTCAAGGATCTTCACGAGATCACCCACAAATAATCACTTTCAATTAACAGATAAGCAGATCTCTCACTGCAGCTACTTTTACTCATAGTGTACAAAAACTAGGTACATTCTAATAATAGAATGATAAATATCGTCATACCTCTATGACCGCTAGTTCATCCCAGCACAACCGTAATATCTGCGATGGTAAACTGTGGGTATCAGCATACACTGTACGCCAGTATAGATCGTAAAAAGGACTATAGAATTGATGGGATTTTTTTTAGCAATGGAGCTGCTATAATTTTTCCCGTAAAATGCACTTACTTATTTTGTTTACAGAGATTAGCCTACCGTAAAAATATAGACAATTTCCTTTTCAAATTTACGAATCCACCGCAAAATAAAGAAAAAGGTCTCAAATGAAGTTCCCGAATAACAAAAAGTTGAACGAAACTTTTTCCGACATTCTCACAGTCATTATTGTGTCGTAAAATTTACAGACTACATATTATTACAACATATTGTACGCTTAATATCCGCATTACAATCTGAATACATAGTACTGCAAAGTCATCAACGGCAAGCCGTAGATAATACCGACGATGTCCACGGATTTTGCCGTAAGGGGAAAGTTTAGGCAGGACAAAACAGCTTCAGTACTAAAGAAAGATGTTGATGAAAAGGAATCCGTGAAATAAATAAGGATATTGGGAATATACAAACAAAACAAGTTATGTCATGTGAAATTATAAATAATTAGATGACCATTTTCTTGAGGAAGAAAAACACAGGAAGGAAATACAAACAACAAAAGAAAAAATCAAGCATAGCAGGACATAACTATGATAGAACATGGTGGAATAAATCCACTAGGCAAAAGATGAAAAAGCGAAAATTAAATCTTCACTCAATTACAAGGGCCTTGTGTACGTCTGGACAACACAATTTCTCGAGGAATTTCTGAACAATACTGTGACTACAAACACGGGCCATGCAGAGCATGCACAATTCTCAGTCGTATTTAATTGAGTTGTGAGGACGCATACACGAGATATGCGGAACCATCTCCCGCTGGAGGGTACTACGCACAAGTCATGCTGACGTCTTGGAGTTAAATTAATTGTTTACACACTCAAGTTCAAAATGGTAAAGCCTTCGGAGTTTCAGAACATGTTCGGTTTATATAACACTATTTTTTCTTGATTTGTTTATTCTTTTCCTGTTAACTCGGTTCAGCAAGGTGCAGCACAATGTGATGCTTTTAATGCACTCATTTTATTTTAGTCACTAAGGTGCGTTGACTGTTTACTGAGGTACTTTTTTTTTGAGGGGGGGGGGGGCAGCGGCCATTAGCCAAATTACATTGAAGTGTTTACTGAGACATTCAGCATAGTCACCAAGATGTATTAAATATCTAGCGATTGCCATAGATGTTCACGAAATGCTGCAGTCGGGTAAGGAACGGCAATTAGCGTTTATGATATCAGTTTTTCAGCTCACAAGTCGTACTAAGTAAAGCATGGGCACCCAATAGTCATACCTCTTGAAACAAATTTCACGGATAATGTAATTCCGTCGACGTATGATAATTTTTTACACTAATTTTTAGCTTGTTAATTTATAACACCTGTGAAAATTTATACAGCTGTTGATTAACAACTTTTCAGGGTTAGGCGTGGCAGACAACTTCCTGCACGAATTTTAACCAGTGGAGTGCAAGAAATTACGATCACAGTTACACAGATGATTATTATTATAAATTATACATATACGTGTTAATTTATGCCTCTCCAGCCACTGTAACGGTATTTCGACAGAGGAAGGGACAAGTACGGTATGTATATATGTTAGGGAAAAATTTAAAAAATAGGATCCCAAGTATCGAGAAATGCAGTGAGGTCAGAAAAGAAGAGCAAGAACAGAACAGAGATCGTAAGTGGATGGAGATCGATGGAACGAAGAAAGCACATTGGACACTGTACAGAGATGTCTTGATGAGCTATAGTTTTAATTAAGGCAGCGGTAACTAGCCTATGCATTGCAGCCCCTGGGACCGTCCATAGCACAGATAAACTGGAAGATCTAGCATCTGTTTACCCATAACGCAGAAAAATTATGATAAGGGATATATCAATCATGATGGTACGGTCAACAAGAGGAGTTGCAGGAGCTACGCAGTTGAATTGATGCCTCAAGAAAATGGTAACTCAAACGAACTGGGAACAATGGGCAGTGATTCTGCACTTACCATAGTATACTCGTATTGGAAAAACCCTGTTAACATAGTTTCGAATAACATAGAATTTGATAAACATAGCCTCGATGTAGATACCGAGAGCCCGATTAAGAAATGATATATATATACACTGTTCATCAATTAACATAGTATTTAGACGATATAGAAAATTGATCGGTAGGTATTTATCTAATTAACATAGATCCGATTACCAAAGCTCCGAATCCCCTATGTTAATCGAGGGAATCCTGTATTTACGAAACAAGAATTGGTTGAATTTGACGGAGATATACTCGTAAGAGAAAACTGGGTTTGATAGTTACGCAAATATTGTCGTGGACTATACATATATCGGTCAAAAATTAAGCAGTTACATTTTTACGACAATGCTTTTCTAGGCAAAGTAGCAAATACTTTCGTGAGTAAAAATATTGGTGAAATAAGCAAGCAGTTTCGCTCGTGAGAGTTCTTGTCGTAATATTCAAATACATAATAATGCGTAAAGAAACTGGTCAAGCAAGTATGCGGTAACGCTCACGAGTCAAAACGTTTCGAAACATTTACGTAAACATATTCTATTCAGGCATTATACTCCAACAATTCTGCAAGTATTCCCAGCAGAATTTGGATGATATCGCGCGAATTCTCGTTCTCCAAACATTTTCACACCGCTCAGGGAATGCTCGCCATGTTACAAGAATTTTAATCCCGCGCAACATGTTGGGAGAAGAAATATAGCTGAGTATTGTTTCTTGGTAGGACGATATTTCTGCGCGAGACGATCTAGGAAACACTGTAAATTACCTGCGTTAGNCTCCGCACGCAGCACGAGTCTCTCTCCCAAAAACCTTGAGGGCAGGGAGAGAAGAATACAACCAATGCCTCTCATTATTGTACATTTTATAAAACATACATAGCTCAAATACTCAAATACATAATCATGCGTCAAAAAACTGGTCAAGCAATTACCCGGTAATGCTCACGAGTCAAAACGTTCCGAAACATTTACGCAATCATATTCTATCCAGGCATTACACTCCAACAATTCTGCAAGTATTCCCAGCAGAATTTGAATGATATCGCGCGAATTCTCGTTCCCCAAACATTTTCACACCGCCCAGGGAATGCTCGCCATGTTACAAGAATTTTAATCCCGCGCAACATGTTGGGAGAAGAAATATAGCTGAGTATTGTTTCTTGGTAGGACGATATTTCTGCGCGAGACGATCTAGGAAACACTCTAAATTACCTACGTTAGAATAAAAATTTAAGCATCACAAGATAACAGTGGTGGTGTTTCTTTAAAGATAAATTCGAAAATCCATAAAAATCGATGCATGGGCAGATAACGAAAAAGTGCTTTGAGGAGATAAGCTCGCAAACGAAGTCTATGGCGAAACGGTACGGCTTTTGAAGGCCAGTTCTCGTGACTTTGAATGTTTCTTAAACAAGAGTGCTACTGTGTAAACCTGGGACATCGCGTAGTTCATACATAATTTTTTCATCAATACATGAACTCTGTTTAATCCCTATAGCCCTTGCCAAAATTATCCATAGAAAAACATGAAACTCATATAAGACTAGGTATTCACGCTGGATCAACGGCCATAGTAACAGTGATTCAAGAAAATTACAGGAACAAAAGAAAAAAGAGAAAACACCAATAACTGCAGCATGACCGTGGTATAATTTATGAATATTTAGGACTTCCCACAAGGGACTCGTTCTATGCACGCATTACAGCGAAGCTCAATTTACTTAGTTTAATATTTTAATTAGCATCACGTTTAAAAGTGAAATAATTCCACTTCATTACATAAAAAGATCCAGTTTAACATGCAATGTTTAAAATATAAGACTGTAAAAATGTTAATGGAAAGTTCATTGCGTTTGGAGCAACAGACCGAGCTACTGTCTCTCCTCAACTTCAACTTATTTCGCTTTCTGACATAAATAGACTTAGAACATCACGCAACGCTGACAGCTACGCTTTGTTATATTGGTAGAAAATGCCGCTCGGTGATGGCTGCTATGTTGCTATGAACACTGTATGACTAGAGTAGACAGAGCCTACATAGGTATGAGGCGCACCTGAGTCCACGTGCTCGTTTCTGCATAAAAAGAAAAAAAAAATCATTAACTGTTACATACACTTGCTTGTTGCTGTAGGTCCTGTGCTGCGCCATAGGAATATTTTAGAAAAGCAGCATATTATGCGCTGCTTTCTTGAAAACATATTGCTCGCACAACTAATATTTTTCGATTAATGGAAAATATTAATCATTTATCCGATGTCTGCTAGTGTATCATAAGTACCATAGGATAAATCGCAGATTTACTTAAAATCTTTGACTGGAATCGAACAGGCAAATCTCTCCTGTAATACCTAGACTTTCTCTCTACAAACACTGGTTTTGCCTAGGTTATGTGTATTCACTAATCTAATATACGTGTCATTCGTAGTCACTCGATTAATCGCAACTACCTTTGGAAAAAATGACCCTCGTTAATAGCATTCAAATTCTAGTGTATCAATTTTCAATGGACATAGGACTAGAAAAAATTGTCAAACTAAGAGGCATCACTTTGCTCACTTAAATAGGCGAGGAATGATAGTATGAAAGTAATCTGGCTTTTGTAATACATTATTGCGTTAATTAGTGATATAACTTAAGACTACAGAAACATTGATTTGGTTAGTTTATCATACATGGAATCAACACTCTTTTTATCAATTCCGCAGAAGCTGGTGCGAGAGCTGGAGAGTGGTTTGAAGAACAAGTTAAAAGAATCACTGGAGCAAGATGATCTCAAGCGGTAAAAGCACATAGTTTACTCGCGGTAAAATTACTAAGGCGTTGATTACCGTAGAATTTGTGAAGAAACTGCATAAATTTATCGGGAATATATACAGTAAACAGTAAAAAAAAAAATATTAATAGCAGTTTAATTCACATTTAAATATTTTCATTTTCTTAAGTCGAAGCATTCTCAAATAGTCCCCACATCTAAGCATATCCAAAACAACGCTTAAAGCTTGTCACAACAGGCTAAGAAAGTGCGTCAATATGAAAAAATGTTGTGTGTGTATAATTAAGCTAGAATACTACGTATACATAAATAAATGATCGGTTAAAAATAATGTCATAACGTAGGTTAACGATAGCTACCACATTATCCCGACGGCTCACCCTTCATTTACAATCAGGCGGAATAAAAGCACACATGCAGCAGCACCACGATTCAAGCCTGACCAGAGATATGCTAGTAACTGGAACCAAAATACTGCAACAGAAGAACGACAGCCTATGCCTTCCAATAATTGAATCCGTCCTCATTCGGAACCGGAAGCCAATCATCAATGGACAAACCACAGGAACTAGCCGCGTTCTTAAGTTAAACGGAGAGTTACCAGCCGCAACAGCGAGGGGCAATCCTGTCACGTGATTGGCTCCTCATGTACACCGCGCACCAATCAGTAACCGGCCGGCAACATACTACGCGCTAAAAAGCTTATATATAAGAGACAATTTCTTCGCACCATCAGATTTTAATTCACTTCCACCCAGCGCACACTTCAATCCTAATGCCTGATGATGACCTTCGCCAAGGTTGAAACGTCACAGAATTTATAGAACTTCAACTCCATGGAAGACACTACGCCTACACAGCAGCAACCGTACGACGACCTCAGCACCGGCCAACTGTTTTACTTGACTGCAGATAACAACCTTGTTTTAAAGCTACGAAAGCTTGAGAAAATAAATAAAGCTANTGGTGCGAGAGCTGGAGAGTGGTTTGAAGAACAAGTTAAAAGAATCACTGGAGCAAGATGATCTCAAGCGGTAAAAGCACATAGTTTACTCGCGGTAAAATTACTAAGGCGTTGATTACCGTAGAATTTGTGAAGAAACTGCATAAAATTATCGGGAATATATACAGCAAACAATCAAAAAATATTAATAGCAGTTTAATTCACATTTAAATATTTTCATTTTTTCAAGTCGAAGCATTCTCAAATAGTCCCCACATCTAAGCATATTCAAAACAACGCTTAAGCTTGTCACAACAGGCTAACAAAGTGCGTCAATATGAAACAATGTTGTGTGTGTATAGTTAAGCTAGAATACTGCGTATACATAAATAAATGAAAGTACATACCTCTATTACAACTTACCTGTCAGATTTACAACACAATTAAGCAATCATACGAGCAAGCTGGGAGGTGAAGCTCGTTCATAACATATTACTGTAGACGTTGTTACTTTCGTACTCATGTATCAAATCAGCACTTGAACTAATTCGCTATCAAAGCTCATGCTACCTTTCTTTTGAATCAAGCAGGCACTAGCATTAATACTGTAGCTACTGCGGGAAATAGAAAATGGAACGCAACAAAGAAAATTGCATTCACGCCTAGACAGATTTAGGCGAGCGCGTGGGATCCAAGCTCAACCCTTTAACGTCTCACCTGGCCCCTTATGGACCAAATAACTAAGATTTTTCACTGAAACGACTTGCATATAGAATACTGGTGCTTGAAGGATAGTGTAGGAATAGTGCTGTTTAATTATAGGACGCTTGTCCATGCACACATTGTAAAGTTCAATTTAATAGAAGCAGCGCCACAGGAAATGCGGACAAAGGGTAGCCGTAGGCGCTAAAGGGTTCACAGTTTGTTTCCTTTGAGCAATTGAGACATTACCATACGTGCACGCTATGATGGAAACACTATTGAGCTTACCGACGTCGGCGCGGCAGGTATATGGCACAGTGCGCTGCAGGTACTAATCAAAGTTAGCAGAGTTTCGCAGTGGGAGCCGCAAGGACATAACAACCGTAATTTTTTTATGTGCGTGGAGTCAGGGTCGGACACTTACTAGGTTCTAGGAGTCGGCATCAAGTTAGTAGTGTGTCTATGCTGACTAGGAAATAAAGAATGTAACGGGAGGACTCAATGGAACTAAACTAAGCCGTGACAGCAAGTATCCAAATGACGTCACACCGACGAGTCAAAGTTTTTGCAGGTCGGATCTCAGGCCTTCGTAAGTTGTGCACTTGAAACGAACCAAAAATTTATGCAGTGTAATATTCTTGACGCGATAGAAACCATGGGAACAGTTATTGTTCAAACTTCCTGCCCTTGAAGACAGCTATTTCACCGTGTATTGTGGGCGGTGCAGCTCAAGAGCTGCCCAGTCAGGAGCGGGAGGTTGAATGGATAAGTCGAAACATACGGTGATATGTTTAAATATGTTTCGTGAAGAACACTGTGAACTGAATATGAAGTGTAAACAAGGTTTACTTTAAAGAAGAAGTTAAATCAGGGCGCCCTACCGGCCCAAATTAGCCTCTGGTGTTGTGAAAGTTTCCACCAGCCTCCACAGCAATTTTTTATTGATAATTGTTTATTGCTCAATTAATATTATTTCTTTTCATTTAGTTATGTGCTTAAGGGATGGAATTTGCAATTGATTTTTCTAGTGAAATCAATTAACATACTCATAGGCTGCTTAGCCGTGCTGTTCGTCGATGCTGACGTCATTCATGACTTTAATTTCGATGCTAGTTTCTTGTAGCAAGTCCTCCCACTACGCTCCTTTTTTGCTGATGTTGACAGTCTAATTAACAAGTCGTTCGTTTCTGGGTGCATGGGGTCCGGCACGAGCTAGTCCTTGGAGTCGAAGTCAGACCTTCTACACTCCAACTCCATAATCCTGCAAGACAACTCCTTTGAAAAAGCGTTGCGTTCGTGGGTGTTGTGATGACGTCACTGACCTGATGAATTCAACTTACGGCGTATAGGGTTGCAGCAACTAGTTGCGACACCCAGCTGCAGTTCATGGGCAATAACTCGTCGAGATCCGAGCAAACTAGGTACCTTTTCGCAGGCAGGGCACATACAAGCTCTATAATGAAAGTATCTTGAACTATCTTTTGTGTTATATACAAAACCAACTAACACGCATACATATATATACTTAGCTACATCACTCGAGTGCAACGGTGTATTAAGAAAGAAAATGAAAGGAAAAATTTCGGGGGGAAGGGATACAATTATGTAGGACTAGACCACCACAAAGAGGCATGGCTTCTGACTCCTTCATCTGATGACATCTGGCATCTTCTGCCACTGAGTTGCCAGATGCATAACAGCAACGTAAGGGCTGATATGTGAAGTGCTGCAGGAGTTGACACTTTTCGTGAAGAGTTACAATACGAATAATCGCAGGCGCACACAATTTTTGTGAGGATAACTGTGTCGTAAGTTTCGCATGTGTTGGTGAGCGCGGTGTCTTGGTGGGCGCAGTTACGATGATAGCTTTCCAGTTCACCTGTAGATGGAAACGTGTTGTTATTTCTTTCGCACACGTATCGAACAGATGTATTGACAAGTTTATCGGTAGCGCGAAAGGTACCATTCACATTTCTGGCGTTCTAAGGGCCGCTTATTCCACTAACACTTTTGGTTCAATCAAGTCCTTTGAACGGAAAAAATTGAATGTTTTTTTTATCGATGCTTGTCGGTCGTAGTGGTTTAAAACCGCCGCAGTGTGGTATAAAGTCTTCCATAAAATGAGATATGGAGATGTGGGGAGAGATCATTCAAATAATAGGAATAAAAGTATTTGTTATGGCTACGAACTGAGAAAATTACTATTATTGAGTGGTGCAACAACTACTGCAAAATTGGGTGCTAATATGACTAGTGCAGTAACGCCTGTAGGCATAATTGAAGCGTTACTGTACTTCTCGTACTGATGATTAATAATTATTAATCATCAGCAATGACTTAACAGTTTCAACAATATATACATTAAACAGTGTACTGATACATCAAAAAATGCCTTCCGTTTTAGGCTGTTTGTAGCATCTGGTTCTAGGTGCAGACCACGTGTTCTTCATAACGTGGAAACTTATACAGTGATCATTTTTATTTTCTATACGATTATTAACGACTATTACTGTCGTGTTCTTCACGTTTTTTACTGAGCGACCCCATTGTACTAGCAACAAAATATTACCTGGCATCATTGCAAAGCAGTTTGCAGAAATGCACTGTGTTTTTCCTACACAAAAAAACGATTGGAATCAATTTACATTACATAAGGAAAGTAGTTTATATTCTAAATTAAACTAGGGCACTCTGAGAGTGCATACCTCCGCCAAGCAAAAAATGTTAACGAAAAATTCAAATTGGTCCTGAAATTACGATTTCTTTATTATCATTGCCAAAATTTGGTCATTTGTGCCTCATGATAGCAATAATATCTTCTGTATTTTCTTGAAGGCCCGTCCTTAACTTTTTGAGTTATGTTCTGACAGACATTAGTCAAACACACAGACGGACAAACCGATCCTCACCAATATCTGGTCATTTGTGTCTTTCAACATGCTCATCAAATCCTACAAATGTATGAAAATCAGTTAATCAATTTTTGACTTATGTTACTGACAAACATAAAAAAACAAACAGAGCAGAGAGACGGACAAAAAGATCAACACAATTTGGTCGTTTGCTCCTATAATAATCCTCACAACTCCTTCAAATTTAATAAAGATCAGTCCCTAACGATTTGAGTTACATCACTGAGGTTAAACGGGTTTTTACCAAAAGTCATTCCTGCAAATATATCTAACAATCCCTGTAAATGTCGTATCGATCCGTTCACAACTTTTCGAGTAATTTTGGTGACCGACAAAGAGTCAGGCAGACAAATAGGCAAACTCAACAAAAACATAACCACCCCGGCGGAGGTATTCAGTGAACGACATGAGATACTTGTTTTCTGGGGTTGTTGCTACTGAAATGGTCAAGGTACTTCACGGTCATTTACTGCAGCGATTTCACCAATTAATTATCAAAAATGCTATAAGCTCTGATCAGAGTATACTCGACGAAAGTTTTACGTACGCAGACTCTTGACGATTAGCTCTCAGACGTATATGTAGCAAGTATAGGATGACTGCCCATAGAAATTGGTATTCTAAAGTCTAATTGCTCAGTTTGCTTACCATTGACGTCGTAACTGGCAACTCTCTCGCATCCGATGTCACAAGTCCGCGTGTTTATGACCTTTTCCGTGAAATTGGCCTCTGTGCAAACGTCGAGCCTGGTGGAGTTGCTGCGGGGTGCGTAACTGCACACGAAACATTCCACCGCCGCTCCTGTTGGACAGAGAAATTAGGAATGAAACTATCGTAAAACGCGGTCTCCAAGGTAACAGCTCTATCGGTTGGGGTCACCTTAAGAATACTGATACGTAAACATTCCACCGCCGCTCCTGTTGGACAGAGAAATTAGGAATGAAACTGTACTAAAACGCGTTCTCCAAGGTAACAGTTCTATCAGTTGGGGTTACCTTAAAGAGGGATACTGATACGTTAACATTTTGCAGTGGTTCCTGTTGGACAGAGAAATTAGGAATGGAACTATAGTTAAGTACCAAATACGCGCACAAAGGACAGCGTAACCTAGAACTACGCAATGTATCAGGTTGGTGCATAAGTAGTGTCCGATTTCCTGTCCAAATTTTTCAGACCGAATTTGATATTTTCACCTCTTCTTGTGGATAAAAAATAACTCTGTGTTTAATTTGCATAATTTTCTTTGAGATTATGTAACGTTTGCTGAAAAATAATAAAAAAAACGTTACTACATATTTGCCCCACCTAACGATCACGTAAGAGAAGGTTTACTCACAAATTTCATCAAAGTGTTGAAGCAAGTGAGGCAGCAAAATCTATTCAGAACACTTATGAAGTTGATGTAGTGAAAAAAAGTAGTTGCAGGATATGGTTTACTCGCTCCCAATTTCGTGACTGATTTAACTTTGAAAGGTAAGTCAAAAATATAAAAAACACATGATTCCGCATTATTGAAAGCTTTTGTTTTAGAGAACCCTACCATTGCCACTAAGGAGCTTACAGAACACCTAAATGTAGCCCAACCTAAATGTACGCCAACTAAAACATGTTTTTTTGCCATATTTTATTTTTAATCAGATATTACTTTCACACCAACCTCATATTCTGTTTTGCGAAAACTAAGATAGGGGCACCAAGAGCCGCAGATTTTTGTTGCACCAAACTCCCGAAATCTAAACAAATACCGTTCTTCTTGGGCTACCAAAAATTTGACAACATCGGTAGTCATTCTGGGAAAACCTCTCTTCCAGTAAATTTTTTTCAAGTTGTTGAAATGAAAGTAGTTTATAACAATTTTTTAAAAGGAAACAGGTGAATTCACCAATGAAAATAATTCCTAGTTACGCAGGTTTCCTCCACATGCTTCAATTTGCGCGGAGTTGTATGGACAAAATAGTGCGTTCGAAATCGCATAGTGTAAAACAGCGGCTTGAAGAACGAATATTGATATATATTTTCTGTGGATAACTCTGATTCAATTAGAACAAGTACGAGCAAACCTGTTTAACTGGGATGCTTATTATTGATGATTTTACCTGCTACCTCTTTAGAAAATAAAAATCCGTTTATTTAACAACTCAAAAGACGCTTCAGTTCCAAATATATTTTTGTCTGACGCTAGTTAAATCATTAGTGTCCAAAGATGAAGCGTGTTTGTATTATCGGCTGTTATGGTCATGTACTATATCAAGTTAATATCGAAGTTCCCCTTTACCAATTTTTTTCGAAGTCCAACATGCGTTTTCTATAATTTTTCAGGGACGGACTGCGATATTCCTTTAAGCGCGTAAATTTGTCAAACCGTATTTTGACCAAGTTACATGCGGTCGAATGTGCGCGTAATTTGTTGTTTTACGCTACAATAAAACGTGACCCCAGTGTGACAGTTCTAGCTGTTAGTGTTGCTCCACGGAAGGATGCTGGAAGTAAGGATTCTGCAGCCGCTCTAGTACGAACAAAGGAAAGTAAATTAAAAACACGGCGGAACAAAGATTTGATGAGGTCGAATCTGGTGGTGTTGCTTGGCTGCGCACCAAACCCAAACATTTCACTGAGGCTTCTGCAGAGACAGCGAAGTGAGGGATAAAGTAGGTACATTGTGAAACTTGAGAACAGCGTAAATGTTCATTATGGTGGTCTGTTACAGAGAAAGCAGCGGTCGCTTCGCTGGAAGCCAAGAAATTACGCGCCGGGCCCTGCTCCGTGGACAATATACGTTCAAACTTGGACGCTTTCAAAGATCACAACTGTAAGCAATTTCACTGATGTTCCTGTTGAACCAAAGAGATTACGAACGGTAACACTATAGCCTAAAGCTTCACCTCCGTAATTACGTTCAGCCAAGTGACATTCCATGGAGACTAACTACACTGCAGAATAAAAACGATTGAAAGGAAAAAGGTGACAGTTACTCTAGGAATACAGATTGGACTTAGCCCATAGAATGTAACGAAAGCATAGTGGCACTGCACAGCTGCATCTGGTAGACAACGAAAATTGAACCTGGAAGCACTCCAGCTTACAGTGAACGAATACTGTGCTGGGACATAGAGCTATATCAGCAAACATGAAGCAGTGTCTGCAGGTGAGAAAGGCAAACAAAGGTGTCTACTATCCCCTTTAATTAAGGAGAAATATTCTGCAAGAGAAACCGGGACCAAGGAGAATATACAACCTCTAAAGTCATGATGGGATTACAGTCATACACGATCATTCAAGAATACAACTCGTATCACTACGCATTTCATTTACTTTAAATGTTTAGAGAAGAACTACGGAATTTCCAAATTTCAGCGTGTACCCTAAGTAGGGTACCTACATATAATGAGAGCTCGATACATAAAACACATGTTTATACAGTTGCTCTACACAGGGAGCAAGAGAGAAAGAAACGTACATCGCTACTACCCTTCACCGTCCACAGTAAGCATAAAAACTCATGGAAGAACATAATGCAAACTGCGGCCGAATGATCTGGTAGGTGGAAGAGGTTAACACTTTATCAGTAAGGAATTTTTGTGGAAATGCGCTTTTGAAGGGACCCGAATGGGGGTCCTTCACGAGTAGTCCGTGAAAAATGACAGTGTCTATTATTGTTCCGCTACGGATATGTACAGTAGTGCTGGCTGGTTTCACTAACAGCACCCTCCAAGATGAGACTGTGTGAGTTACGATGTTCGTCGAATCCAAGTACGAGTACAGGGCATATCAAATTCAAGCGGGTGCGGGTTATATGCCAGTCCATACCCTACCCATACAATAATATGCCTCGCTGGATCTTCTAGTGTTCGAATTTAAACGTGCAAGTGGGCCTAGAAACATAATAGTCCGAAGCATGCAGACTGATTCAAGCTTTCAGCGACCGAAATCAACCTCTCAGTTTCCAGCACCAGCATCGCTGCACAACGACGGATGACGAACGTCCGTTATCGGAATAATAGTTTTTTGAGCTTGTTGGCTATAATGACTATAATGCTGGCAATCTTCGTGCAAACTGCGATGGCGCTTCCAAAACATTGATTTCTACATGCAAATTGATCGCTCATCGTAGCCAACAGCTTAAAAAACTATTCTTCTGATAACAGACGTTCGTCATCCGATGTTGTGCAGCATTGCTTGAATTTCGCAAGCAGAAAGCGAAATGCAAAGAGCCGTCAGATAGTGAATGACCTGCACAGCTGCGTGGGCTGTTGCTGGATGGATTGTCGTTCACAGACATGATGACAAACTCTGATCTCCTCTGGGTAAACAAAACCCATGCAGAGACCTGCCAGCGGCAAGGCAGGACTCACGAGCAGCTCTGGCAAGCAATGAAAGCTTTTATGGAAGATTGGAGAGAGAGAGAACGAGGCGCTTTATTGCAGAATTGCGTGCCTGCAACGACATGGTTCGATGTCTGTCATCGATCCTGGCAGTCTATACGGCGCCGGCCCTCAAGTGATCAACGTGTCAGACTTAGGTGCGGAGCCTGAATATTTAGGCAAAACATTTACTTACAATGTATGGCGCCGATCCACAGATGATCAGCATGCTAAACTTAGGTCGATGCGGAGCCTGAATTTTACGTACGTTACTGTGTGGACAATGGTCGAAAGTTAAGGGTAAACCCTTCTTCGGCACTGCAGCTGAGTTCTAAATCGAGAGAGAAACCCACGATTTCGAGTATAACAACAAAAGCAAAGAACCCACGCAAAAAAAAAAAAAAAGAATTTTAACGACGATGTTCAGACTGTATTACGACAAATTATACCTATGCCTTCATTGATATTTTTAGAATCAAATTACACATGTAGCTATCTTAGCCTGAAAAAGATAGAACTTACACACTTTATTGATAGAGGTGCAAAGTTAGAAACGGTCGATTGATTAATATTATTATTAATATTAAAATTTATTGATTGAGCCTCCCTAAGCAGAACCAAAAATTCCAAGAGAGGAAGAAGAAGTAACATATACTACATCTACAGCAGAAATGGTAACCCATGCACGAGGGTGGTCCCACACAGGACCAACGAGCATGGGAACAACGAACCAGGAAAGCAGGGATGGACGAAACAAAGCACAATTAGTAAGTGCATGAAACTGAAAGGAAACAAAGTTGGCAGTAGGAGTTTCGGAGAAACAATCAATGTTTTGGAAGCGCCATCGCAGTTTGCGATGATCTCTAATTGGAGCTCAACTCCTAAGGAGTTGTGTTAACCGTTGAGTGATCCCGGCTAATTAAGCTGATCCTATTGCCTATCCACTGCCCCTGAGAAATAAAGGTTTGTAGTATCCTTTGTATTGAAATTAATTTTTTGTTTAACGAATGAAAAAAATCGAGGCGACGGACGCCTCAGCAGAATTCAAAAATATAACAACCTCTCTCTCATTATGGTCTCTCGTTTCACCAGAAAGGTACGTGCTCTGTATCAAGTGTAGTGGAGCAATACTGAGTGTGCACATGACTGAAAATATTTATTTTCAATCCAATTTTCAGTTGCTAACTGCTTCTTAAAATTTACGTGACAGATTCCGCAAAAAAAAAATAGTTTCAAAATTTCAATAATGTCCAAGATATTCACCAAGAAATGTGTTATCTTTCGTTTAAGAGACTGTTTGCAATCTGATTTGATATCACAAGCTTATTCTTGCCTTTGGAAGTGTCTTCAAGCTGATTTCTGATCTCAATTAAAAAAAATACCACATTCTTTACTGACAACGGTTCTGAATTTTAGCTGAATATTTAGTAAATCGAGATTTCATTATCGATGTCATCATAAAGTTACTACTACAAAGGCGTTCAATTAACCTGAAAGTCCATAGGTTGAATTGCGGAGGTAAATGACTGTCATTTTCCGCGAAGTTACATCTATATGTAGGGCATAAAAAATGAAACTGAAAACGGTTCCCAATATTTAAGCAATTAGCTACGTCAGGACGAATTATTTGCGCAAACGGTAAAACCGACTAGCGAAAAAAAAAAAATAAAAAGATATATAAACTATGACCTTTTTGAATTCGTATGTCTTTTACTGAATGTTTTAATTCATTTTCTATGAGCAGTTATTTTAGCGATTTAATAACTACCTCTATAATTAGGTTAATGTTTGAGAGTTACCTACCATTGAATAGATAAAGATACGTACTGAAAATATTTAAGTGATAAAGAAAGTATGATAAATATGCTTCCAGAGTTATGGACCTTCCCCTGAGATCCGACCTAGGAAGGAGCTAATAACTAAGAAATTGTACTGAAATATTTTTGATAATGATAGTTCTCCCCTTGAGTTACACTAGGGTACAGCACTGAACTACATGTTGTAAAACAGTCTCACCACTGCAGCTACATTTTTGTTTATAATGGCGATAATTCGTCCCCGGAAAGATAAAATAAAACGGTGGATTGTCAAGTACAAGGTGCTCTTCACTGTAATTAGAGACATTCACGTTACAGTAACATAGACTTGCGCTGCACTGCACGACCAACGCTATCGCTACAAAAGACTGGTTTATCAGGCGCCAACGCCAGTAGTGCAGAAGATCAATACAGAGAGGTGCAATACACCCGACGTATATCGTCTGTAACACCCGAGGAAGTGTACGTATTTCTTGTGATGCAATCATAACCGTGCAGAAACACATACCACAGGTATACTTCGGACCTATGTATATTAGGTCTAGTTAGTAGTATGATAGCTAGATTAGTAATAGACATATCTATAGGTACTGATTGGGGAAGACCTTGAAGTAAAGTTTATCAATGCATAGAGGTTATAGTAAGGTAATTGCGTGAGTGAGAAAGATTTACATAAAAAACAGGGTAACTTACGCAAAGCCCGATCTTGACGCAACTAACGGCTTTCTCAGTATTTCAGGATGATCCATGAAATCATATTATTAGCAGATGGTCGTCATGGATCTCACCTGCCCCGCGGTTAAGCTAGTCTTGTCGAATATCTGCCACCGAAGAACTTGTATGCAGGTCCAACAGCTTAAAGGCAGGAATATTCGGCACATACAATTTAACCTCAGCTAGTAATTATTTACAGTTTTATTGTTTAACCCACCGCTGCCAGCTGGTACGTACGTAACGGCCAGAGACAATTAATTATCCCTCCAGTCAGTACCGGGATACACTTATAAAATCTAACCTGAGCCACAAATTATTTATAGCCTTATGGTATGAGTGACCGTGGCAGTATATCCAGCCACTCAGAACAGTAATACACAATTAACAATTTATCTGAATCTATGTAGTAGTAATAACCTAATTGTACGACCAACAGCAGGGCGCTGTTTGTACGAGACGCAACGGCCAGACTACTACAGGGTTGGTAATTTGGCAAAATAGTCGTAAATTTAGTGACTTTTTAGAGGAAATTTAGCGACATTGGGAGTTGACAACTCTGTGGACTAGCTGTCCCACAACTCCAGGCAGGGGCACAATAAACAAACAATCCCATCTGAACTAGGATTAATATACAACCTGAAATCAGTGAGTAGAAATACAACTACAGAGAAGGTCACTATCAGTTATCCCATGACTCTGGGCAGGGACACACAAGCGCACACAGAAGGGTGCGGCACACAATAATTATAGGATCTTGACCAGAGCACCACACCCTGCAGGGCCTCAGCTGGAGAGGACTGGTATCCGCTGCTGTACGACGCCCTGGTGTTTTTAAGGGTAATTTTGAAAACTTACGAGTCAGCTGGTGGAATAGACAGTATAAGGGCCGAAACCTACCAAAAGTGGTTCAGCGAGAATCTGGCAGTTTTTGAGAAGCACGGAATGCATTGGAGCAGCGGCCTGCTCAACTGCCGCTGTTCGGTGTGCGCGCTCCAATGCATTCCGTGCTTCTCAAAAACTGCCAGCCTGCAGCCTGCTTCTCGCTGAACTGCTTTTGGTATGTTTCGGCCCTTAGTCTTTAACATAAGCCTCGCTAGCCACAATGTCATCCAAAACAAATGTATACACTAAAAGTAATGAGCGGAACCCAGGAATGAGAGGAGCAAATCCGGAAGAGAGAGCAGCTAGTACGTGCAGAAAAGATCAGCAATAGGAGTAAGATGACCAAAAGAAGCCGAGTAGCCTAAATTGAGGTCCCTCTAGGGCTATAAGTCCCAATAACGAAGGATTGATAACATCACTTTATGGCCTAGAGCACAAGCATTCACTCCAGAAGGATTTTGCCTATAGGAAGCTTACAGTCGCGGTGTGGAGGGTTGGATATTTAGCTACGAGGATATTATTTTATGATGCAGTTAATGTAACTTGATCGAAGTAGACTTTTACTCATTTAGTACGAGTAAATGTTAACTTGGTTTTTCGGCAGCTGGATTTCTATTAAATACATCTATTTCGGAGGCTAGGCATTGAACTCCACTATTCCAATTTCACACGCCATTACACTGACAGCCAATTTGTATCCGTCTATACCTCAGCAGTGTCCACTGTTCATCTCTGCAGTTGTTCTACAAACGGTCTTTCCCAAACGCTTTGATCTATTGTAACTCGCTGCTCCTATTATCCAAAGCTCTAAAATACTGAACCAAAATTTACTGCTCGTAGGAATAGCATTGTTTAAGCATCGAGAATACGCAGGACTCGATTCTGTTACCAGTGACTGCTGTCTGTTTCGCTCCAAATAGGAATCTTGTATCTGGTATGTACCGTATTGCTGCCTCTTCAGCTCTTCTAGGCATCTCGTCTCTACAATCTTGAACACGCTTGGCTAGCGCATCATTAAAATACAATAGTCGTAACACAAAATGCGGTCGCTGTAAGCAGTACCGCTATGATGGTCGTCAATGATTGTTGTTGGGTTGTGTTTGTGGCACGATTTTTGAGCCGCGCTTTACACCGGCGACTTGTGTAACACACGTTACCTTATATGGAATGGTGACCGCAACGCGCCCCCCCCCCCAAAAAAAAAGCAGACCATCAGCAGGAGTCCAAGGACTACAAAAGAGAAATAGTATTGAAAGGAAAAGCGTTCCAAAGAGAGTAGAATTTTTCACTGGTATTTAAAAACGAACTTCTACAACACGAGAAATTCTCGCACACAGGATAACCGCAAGTGGGAAGAGCGAAAGTTGAATAAGAAAACTAGGTTGATGTAAAGTTCGTAGATCCTAAATTTCGAGTAGTGATCATAGACGCCGAAAATGGCTATGTAATGACGGACAGCCCTAAGCAGCGATGTGAACATGAAAACAAATGCTCAAGGAAAACAAAATCATGCATTCAAATACGAATCTAGCCTAAAATACAAGCGAAATCTATACTATCCCTAATTCATTTATACCATTATTCCCGCTACCGTGCATGGGCTGATAATTGATGTATGGCTATTTTGAACCCGA
>LQNS02277602.1:16253590-16264400 GCA_001587735.2 Parhyale hawaiensis
AAAACTCGAAAGAAAATGCTATGTTGACGGGGAAACTGTTTAATTACATGAAATACTGCTTTTGAACGACTGATATATGAAGCTTAAACTAAAGAAAACACACTCCTCCGTTTGACCATTTGCAATATTTTGACGAGAAAAGCTGATTGAAATAGAAATTTCACAAGTAAAGTTGATAAAGTTGGCCTTATAATTACTTCTAGAGCGTTTAATACGCCACCGATAGTACGTATGCAACTGTAGTTTTTTCCCGTAAGCCATGTTCTTCCGAGGTAATTTTTAATCGCGGAGTGAACTAGTATATGATTATATGATGATTATGAAACAAGCCATACTTAGGAAGCCGTGGCTATGTTGTTGTAATTGATTTTTTCGTCTGTCAACCTATTCGCTTACATTTTATTGCCACATTTCTAGAAAACTGCTTTTTGCATCGCACAGTTAACAGCTGTGATTGGACAGATGTGATTACCCTTCTTTTTTCTTCATGAAAGTCCACGCACACAGTATTTATTAAGCAACTAACAGGTATGAACTAATTAACACTGTTTACTATCATCTCTCCAACTGACGTCACAGGAGTGGGCGGGGCTTAACGCGCTGCCTGCGTGTGAGTTAACCTGTTAACGTTGTTCAGCCATGACTTTTGTAGTCCCTATAGTACAAGAAGTGGAAGTTGAACGAAAAGACCATTCAGGAGTAAGAGGAATAGAAGAAGCAAAAGCCTTGCATGGCAGTGAGAAGCTGAGAAGTAAGGGAAAGAGCAGAAACAGGCCAGCGATGGTAGTAAGAAGCCCAGCACTTGCATGAGAACAGCAAGCCGAGAAAGAAGAGGACGATCAGCAAAGAGGGTCATCAGTGGGAGAACGACTATAAATTAATGCAAAACGAATGAAGACGAAAAGAATTCCCCATGGTAAGTTCGACTAACGGAAACTCTAGTTCAGTGTTCTCCAAACATTTATGAAGACGAAAAGAATTCCCCATGGTTAGTTCGACTAACGGAAACTCTGGTTCAGTGTTCTAATGTACTCTTTATTACCTTCTCCTACTGTTACGTATCCCCCCTGCTCAACATGGCTGATTAAGCTCAGTTTTATTTAGGATAATCGTGCAAATAGTACATTAATTATGGAAAGACCGCATCACAGGAAAGTTGGTCAATAAATTGAAATTTATCACACAAATAGAAACTATGATGGAAAATTACTTTGTTTCGGTTGTGCGTGTGTGTTCCCTGTTTGTTCACATACCCTCATGAATTGTGTTGCGTACCCCCACGGGTACGCGCACAACTGTTGGACAATACTGCTCTAGTTGACCATTCCTCGTTGCTATGCGCAAGCGCCTCGGCAAACCGCACAACACCAGGAGCTTGACATTTCGTTATCGATCTGAACTAAATTAGGGGCGAGTGGCTGACTGAAGCCCTTCATTTCCCAGACAGGACAACGGAGGTGTTCCAGAGACAGGTGCAAGCTAAAATGAAGAACTGTTCTTAGTATTGGCGGCGGACAATGGCTTGGGTCAACAAGATAACATTATCTGTTAAATCAATTCCTCATTTCTGGAAAAACGTTTCATTCTCAACCAATGTATTGATTATTTTAGTGCTTCTATGCTGATGTTACGTTTTACTAGACTTGTAATTTATATATATATATATATATATACACTATTAATTGCTAGTTCTTTTTCATTTTTTCATCATACTAAAGTTTACCTTACATTCTTGGTCAAAAATCGCTAAAAGTTCACCTACATTTAAATTTAAAATCGTTCGAGTGGCTACGGCAAGATTTGCCATCCTCAGGACTAAAAACTAACCACTGAATTCAAAATCCACAAGTAAAATCGAGGCGGGCCAGTGCATAGAGATAAGATGTGACTCCCGCTGTGGTTTGCGTAAGAATGAGGTCTGGAGGGTGGTGATCTGAGTCTATTTATACCTGCGGTTGCCATTTGAGTTTTGGAGTACAGTCGGGTTATAAAGTCGCAATGGCTACAGTCGTACTAATGAATTGGACGATGCCGTTGGATCCGGTTGTGTGTGAAGTTATCCGAGGTTTGCGTTGTTGTATGAGGGCTTCAGTGATTTGCAGATGGTTGTGATCAGTTTCTTTGTGTAAGATACTGATATGCTAAATGAAAAGTTGAGTAAGTTGTGTGTTTTGACCATTCGAAACAAGAGCTTTTATTGAATCAGTGGCCACGCCTGCCTAGAAATTATAGGTATTTGAAGCTAGGAAAGGAATTGGACGTGTAGTACCCAAAGTCAAGAAAAAGGAAAATCCAAGCATATGCCGCAGAGCTAATAGGAAAAAAAAAAGAACAGAGTAAAGAAAGACAGGGGGCATTGCAAGAAAGATGATCCAAATTTTCAACTAAGATATTAAGATAAACTGGTTATCCTGGGGAGCGATTTGCAATAGCCCAAGTCTAGCAAATGCAAATTCAACATAGTTCCTTTACACTCCATGATTAGCCAGACAATAGGTAACAATAAAGATCTATAAATATAAAAGTTATACATACACTGAAGTCAGGTGTGATCATGAGCTACACTCCTCTTTGCGTCGCGTATACTAGACCCGATACGGAAGAAATTCATTTAATTAATAGCAAGGTCACTTCACAGAACTTGTGCAGTCACAATTTCATACAAAAATATATCATCCAAAATATATACTGCGAACAGTTACGTCATGAAGAACGAATGCACCAGCTGAGATCTAGTATCTTTTTGAAGCTGGAAATTCGATGAATAAGTATCGTCATGTGAAGAATGGGGCACGTAGCCCGTACCGAGAGCCAGTGTGTGTATTCCTTGCCTGAACTGTACTTGAATCCATGCCGTCCAACCAAGCAGTTCATAGATAATTCTTAACCGTCTAAAATCTTTACTCGCTCCTGGCCAAACAAACCAACGTAGCATAGGAGACACTGAGCCTACAATACAAACCATCAAAAAACATCGACAGTCGCTGCATGCTTGCCAAACCAAGGCAATATAGGACTTACAGTTACAGCTAACTATACAAGCCATCATGAAACCTCTACTGGCTGCATGCTTGCCAAACCCAAGCAGCACTGTACATAAACAGTCACAGCTAAGGATATGAGATCATCATAAAACCTTCAGTACCTGCTGGCCAAACCAAGGAAACACTGCACGGCCAGANCTGCATGCTTGCCAAACCCAAGCAGCACTGTACATAAACAGTCACAGCTAAGGATATGAGATCATCATAAAACCTTCAGTACCTGCTGGCCAAACCAAGGAAACACTGCACGGCCAGAGAGCAAATGCACTTTAGCTTGTCTGGCGTAATTCCGTAGCAAAAAAAAAAAAAAAATGTTAGGTGAGCAACAGTCGCCATTTAGAGGGTGAATATTTCAGTAGGCGCTGCGACAGAAAGTCTGGCGTGACAAGTGTCATGGATAGTCCAAATGCCACATCGTTGCAGAGGGTAATTGTTTTTGGAGAAAAGCCTGACTAAGTTGCAGAATCCGGAGGGAGATCATGTCCAGTTTGTTTTGTGTGCCTTGCAAGGGAAGTAAATATAGAGTTAGCCGGGCGTTTTGTAAATGTCGGAGGGAGATTTACATACGTTGGCTAATGTGGTCCTAGATTGAGAATGGGAACCGAACGTAGAGTAGTTTTTGTGAATTCCGCAAGAGAGTAAAAAATGGTTCGCAGCTATGAAAAATCAAAAGTCAACGCGGGCTTTGAAATGTTGTCCAGTGCTGCCGTAGAACAATTTCTTCGGTTCCGTTTGTATAGACAATCTCTCCAAAATAGCCAACTGTACAAATCATGGCAGAATTTTATTAGCTATAAAACTTCATGGTAACGTCAGGAAAATAAAACCTCTCAAACGACTCATGGCAGTGAATCGATCGTCTACCGAAATTGCACAGAACAACATAGAGAAAAAGTCCAACAAATGACACACTCAAGACAACAGCGTTTATACCAAAACTACGGTATTCACATAACAGAACCTCAGGAATAACCTTTCATTGGCATTGATATGTGTTTATTAAAATTCTAGATTAGACAACAAATGAAACATGGCGTACCAAACGGCTACTCCGGATGTGTAAGCACACCAAAAATTCACCCAACAACAAAAGGGAAACAACCTGTTACGGAACCCTCTAAATATATGGTCTAACAAGTTAATCATATCTTTACTAAAAAGCTACAGGGAAACTAATGAGGAAACAACCTCATCAACGATAAATCAGATAAAATGTCGTCTCTACCACTATAAAGCTACCCGGCAACGTAGGGGGAATATACCCAAACAAATGATCTAGCGAAGCTAATCACAGTTTTATCGAAGAACAACCTACAGGGTAATCTATGGGAAACATAACCAAACAAACGATCCACTTCCAATAATTCCGTGTTTACCAAAAAAATACGTGACCACAAAAGGGAAGGAAAAACGACCCAAAGCGGCTCCTCATGTGCCTGCTGCCAAAGAAGCTCCACTGCAACGGTTGTTCCGGCTCCGGGAATAGCTGCAGGGACTGTAAATCTCTTCATAGATCCATCAGCAGGCGATGAATCTTTGATGTGGAGCATTAGCGTGTGAGAGGTTTACTGCCGCCGCCGTAGGTCTACTGCCTGGAATTAGTGAGCCCTGGGCTGGACTGACAGCGCGTGATGTGATTGGCATTAGGGCGGCTGGGTGAGGTGATGACAAGAGCTCTGTTGGTTGCAGTGACTAGCTGGACGACGGCCTCGACGGTGGCGACTGAAGGGTAGAAATGGTCAGACGAGTCTAAGACGAACTTTTCAGGGCTAAAAACCCAATCACTAGGATGAACTTTGCTGGACTAAAAGCACCGTATCAGATGTGTCTAGGGCGGACTTGACAGGGCTAAAGCACTCGATCAGATGGGTCGAGAGCGAACAACGCAGCCCAAATGCACAAAAGGGTGATGCTAGCACTGAAAGCAAGTTAGCAAGTGCGCAGGCCTATTTGCGAACATGTAGTAGTTCAAAGCGCAACTGAAGAAGACAAAGCGGGTGCAGGTGAAGCTTGTATAAAGTGCAAGCAACAAAATGATAAGTAAACAGTTTAGAGAGCAAAATAAAAAAAAAAAAAACAGAAAGCGATCAAGTACAGAAGAGGGACATGCAATTTAAAGGATGAATGCTGGTGGTAGAGCGGGCGAGACAAAGCATAGATTTACATGCTGTACAGTGGAGACAAAGCAATCCAGTTTTTTTTCGTTGGATTGACTGAGAACGTATCGAGGGCGAAGTTTATATGAAGTGCACTTTCCATTGAGGAGCGAACAGCCTCGGCGCAGTTCAATGCGCTGCAGGTGTGGAACAGGGAGCGGTATTGTGAAGTTTAAAATCAAGATACCGAACATTGAATCAGCTTAAAAACACAACGGTAAATGGTTCGATGTAAGAAGCGCGCAAGGTTAAAATTGAATTTAGAACGTTATTTTGCTAAACCCTGCGAAACTACGAAGCACGCTAATCATTGAAGTAAAGCAGGCATAGGTTACTTACCTTCCTCGACAAAGCTGAGTAGAAACAGGCACGCCAGGATGACGGCAGCTGTGAAACTGAAGAAATGCAGCGAAGTCGGCGGCATCTGAAAGAAAAAGCAGAACTTTGCCGGAAATGAAATTTAACTCAGTTCGTAATCCGATAAAAATAGACGATTTTAATCTCACTGCGAAGCATGAGTCGCATGAATCATGAAAAAAATTAAAGCTCATGCAGAAGTGGAGATGTAACTGTGGGTTGGACGACGGAAATATTAATATAGTAAACGTTGCATCATGGCACCGCTCGTGTCACTCGAATTAAAGAACATTGAAGTAGAAATAGTAAATTGTTTACGACCGCCGTCACGGAGGTTATGTTTTTGCTGGAGTTTGTGTGCCGTGTGTCACTCTCAGTCTGTTTGTTTATTTATCTGTCAGTCTGTTTGTTTATTTATCTGTCTGTCCGTCTGTCTGTCTGGCTGACAGCGAGATAATTCAAAGCAGATATGGACCTATCTTTAGCAAATTTACAGGGATGTTAGGTACGTTAGGAAGAACAGACGATTAACTTCGGGTGAAGATCCGTCCAACCGTTTATTTGTCTGCCTCTTTTATACTTGGCAACATGACTCAAATATTTGTGAAAGGACCTTCATAAAATTTGCAGGAATTGTTGGGAATGTTACGAAGAGCAACTGATAAAATTTTTATGATGATCGATCGGTCTGTTGGTCTCTATGTGTGTTTTATGCTTGTCAGAATCTATTTCAGAAAGTTATAGACGAATCTTCATGAAATTTTTAGGAATTGTTAGACATGGCGAAATTTTGTTGATCATGTTCGTCCGTTTCTATGTATAACAACATGGTTTTCTTAGTGCTAGTCAGAACATGAAAAATAACAGACGATTCTTCAAGAAAATTACAGGATCTGTTATTAATGTCAAGAAGCAGAAATGACCAAATTTTGGTGATGATAATATTAAACCCTAGCTACAGGATCAATCTGATTTTTCGTTAACATTGCTATACTGGCGGAGTTATGTGCTCCCCGAGTACTTCTCTACTTATATATAATTTCCACTATGTCGGGATGGTCATAGTATTATCAGTTTTAGTGCACCCTTCTTGCTAAAGAGAAATCAGTTTGCGGAGACATTTGCGGAACACAAAATGTACAGGAGACATTTATCGAAAATTAAGTAATTATTTGTAAACCGTGGACGATAGGAAATAAATGATTGCCCATATGGCACCTGAGATATCAAAAACTGAGCATGGGAAGTGTATGCCCATTAGGAACATGATATTCTTTTCTCGGGTAGATAATCTTTCGCACTAGCTTACACTTCCCGTTCATTCAAGACCTGAAGATATAAGGACGTGACACGAGCTATATCCAACGGATAATATTAAGGCTTTCAATGGAAAGCCAACAAACGCTGGGAACCTAAGCACCACCGATACGCAACGACTTAATGCCAATTTCCTTCGGACTGAGCCCCGCCTTTGAGTGATTTTATTTCTGCAAAGGGAGTTCCGCGGTGATTTTCTTTAGAGCCATTCAATCAGTAAGGCCGGGATCGAATTAGACACTCTGGAGCAAAAACAAATAGAGACTCAGCACACGGGCCGCTGGATGGAGCGGACCACTGCTACGTGACCTCCCTTTGCCTCAGGAGAGAGCAGGAGTCAATCCAATCTACGAGTTGCCAAGTTCAATCAATACAAAAACGATCAAGGACAAAACAAGTGCCCGATTCTCAGGTAACATTTCTGCTGATGGAAAGACCATGCACGGAAACTTGAGTTTTTTTTAGGGGTAAAAGATTGCATTTTTGTTATTCCCGTAAAGCAATTTAGTCGATAGATAGAATTGCAAGAGTAAAGGAAAACTGGAGTGAAATGCTTTACTTAGCGAAAAAAAAAAAACATCGCGTGCCGAAAAAACCTATTGATGTAAAGCTTTTCAGTTACCGACAAGATAATCATTTACTAAATGCTCAGAATGATAGTGAAAAGTTCTGTCAACGGAAAGAAAATCACTAATGCGATTTTGACAATGATGAACCTTGTGACGTATGAAATATCCACAGAAAAATAACGACAAACCTTTGTGAATATCTTTATTATAAATAGCCAGACATGCACGTTCACAATGACGCTGACGCATCATCACAATATCAATAACGACGAAACTCTGCGACAGTTATTACATCGTCAAACAAGCACCTTGACGATGACGCACAAGCAACATCACGATATCAATAACGACGAAGCAACTACCAGCCACCGAGCTGAAGTGCAGCAGCCACTTACGCAGGATGTTTCCTTAACAGGGCAGGTCGTCGCAGCACCTCACTGTACTGCTTCTTTTCAGAGCTAGCAATGCACTTCTGCAGGCTCCGTAGCTCAGGTATTTGTAGGGCGGTTGATATTGCATTGGATACGGTGAACGTTTATTACAGCCCAATTTAGCGCAAGCGCATGCTGGGTGTATTGGGAACAGCGTGGTCTAGTTGCGTGTGTCTGTGTGTCGGCATCTGTTGGTCTGGAGAATTAGTTGCGAGCAAGCAGCGACGTGGGGAGGTTGTGTTCCGTCCTGGTGATGGTACTTGCACGTATGTCAGTAGTATACTTACCACGCACTAGAACACAATCGCAGCATTCAAGCTAAATCTATACCCTCCTAAAAACGAGTATCTTTCCTACCAATGCAGGAAATTCCTAATGGAAAATAAAAGAACTCTTTCAAAAACGCTTTTTCCTCAAATTTATACTNTACATCATCAGACAAGCACCTTGACGATGACGCACAAGCAACATCACGATATCAATAACGACGAAGCAACTACCAGCCACCGAGCTGAAGTGCAGCAGCCACTTACGCAGGATGTTTCCTTAACAGGGCAGGTCGTCGCAGCACCGCACTGTAGTGCTTCTTTTCAGAGCTAGCAATGCACTTCTGCAGGCTCCGTAGCTCAGGTATTTGTAGGGCAGTTGATACTGCATTGGATGCGGTGAACGTTTATTACAGCCCAATTTAGTGCAAGCGCATGCATGCTGGGTGTATTGGGAACAGCGTGGTCTAGTTGCGTGTGTCTGTGTGTCCGCATCTGTTGGTTTGGAGAATTAGTTGCGAGCAAGCAGCGACGTGGGGAGGTTGTGTTCTGTCCTGGTGATGGTACTTGCACGTATGTCGATACAGGCCACCGCTATGTATCGGTAAGGGAAAAGTTCACTGTTCGTATAACTCCCTGATCAGAGTCGCCCCATGCGCTTGTTTCCAGTTTCTCTTGACCAACACACACGTCCAATTTCTTTTCTTCTCTGAAAACACCGCTCCAGCGGCTTCAGAGGCCTAAATTAACATCTATTTCATTTCTGCAAGAACGTGTATTAAGTTATTACCTACATAGTAGCATTCTCTTCCTTACGTATCGCTGGACTCACAGTGTTCGCCACGATCCAAAGATAGGAAAAGAGAAGGGGCAGGTCAGTAGCGCTCGTCATACATACGTAAAACAGTAATAAGTGCCACGGCCTTTAATGAATAAAAAATGAATGTGAACTCAACTCTAAAAAGAGAACAAAGAACTGTTTTTCTTACCAAAAATACCTCATACTTGCAGTAAGTCAACTATGAAATAACTTTATAATTTCAGAAAAATTGTATACACATTTGAATTGACAACTAGAGCATGCGACAGGTGCAGAAACAACTCATTCTTTTTGTAATCATATATTGCTACTAGTACATACCAACTGGGAATGGGATATCTCACAAACAGCTAAAAAGTATAAAGGTATAAATGTTAATAGCATCTAGCACTGTAGGTAATAGAGGTTTTGTACAGCAGCTAATACTAAGGTAGAGACTCGAGGAAGCCCTTAAGATTTACTTAAATTGAGCTCGTTGCTCTTGGGGCACATCGTTATATAAAAGGGCGCAGCCATGATGGTCCCGCTGGGATAAGAAGCTTAGGGTAATTGGTGTCGCGAGTTACGTGCAATTTAGGTCATAAAGATGAGACGGGGGACGTGAGAAGCGTCCGCCTTGAGAAGGACGGCCACAACAATTGCTCTGAATGGACTTAACAGAGAGACGTCTTTAGTTGGCCGTCTCCAGGGCAGTAATATCAATTATGGGAAAATGCGAACGCTGTCAGCCCCGCTCGATAAGGTTAGGAAAATATGAGTGATGCATGGCTTGATCAACGAGGCTAAAAGAATATGAGTGATGCCAAGCTCATCGCTATAGAGTTAGGAGAATAGGAACGATGCCAGGCTGGGTCGGAAAGGTTAGAAAAATATGAGTGATGCATGGCTTGACGAACAGGGCTACAAAATAAGAACGATTAGATATCACCTGACTGTTAGGGTCAGGAAAATGCAAATGAAGTCAGGCTTAGTCAGAAAGGTTAGGAAATACATACATACAAAAGGGCCTGACTAGGTCGAAAAGGTTAACAAAGGTGACTCACGGAAATTTTTAGTGCGATATAAGCTATCGGTTGATATCATAGATTGAAAAATAACAATGAACTTAGCTATAGATGAAGCAGCTAACTGCGTAGCTAATATAAGGTAAAAATTTGAACTTGTTAATTTCTAGATTATTACAGTAGCGAAATAATAGAAAATTTATGTCACTTTCAACAAAAATAGAACAATAGAAACCATTTGCAAGAATAAGTTCAACTTTTTGAAAGCAGAAGAAGGAACTGAGACATTTTAATTTAAGAGAAAATCGTAAAAAGAGCAAATATCAGAGATGACAGATAATGCAGAAAGTTACTTAAACTAAACTTCTAAACAGTACAGTTAAACAACTGAACAACTATCATAATCAAGGTCTGCTTTAACTATGCTATAAATAATTTATCCTCATTTGATTCAGGACATCATATTGTGGGGCGGATCTTCACTTAACATGCTGAGACCGCTTACTGTCGCTGTCAACGATGTCCTCAGAAGCATTCTTAATGTTAAAAGAGATAATAATAACGTTCCCACTATGTCTGTGAACAATATTTTTTAGATTAGATTAGATAGGCGGCAGTAGACGAACCAATAGGCCCATTCCCAAAGAGACACCAGAACATACGCCCCGGCACTCTATGAGCTATTGCCAGGACAGGAGAGAAGAGAGAGAGAAAAAAAAAGAGGGGAGGGGGTGAAGAGTCCCTGCCCAAGAAACGATCTTGAATGCACGCAAGCACGTTCAAGAGCCGCTGACATGCGGAGCTTAGAGATATCAAACTGAGTAGTTGGAGCGGGAGAGAGAATGA
>LQNS02277602.1:16265010-16308810 GCA_001587735.2 Parhyale hawaiensis
CTTGAATGTTTCTATTAGTTGCCCCCTGAGACGTCTTTGCTCGAGAGAGATCAGACCAAGTTCTTTTAGGCGACATTCATACGACTTATTTCGCAGCTGAGGTATCAATATGTTTGTCAAATTAAAATTGCTGACGTTAAATGATATATATGAATATTTTTTGATGAAATTCTTGCGTAATGCAATGTCTTTGAATACAGAGATCTTTGATGAATATTTTCAACCATTGTTACTATGTTCACGAGTACAATATGAGAGACCAGAGATTCGCTTTACCGCGTGTCAGGATTGAAGTTCAAAAACGATCGACAATATATCAGCGCGTAAAGCTATATAATGGTTTGCCTAACGATCTTGTTGAACCAATGTCGGATCACACGTTTAAGTTTAAATTCAAGCAACACGTCCTTGCCAATTACGAGAATTCTGACCAAGTTACGGTCACTCACATCAATAGCATATATGCTTTTTAGGTAAATCGTAGTCAGTAGAATATATGTATTTAGATAGATTTGGTCCAATATTTGGTGTTTATAGTTAATGTTTGAATAGTTTCTGTTACTATTGGTACCATAGTTATTGAGTTTCACGTGAATGATGTTTCGGTTAGGATAGTAACCTTAGTGCTTACTGTTAAAAGCGAATTGCGTGTATCGAAATGACCTGATGACCTTCATCTGTGAACCATGTCCGTGTGTATATAGTGGAGTAACTTGATTCCTTTCAAAACGAAAGCGTTGCTCACGCACCTCGAATGTTTCACAGATTGTGTATTTTAATTACCCCATAAGTGATTGGTACTTAATTTGAGTCGGGCACGTTCTCAACTGTACTTTATGTAAGCTTGTACTTTTTAAAATGTTGTTGTACAGAGAGAACAATAAAGGAGTAAAGTAAATCTTCCTATAATTACCCAACAATATTAAGAAGAAACAAGAGAGCTGCACGTTTCTTTCACAAACACCAGTAGAGCGCAACGTGCGTATACAAGAAGTGTGTAGGATGTAAATATGTCTATAATGATTAGCAAGTGTATTAGAAAAAGAACAATTAAACAAGAGATATATCACGTACTTTAGATGAGAAATTAGAATATGCCAATTTACAATACTCACTAGACATGGATATTCCAAACATTTAAATGGAACTTTTCCGGGCCAAACTGAATTTTAAAGTGGACGGTAAAAGGCTGAGGAACACAAAATTTCACCTGGCACTTCCACAACGATGTTACCCAAATAGTAGTTTTGAAGCCACTAATGATTATTGCAATTGAGTATGTAATTTTTAATCTTATCGATTTGGATACCTAACCGTCGTTTCCCCAACAGAGAGTGATCTCGACAGTGATGCTTCGTAAACTCCATCTCCCCCGCAGTGAAGCTCAGATAAATATTTTATTAATCATTTATGCCGTAAATTCTTAGTTGGCCAGAGCGCTACTTCCGGCACTGAAACACGGCTGAAGAAAACCTGCCTAACCTTACAATTTTGTCGCCCAACAAAAGTTGAAGCCAGATGCAACAACCCCTGCGGTAAAGCACTAGAGTTTCCCCGGGCTGTGGTGTCCAGTGATATTCTATTCAGAGAGCGATACAGCATATCAGAATACTTTCTTGAAGTCGAGACTGCTATAGTTACACCCCCTCCCATGCGCACCAACCCCCCCCCCCTCTCCTCTCTAAGGACAAGAGGCTAACTGGTACTCATCAGGCCAGGTAAAGTACACAGTGAGAATCAAAATCAACGGCTACATTTCTACAAAATTACAAAGACTGTATTCCTGGCAGGGTATTTGCTTCATGGACCCTGGCAGTGTGCATGCAAACGCAAAGCAAAATCAATCCATGCAGAGACATTACGTAGGTCGTGAGACAACGCTAACTCCATAGCGACACTCGAAATAAATGTTAATGAAACTACCTACAGTTTCATTTGGAAAGCGCAAACCTTCGCCGAGAAACGCAACGCTACCGCAGAGGAAGACTGAATAGGTGAGCAGATGAAGGACCGATAGATCATCACCAAAATTTAATTAATAGTTCCTCGATCGTAACATTCGTTACAGCTCCAATAAAGTTCATAACTTCCTCTTGGCAAAAGTATATAAGTTGTCGTTGCGAAGTTAGATACAAACTTAAAGTACGCACGATAGATCAGTCACATCATACATTGTTAATGGCCTTAGCAACAGCAGTATTAGACACACCGTTGACAGACGCAGTCATCATAATGTTAAACTAAAGTAACAATAGCATGAACATTGCAAGGCACATTCCTTACAGCCATTACAGCGAGATCGGACAAAACTTGATACAACAGACAGATCTGAAGCATCACTTCTCAATGGCTTTCGCACCATCGTACAACAAAATTCGAAACACAATAAATACGTAACTTCAAATTTCAATAGCTGTTGCTATGACAAGTGGCAAAGTAAGTTCCTTAGAGAGAAGCAAGAAGAATGCTCTCCAAAGCGTTCAAAATAAGGTCATTCTATACAGTCAAACTTAAAAGGAAGCCTCTAAAGATACTCGAAGCTATTGAATTGATTTCAAAGCACTCGAGACTGAGAGCTTTGACGGTTGGGGAAGATTTATTGAAGGTTTCCAGTGAATCGAGGATAAATGCAGGTGTTGCTTCGTAAATAGAAGCGAGATTAATCCGGTTCAGTAAAATTTCGAAAAGATACCAAAGAGAATCGTCGATACGCACAAATGCTTTCGTTCCGTCAATTGATGGCACTACCCATTGAGCTACGTTAGAAAGACTTGATAGCGATCGACGTTTCGCTAGGTTCTTGCAAAGTGGATCAACAACAGCAAAATACGAGAAATTTTACCTTATGTTTACATATGTCGATCGTTTGTTGCATGAGACGGTTGCGAGGGAAATTTTCAAGAATGGATAGCAATAAACAACTGGATCAGTGTATATATTTATAAAAAACAAGGTCAAATACACAAATGTGTGTTTGTATATTGACATGATTATAATTTTATATTTATATACTTGTTTATAGTTTCTTGATTTGTATTTTCTCTGTCACATTGTGCTCAGGATCGATAAGCTAATTGAGACCAGCCTGCAGACTTTCACATTATGGCAAAGGTATAAAGGACGCCTCAAAATTGAACGCATTTCTTGCTTCTCTAAGTCTGAAGTCCAAGCCACAAGACGTATGAAGTATTTCTTAACAATTATAGATCCTGAGTATTACGCTCTTCCTCATCAAAGCTTTACTTGTTTTGATAGTGCAGTGCTCAATATAAGTGGATGATCAATGAAAGCAAAGGCAAGATATTCTACAGAGTACGGTACACGAAGAACAACGAGGAAGAGGGAAGGAAAATGAGTTTCACTGTAGTATTAATTGTCTTCTTCAGCTAACTTGTTTCCTTTGATGATACAGCTCATAGTGGGAACGAGAAACATCGAATGAAGTAAACTCATCGTATCAGTAACAGGCAAATGCAATTCGTGCTAGTAAGGAATTACTTCGCTGCAGGTCACAGAACGGAAGGAAGGTTTGTATTGCTCAGCAGACCTGAAGTGGAGAGGCTCACCTCGTTTGATCGTTATACTTGGCAATTGCAGGACATTCTTCGTAATCAAATCAATGAAAGTATGTTAAGTGAGAGATCATCGCAAGTTGTTTGCCGTCGCTTTTTGAATGTTTGATGTTCGCGAGTAGCGTCGTCATTTCTGTCATTCATATATTGGCGAGGGAGAGGCTACATACCTTAGGATCAGGCGGAGAGGTGCTTAATTGGGCACAGTTTAATATATTATACATAAGCCACCTATCATTCTACTTATTGTAAGCGAGGCATACATCTTTCAGGTGACTGTGCACAAGGCAGACTTGTTTACCTCGCCAGTACAAGAGGCAGACTTCTTTCCTTCGTCAGTACACGAGGTAGACTTCTTCCCTCGTCAGTACATGAAGCAGACTTCTTTCTCTCGCCAGTATACAGGAGGCAGACTTCTTTCCCTCGCCAGTACAGGAGGCAGACTTCTTTCCCTCGTCAGTACACGAGTCAGACTTCTTTCCCTCGTCAGTACAGGAGGCAGACTTCTTTCCCTCGTCAGTACACGAGGCAGACTTCTTCCCTCGTCAGTACATGAAGCAGACTTCTTTCTCTCGCCAGTACAGGAGGCAGACTTCTTTCCCTCGCCAGTACAGGAGGCAGACTTCTTTCCCTCGTCAGTACACGAGTCGGACTTCTTTCCCTCGTCAGTACAGGAGGCAGACTTCTTTCCCTCGTCAGTACACGAGGCAGACTTCTTTCCCTCGTCAGTACACGAGTCAGACTTCTTTCCCTCGTCAGTACACGAGTCAGACTTCTTTCCCTCGTCAGTACATGAAGCAGACTTCTTTCCCTCGTCAGTACAGGTGGCAGACTTCTTTCCCTCGCCAGTACACGAGTCAGACTTCTTTCCCTCGTCAGTACACGAGTCAGACTTCTTTCCATCGTCAGTACACGAGGTAAACGACTTTCATTCGACTGGGCACGAGGCACACATTTTTCCGCACGCAGCTCTCCTTCGACCGTGGACGAGGCAGGTTTCATTCGCACGACGGTACACGAGGCACACATATTTCCCTGGACTGTACGCGCCACTCACGGGACGCACACACGACCAACTCTCCATTTCACGGCCACACGNGTCAGTACACGAGGCAGACTTCTTTCCCTCGTCAGTACACGAGGCAGACTTCTTTCTCTCGCCAGTGCACGAGGTAAACGACTTTCAATCGACTGTACACGAGGCAGACTTCCTGTTTTCGACAGTGCACGAGGCACACAATTTTCCTTAACTCAGCACGAGGTACGCAACTCTCCTTCGACCGTGGACGAGGCAGGTTTCATTCGCACGACGGTACACGAGGCACACATATTTCCCTGGACTGTACGCGCCACTCACGGGACGCACACACGACCAACTCTCCATTTCACGGCCACACGCAGGGCTTCTTCCTTNTCTCCTTCGACCGTGGACGAGGCAGGTTTCATTCGCACGACGGTACACGAGGCACACATATTTCCCTGGACTGTACGCGCCACTCACGGGACGCACACACGACCAACTCTCCATTTCACGGCCACACGCAGGGCTTCTTCCTTTCGCCAGGTCCTGAAAGGCTTCATTGTCACCGGCGCCAGCAGATGCGTTGCCACAGCTGGGCAGAGGTGCGTATATTTCGGGCTATTCATATACCGCCTCCATATCTTATCCAAACAAGCGCTCTGTACCAAGCATGAAATCAAAATAATATAACAAAGTACCTTCGTGTTTTATATCTACGGTTATATGTTTACATATTTGTATGTTTCGTGACATGCTCTTCACGAAATAGCCTAAAATTAAGCCAGGTCGCAGATTTTGTAGTTATGCTGCATTTTGATGGAGATCTCTAAGCGAAAATTAGACCAGTTTGCAGAAGATGACCAAAGTGGAACCCTTATCGTTATAATTGATTGCACTTCTTACTCAGCCGACGATGAAGACCAAGCAGTGAAGATAGCTACAGCTTCTCTTTGCGCTACCATGGGGTCTCATTTTTATTGCTTCTCTACACATGGAAACTATATTTGCTTATAGTTCACGACGTACAAATTGAATAAATGGTCAGTGAAGTACATGAGAGGAGAAGTTTCATGGTGCAGTAGACACAATAAATTTTTCTCAGCTTGCTTTCCTTCATTGACTAAGTAGTTTCGCTTGAGCCCGAAAATTTCGATATACAAAAAGTGTATCATGCTGCACGTACTGTATGTAGAATACGCGGCGGGTAATTCAGTGAAGTTTCAGGACTTGCTAATATAGCTACGGCAAATTGTTTTTATCTCGTGTGTCATCTAAGTGAAAGAAGGAGTGCGCTGCTTAGAAGCATCGAAACAGAAAGCACTCATCTCTCATGACGATTTGAGTTGGCCTTTGTAGCGTATCCTCCAGAAGCATATTTCATACGACGTCAAAAATTTCTTCCTGTCATTTTTGACAGCGCGGACACTCTAGTACAAAAATAATCTGCTTAGCTGAGACGTGTCCCACGGCCCCATTGCACTGACCTAAGAGCACAGATACAGATATGATTTTTATAACGTGCTATCAAATTTGCAACAGAACCTGCATTGGACTAGACGAGAGCTTGCATACTCTAGGACAGTGGTCGGTAATTTTTGATTCAGCGGCCACACTGACTTTTAAAAATTTACAGTCGGGCCAGCTGGGCCAGTACCTGATAAGCACATTTCAATCATGAACAGAATGAAGAAATAACGTTATTACTCGCATTCACTATTCGTAGGAACATGTTTTTCAGATATGCAGTTTTAGAATGAATCTCATGATAATCACTTTTCAAAATGGGTTAATATATCGAAAAACCAAAAATCTTCGACGGGCCGGATTACAATATGCCCGACGGGCCGTAGCTTGCTCACCCCTGCTTTAGCCTACTTATCTGCCAATTAAGGACTGTCGAGTTTGAGTTACTTTACAGCAAGTGGACGAGCTTGAGTAACTTATTACTGCATTTGAAGATCGTAGGATACGAAGCCATCGAGCCAAGCGCTGACATTATCAGCCCCCACTGGCGATAGTGCTGATAGGTCCCCAGGTCTTTGAGATTGGGGATACCACGACCACTAAGCGGCCACTGAAACCGCAACACGCAGCGATGTTCGGACAAGTTGGGCTAGCGCTAAATTATAAATTGGTGCGACATACTGTGCATTCTGCATTTTGAACAGGGAAATAAGTTTTGTTACAAGTGGACACAACAGTTCTTTAAGCGAATATATTGATGGTCAGGGAAATGGACGACAAAGAGCTGTCCGTGGGAAAAATTGCCCGACAATGACGTGGAAGGGAGCGCTATTTGCAGACTCAGGTACAGACATAATGCTTAATATTTCCCGATTCCGGGTCATGAATTTACGAACTCAGCACTTGAGCTGCTACCAAAAGTCCTACTGGTATCAAAAGCGCGAATAACGATAATACGATATTGGCTCTATCAAAGCGGCTATACCAAGCAGTAAGTGCGAGATACCCTAACCGAACATTTTTTCTAACTGATGTTCAGGTGCAAAGTACAGTACAAACTAGAGCGCTCTGAGAGTGCATAATTCCGCCAAGTAAGGCAACAGTAACGAAAAATTCAAATTGGCTCTGAAGCCATGATTTCTTTTGTATCAACTCCAAAATCTAATCATTAGTGCCTTTTAACAGTTTCTGCAATTTTTTTTAAGATCCTTTCATACCTGTTTAAGTTATGCTGCTAACAAACATTATGATAAACATACGTCAAACATAAAAACGAACCAAACGATCTGCTCTAAAATTTGGTCATTTCTGCCTTCTAACATTATCAATAACTCCTGTAAATTTCATAAAGATCCATTCAAAACATTTTGAATTATTGCGTAACAAACATTATGAAAAACACAACTCAAACATAGGAAAGAATCAGCCAATCTATACCAAAATTTAACCAACTTTGCTTTTTAACACTATTAACAACTCCTGTAAATTTCATAAAGATCCATTCAAAATTTTTTGAGTTATTATGCAACAAACATATTATAATAAACACAACTCAGACATGGAAACGAATCAGCTGATCTGCACCAAAATTAAATGATTCATGTCTTTTAACATTACTAACAATTCCTGTAAGTTTCATCAAGATTCAATCAAAACTTTTTGAGCTATTACGCTAACAAACATAAAATCAAACACAACAACAAACATACGAACGAGCAAACAGATCATAAAAAAATTTGGTCATTTACTCTTTATGATATACCTAGCAACTCATGTAAATTTCATAAAACTCCGTCCATAACTTTTTGAGTTATGGCATTGAGAAAAATGAGGCAGACAAACAAACAAACAAACAAACAAACAAACAAACAAACAAACGGATGGATGGATCTTCACCAAAAGTAAATCTGTTCCTCCTAACATACCAAACAATCCCTGTAAATTTCATCCAAATGTGTCCATAACTTTCTGAGTTATCTTGGTGACTGACAGACAAACATACAAACAACCAAACGGACAAAGAGACAGCCAGACAAACCGACGAAAACATAACCTCTTTGGCGGAGGTAAATATGGGGGAGCAGAAATCAATAATGGATTACGAATCAAGCTTAAATTTAGACAATATCATAGTCATGGACGGATATAGCCGAGTTCTGTAATATATAATATTGCAAGCGTCCCAAGAGAAAGGGACGCGACGCATTATGCAGGAGACACACTATACAATCATAAGATCAACTTACGAGCAATCATCCAACTCGCACGTCGTCTCCATTAATTAGTGAAAGTCAGCATCCAAGATACCCATGGAAAATACGTAATTTGAACAACAGCCGAGCTGAAGGACCACTCATGAGCTGTGCGCGTGACTGTAAAATGTAGCCCCGGCTCTAGTCTACTTTGCCAGAACATCAATATGCGGTTAGCAAGCAAATGGTGCAGTATCTCGTCCGCGGCGTAAGAACGAGAGCAGTTGAATATTACGGGGCAACTAATGCCCCTCAATATCTTTAGGACAAAGCTGGAAATGGCAGAGGCTTGGGGTTGACTCCCAATTAAAGCGGGTAGACACGGGCATCATGTGGGCGTGTTCCCTCAGCTCAGCGTTCGCTTCAATAGCAAAAGTGCCCAGGTTTCAAAGCTTCAATTCACTAAAACCTAGAAATGATTTCCAAAAATGTGCTCGCGGCACTTGCTACACCAAAAGAATTGGCGGCTATAACATTCAAGGAAATCATTTGGTAGACACACGGCTGTGTTTACGAAGATCCAACTAAACCTTGGCCCGCTGATCTATAACGGAACGCGTACATTTAACGGTCGTTTTGCCACGCATCTCGAGAACGTCAAGTGCGTCAAACTTATGCTGAGCAAAATAAGAAAAGGAAAAGAGCGTGAAAATACAAAAGGATGATGAGCATTTACGCATGAAAATGAAGTGTGTTGTGAATACGTCAAAATGAAATGGAGAAAAAACAGATAAGTTAAATACAAAACAGCTGATTAGCATTTAAAAAATGAAAATAAAGTAAGACATGAATGCGCCAAAATGAAAAAAAGCCGAGAATGGGCAAAAATTCCCAACACTGGTCCTCCATTTAAGTTGATGATAAAAACTTTGGGCGCATTTTTGCTCGGACATCCAAGAACTGAAAGGAAAGCGAGAGATCCTTCAGTCTGTCGTGTTTTTGTTAAGCTTATCTCGCTGCTGAAAGCCCCAGGAAGGCTGTTGGAAAACAGCCAAAGTGGCTCGAGTTAAAAACTGCCAGGCGAGTTGAAACTGACGCTTGTACAGTCAATTATGCTAGCGTGGTGCACTGAAGAGCAGGGAATATCGAAAGTTGCATGTAATTCACAGATGCTAATGATATACTACAAAATAAAGTTTTTTAGTCGGTAGGTAGATTATGTTGGTTTAACTCTACGACGAAATATTTTGTGAGATATTATAAAATAATTTCGGAATTTCTGATAGATTATCTTGCGTTATTGTAACATGCAACAGCGAAGATCACGTCCTTTTAGGTTGTTAGTTAAGATGGATGTTTGATATCTGAACACATTTCGTAGCTGCCACTGAAGAAGAAAATTCAGTTTGATAGGTAAAGTTAAGAAAATATTACAGTACCCTTATACGGTAATATGTAAAACTATGTTCTCTAAAGATTCAGTAGTGAGTATACTGTCTCTGTTGATAATATAACATTTTTAGGAGTAATTTACTCTATTAATGCAAAATATCATATCTAAATATTATATATATATATATACAGTATATATATATATATATATCCTACTGCAAGGAAATTATGGGTTCTTTCCGTAACGTCTTAGGGGATACCATAAACAAAACTTGTAGTAACGCTAGGGAGAAAAATAGCGTCTTGTCGCATCACTGCTTCAGTAACATTTCCCCATTTTTTTTCTTTAAGTACAGACGATGCAAAATGTTCAGGCCTTAACCTCGCATTAGCATATGAAAATCTCTGTTAGCTTGCAGCTACAAACCATTTTTAGCAGCACAGTTTAACCGAACACGGAAGTCTTAGACCAGCTTCCGTCCACAAAGAGCTTTTGCTGCCACAGATTCACGTTAAGACAAAAATCCTAGCACGCACCAGCCAGTGTACATGAAATCTACGCGAGACTGCAACTACAAACCATTTTTACTGGCACAGATTAACCAGAGGCAGCAATCCTAGCGCGCCCTGGCTTCGCACCCGGCTGCCTGTCTCAATAGAATCCATGCATAGCGAAGTTCAATTCTCAATGCAAGAATGCGCAGGCCAGAAACCGTCCGGCCGAATATTGAGGAGCCCTTTACTGGTCGCCAGTTCAGGGATAAACGCTTCGAATGCCGGCCTTATCCGATACAATTTCACGGGCGATCGGTGGATCAGACCAACTGAGACGAGATCTTGATCAGGATCTCACAGAGTGGGAAATGGCTGGCAGTGATCGGACCAAAGATAACGAAATTCAGATTTGGGGGCACAACAGGTGGATTATGGCCGGCCCGATTTGATGCAACGTGGGAAATATTTACTCGCTGACTCCTGCATCGACTGGGAATCAAGTACATGTCGTTCACCACGTTCCTGGGTTTTGCTCTTCACTCATTGCAGGACATTGCAAGCGTATAAGGGACATGTACGCAGCTCGTAAGCTGGTTATTGTTTTACACAAAGCTAACTGGACGTATTTTGTAGCGTTTCATGCAAATACTGCAGAGATGTCGATTAAACAATACTTTCATAAAAGTGATACCTACCCGGATAAACTTCACGGAATAAAACGTTTGAGTGAGAACATGGTGACAATCCGTAACATTACACAAGTTGACTGCTGCAATATAAAAAATCTATTAAGTACATTCAAAACTATGATGACCGCTTAAATTCTGCCCGCAACTTGGACAGCCGGGAAAAACTGATCACATTACTGGTATCATAACTCAACCGCCCTATTAGATGGCCTACGCTACGTCGTTAACATTAAGCCCATGTCTCTTTAGACCCATTCGCGGACGCACTAATTGAACCCATAACTCACACGACCCATTCCTCAAAAGGCCCATTAATATCAGGAAGTTGCTGGAATCAGCCGCGCTACCAACAAACTTGCAGTAATCTCGACCCGGAAACTCGAATATAACTTGCAAAAGCCCCGTCCGAAGCTATTACCATTTCTGAAGAGCTTCCCTTTGTGATCTCGAGTCCTGCCTGCCCTTCTCCATAATATTCCAGTCCTTATACTTGGGCATTATTATTAGTACTATGACATTGTGGTGAGACTTATGGAAATGGGGAATATATTGCTTGTTTTTTTCCCCCAAAGACAAATGCGAACATATATCAATGAATAACATTTCTTGTAGTGTGGAAATATGCCAGAGTTTTGAGGTTGAGGGACACAGAGCCTCACCTAAGAGAAGTTCACATTATTCTACACGAAAAAATGCATAAACTTTGAAAACGCAGTTGCTAGCTTTACCATTATAACGACAGGCTACACTATACGATGTAGTCGATTAAGACTCAGCGCCCCTACCTAAAAAGCTCGCCGATATCTAGGAAGACGAAGACAACAGCGGTTTGCAGCAGGTCAAGCAGGGAGCAACAAGGCAACCTCAAACGGGATGAAAACAGAATTTAAGTGAGTGAATTTCAAAATAAGGCACACGTATCGTGCATGGCTTGCATGGCACCGTATTGCAGACAAGGAGACGCACGCAGGCAGGCTGCGGGTGGAAGCAAACAAGTTGTCGAAGGTCCTGGACAAACAAGGAGCGAGTGTACCTGGACGAGACGAAACCGCTCCATTGTGGCACGCCTAAAAGCTTCCAGTTGCTCTTCTTGTGACACTCATGNGCACGCAGGCAGGCTGCGGGTGGAAGCAAACAAGTTGTCGAAGGTCCTGGACAAACAAGGAGCGAGTGTACCTGGACGAGACGAAACCGCTCCATTGTGGCACGCCTAAAAGCTTCCAGTTGCTCTTCTTGTGACACTCATGCATGAAGCACCTGGGTTGGTAAGGTCCAAGTAAATTTCAAAGCACGCTTTGCCTTTTTTTTTTATGCCGCTCATGAAGCGCCTTGTTTAGTGAGGTCCCTAAGAACCTTTTCTCTCCTTTTTTTCAAGATACTCATTGAGCATCTATAGCTCGACGAGGTCTAAACGACTTTCAATGCACGCTTTACTCTTTCTTGACACAAGCCATGGAGCGCTTGGCTTGGTGAGGTCCTAGTGCATTTCAGTGCACGCTTTGCCTTAATTTTCTTGTGACAATTCATGGAGCGCTTGGCTTGGTGAGGTCTGCAGTTAATTTCCATGCATATTTGGTCTTTTCGTGGCGCAGATATTCATGGAGAGCCCGGTCGGTGAGATCCCAGTTAATTGCAGCGCATGCGCACCTTTTCTTATGAAGCTGCTGGTGTGGTGAAGTCCTGAAGTCCGCCGCTTCCGTATGGCCATCGATAGACTTAAAGGGAAGGCGCTGAATTAATGTATTAGACTATTTCTTCTAACCCAAACCATCTCGTTTTAGCAACGTTTGTAACAGTCACGTGGTAAAAAAACGGCTACCGATATGGAGCAAAGAAGTGAAAAGTCCCTGTAGCAGACCTGGCCACAGTTTATGCAACTGAAACTTTTGGTAATAGAGGCCCCTAAAAATTTTTAATATATAGCACACTGCTAGCTTATGCTATACACATCCTTATACCGAAGAATGACAGAAATATTATTACAGCTCGCTCCAGCACTGTGCATGCAGTGCTCCATAGGCGACAATGCGGGCCTTTAACTGTGTGTCAACCCAGACGGGCAATGTCTGTTCGGGGCTCAGTACCTATGCGTCACTCATCAACAGATCGCGGAAATGCTATGCTGTTGCTGTGGATTTTCGCCAAGACTCAAGTTTTGTAGCTGTCCGTACACTGGGTGAAATATAGAACAGATGAAAGAGGAAAATTTTAATTCAAACTTTGCCTGAAACAGTTGCTACTCTCACATAATTTATTGTAATTTTAATACTTCCGGTCAAAATTCTAATACTTTTCACCTTACTTAATACTCGGCATCCAGTTAATAATTGCCAAAATAACTAATTTCTATATTTAACTCCACCAAGGACGTTATGTTTTTGTCGAGTTTGTGTCTCTATCTGTTTGTGTGTCACTAAGATAACTCCCAAGTTCATCAATGAGGGACTGCGAACTTACGTACCACGAGCTAACTCTCCTACGGCCGGAAAGTACTTGGACAAATGAAATGTTTATGATCTTATCAGGCTATCCTAGGCTGTGTTTATGCCTGCCGATATCGTCGTTGTGTTTATATTGCAAAGGAATTCACCAAACAGGTTAACATGGTTACGTGGAGGTAATCAATCATCTTGCAAAAACCTGATGGGCGGACTTGGTGCCGAAATCACAGCCAATGGAAAAGTCGAACTATGGGCGGAAATTGAGCCAAACTGGAGTATCCATTCCCGAGGGAAACGCTGTATGGTCATATTTTCTTACGTAGGAGTAATAAACAGAAGGGAATCGGTATCTCGTGATACGAGATTGGAGTCTGCACGGGGTACCGGTGCAATTCGCCGGTCGTCGAGCTTGCTCCGATAAAAACCTCTACTTCTGTACACCTTTATAGAGTTTTGTTTGCGACGTCATGGCTTCATCTGCCATGGGTATTTTTCCCCTTGCATGCGAATTTCTACTAATTATACCACTTTTGTGTCTATTTTTGTCACTCTGAACTTGAAATATATGATAAAAAATTAAAATCAACACTGAGTCATCCATCAAGCCAGCCCCTCCCGTAAATTTGAGAAGCACAATTTGGGACAAAATAGGTCCTCAGCAGCTCTTCAAAAAATGACACCAAATTACAATATCTATACGACAAATTAGGGTAGCTACATGGCAACTGGAATCTATAAAGGACTCGACAGCGGACTGTTGTGGAGTCGAGCATATGACCGATGGAAGAACTAACTGCGCGTTTTCACGTAAGACACAGCTACTAAAAGTGCGTACTAGCTAACGTTTGTTGTAGGCTAAGCATAGGGTGAGTGTGTTCATTTTTTTCTCCTTAAATGGTCTTTCATTGTGTCCGTTTAGGTCCCACATCTAGTGTACTGATTAATAATGCTCTATTGGTGTGTGGTGTAATGATGTCGCTTAATGTGTACTGACAAGTATACCTATGAACCAATTGTTGTAATGCAACTGAGCTCGTACTAACGCTTTTTTATTATTTAAACATCTTAATGCTCTTTAATAAATGGTAAACGTACATCACAAATAACTCCGTATAATTACCTTCCGACTCGAAAAAAAAAAATCGCCGGAATATAGGTGGTGTGCTCGTCTATATTTGACAGATTTACATAGATAATTGTCTGTGTGAATGGTGCAAGGTTGAGATTTATTAGCATGCCAGGCACAGCTTGTGATCGGGCAACAGACTCTGGCACTTCACGAGAGGATATCTACTATTAGAAGTCTAATTTGCTCTGAATATGGTCAGCCTATTGGACAAACAGGTTCCTGCGGCTGTCAAACATTGTTAGTTGTCCGTGTCACAAGCTTTGACATTACAGATGGAGGATGTTTGCTTGTAAAAACTTGATTTCCCTATGATATGGCCAACCTATTTCACAATTTAATTTCCCCAGGATATGGCCAGTCTGTTTCACAATGCAGATTCTCCTCTGGCTGTCAGACACAACTAGTGCCCGGACGACAGACTCTAGCACAGCACAAGAGCATGAGATGCAGCGAAGACAATAGACCGAGCAGGGCCGGTATGCAGAGGCAGGGGTGGTTGACGTCACCCCACTGGTCTCGGTAAGTGCAGGCACCGCAGTTGACGTAATGCGTGCATGCGTCCAGCTCACGTAAGGAATAGTCCAAATAAGTCTTAGTGAGTGGTTGCTTTTTTGTGAGCATAGAGTTCAATAAAACGCCCTTACACTTTTAAATACAACTAGTGCACTCTGAGAGCGCATACCTCCGCCAAGCAAGGCAACGGTAACGAAAAATTTAAATTGGTTCTGAAACAATGATTTTCAATGGTATCAGCACCAAGATCTAATCATTTGTGCCTTTTGGTAGTATTAACAGTTTCTGTAATTTTTGTGAAGATTCGTTCATAACATTTTGAGTTATGCTGCTAACAAACATTATGACAAACATAAGTCAAACACACAAACGGACCAACCTATCTGCACCAAATTTTAATCATTTATGTCTTTTAACATTGTTAACAACTCCTACAATTTTCATAAAGATCTATTAATAACTTTTTGAGTTCTTGTGCTAACACATATAAAATCAAACATAACGGCTAAGAAACGAACGCATGAACAAACAAACAGATCATTACAAAATTTGACAATATACTCTTCGTAATGAACTCAACAACTCGTGTAAATTTCATGAAAATCCGTCCATGATTTTCAAGTTATGGCCTTAGCAAAAATGAGACAATAAACAAACGGATAAACGGATCTTCACCAAAAGTTCTGTTCCTCGTAACATACTAAACAAACCCTCTAAATTTCGTCAAAATCCGTCCATAACTTTTTTGAGTTATCTTGGTGACAGACAAACAGATAACAGACACAGAGACAGACAAACACGACGAAAACATATCCTCCTTGGCGCAGGTAAAAATGGTAGCGTTTTAGGAAACAAGACGCCTGCAGAGTGCAAAAGAAGTCGATTTACTTCCAAGAATTACCCTATTTTTACGACGTGACCCTAAAATAGCTACGCAAAATGTGACATAAAAAAATTACAGATGTATAACCATAAATATACACATACGACCACAAACAGCTACCAGATATTGGATCATAAGGATACCAACTTTGACACAATAAAGATACCACTTATAGTGCCATAAAGATACCAGCTATGGTACCATAAACAGCCAGCTATAGCACATTAAAGAGACCAGCTATGGTACCACAAAGATACCAGCTTTGGTACTATCAAGATAGCAGCTATGGTACCTTGAAGAAACAGAATATGCGACCACGAAAACCAGGCAATGTGTTGCCACGTAAAATTATGCATATACTGCATTTAACCGTGGAATAAACACAAATGCCACAAAAAGCTATCAGATACTTGAGTGACAATCAAGAATTGTCCGATAAGAGGCAACTTACTCATTATGAAGTAATATTCGTGTCGCTAACTACAGCATATCCTTACGGCTGAATATGATAAACATCGCAAATCCTCATGGAAGCGGAAACCCTAACGCAGTCATCATGTTATAATTCCTATGCGAATACCAAATGAATGATTGGAAAGTGATTAAAATCACCCCAGCTGTGCATCTGATTATTCAAAGAAGAAGAAGAAGAAGAAGAGACATAGGTAGAGCAAGTCCAGAATCTTATGGGACCCGCATAAAGCAAAAGGGTGTGGATTCCATAGTAGATCAACGCTGACGGGTCAAGTAAGTTCGGAGTAGCACTCCGGTATGCAGTGCAGAAAATAAAACATTCTAAGATAGGAGTCAATTCAAAATAGCAGAACAGAGCAAGGCATAATACGTCAGATAATCTATAAGTTAATATAATACATATTACAAAATACACTATAATTCAATACAAAATTGAATATATATTTCACATTCTACGATGTCATTTATCTCCTATACGTACTGCACTTTGTAATGATGTACAAAGACGTAGTTACTACTAACGACGACATACTCCACACAGAGTCATTCGTATGAAAGAGGCAAGATAAAGTTAAATGCATAGAAGATTTATTTACGCAGTAAATATTATGCGAAACTAATGAAATGGAACCATGAGTGGATGGTATAGATAAGACACAAGCAAGACATGTATTGCGAGCAAAATAAAAGAAAACAGTGCAGATACCTCCAGCACGGCGCCAAATCCTTGCATTTGTTCCCTAAACGAAAGTCTTTTGAGGCAAAAACTTTCATCCATGGGCAAAGTTTGAAGCCTCGGCTGGATTGGCTTCGGATCCCACGTTCTCAAAAGTAAGCTGTCCGCAATGGACGCACATTTACAGTCCTGCGCCGAGGCCGCCGCTGTTAAATATAAAAACTTATCAGCCAGTGGCCACTGCTGGAGGATTTTCTAGCGGGAAAATTAAATTTCTAAACGTATGTTGCATTGGAAAGTACCGGGAAACAAACTCTTATGAAATTGGAAGAGAGATCGTGGGGAAATGTTTGTTGTTGAGATGGTGGAAGGAATTTCGGTAGGTCTAATGTCTGCGTGAAAAACTAATAATAATAATGTGGTACAGGAGAGCATCTGTCGACAGGTTTTTAGCGATCAAGAACAGACATCATCGAAAAAAGTTGTTTACTGTCGTAATGGAGAAAAAAAATCAGTACTATATAATAATTCACGTCGTGTTTTTATTTATTTATTTATTTATATATTTATATATTTCCTGTCACGCTCTATGGGAATAACATAGGAGAAAATTCAGATTTCAAAATGTAAAAAAAAGTGGGGTACCTTGGAATCTTTTTCTTCAGTATTTGATAGGGGAAAAATGAGGAAGCCCAAAAGACGGCGGAGGTTTTGGTGAAGTGTTAATTTTTTGCCGTCATTTATAATGACGGCATGGGCCACTAGTATATATATATATATATAGCATGTGCAAGGAAACCGCAGTGGTTTAGGAAATGGAATTACCGTAATTATACCATTACGTACTCAATCCTGATTTTTTTACAGTTATTTCCTGACTGTTCTAACGCTAGATATCTTCTGGTTTATAAGATATTCTAATAGAAGAGATTGCTGCCCTTGCAGATTGTAATAAATACAAGGCGTCGAAAAATATATCACAATTAACTCGACTAAGAACCCACGTTTCAATAAATGCCATGCTGACAATAAATATACTAAATTTTAATGAGCGCTTTGCGGGTAATCAATTCTAAAATACGAAAATGTGTGACATGCCAATTCCAAAAACTATCTAAATATTCCGAAAAGGATCCACAAGCCGTGCATCGACATGCTCTAGGACACAACGATCAATGACTATACTGAGTGTCCACGTGTATGTAAGGCACGGCCGAGAGTGGTGCAAAGTTACGCTATTCTCGAGTACAAAAATCGACGTTAAGGCAAAAAAGGAGAGGCCTGAGCAATGGCGACCCGGAGAGAAAGTTCCCATGAAAAAAAGGAAGTCTCTGTGTAATTAACCAACATGACAAAATTCCCATGATATGAAAGCTCTCGAGGGAGCGAAAAACGGCGGAACTTCGAGAATTTTCGGCCATATTCTTAGGGACAAAAAGCAAGCAGGGGAAAAAGCTCCTAAGTTATCTATTATGAGGCGGTTACAAGGGCTCCAAATAGTCTTTATTAGTTGGCCTGCAGCCACGATACCAACGCTCAAAGAAATGAAAGGAGCTTAGACCGTAGGAATGCGGCGTAGTGTTCGTGAAATTATAACAGTAGGTGGTGGTGGTGGTGAGGGGGACCCACCATATGCGGTGGTGGCGCTGGAGAGGGGAACCCACTATATATGGTGGTGGTGAGGGTTGAGAGGGGAACCCATAATATTCGGTGGTGGTGAGGATAAGTCATTCGTAATGAACAATAAGTGCGTTCTACAAAATTGATCAGTTACACGAAGAACATTAAACTACATGCATAATTAAACGAGCTGAGACGGCATATGGATACTCTACCTACTATGGTGGTAGGTATAGTAGAACGGCAGCTACTTCGTACAGGTGGCTTTCGAGGACTCTTCATTCACCAATCATAACGAATATAAACGCCATCTGTAATACTGACCAGCTATGTGAAGATTATCGTGTCACACGCATAATAATTACATTGTTGTTGCAAAAGGCCTCCATATGCTGTATGCTGTGGAAATTATGAATAATATCCATTTATAATGATACAAGCGCTTTCCATTTAGAGGCCTGACAGTTCTATTAGCTACATGCTTCATCTAGTCTAAGTTAAGCAGAACATGTAAACAACAAGTTTCAATTCGTCTTACAAAACAAAACTTCACAGAATATTACGTCTGTCCGCCGTCTACAGTTCAAAAACTATACAATTAGTACTCTCCAGCAATTCAACAATACATACCTACTTTATTTCTGAATGGAATTTCGTGGTATATAATTATACACAGTTCTTTAAAAACCGTTCATTTTGAAATGAAAAGAGAAGATATTGCCCTTTTCTAAGTTTACGTCAGGTCAAATCGGATATTATAGTGTCGTGCACGAGCACATCACACCTAGCGTAGCTTCTACAGCAGGCAAAACGACATAAGTACATGTTCAGTCCAATCTCCTTGGAATACAACGTAACCTTAGTTGCATAGGAGCCCCTTCTCCCCATAAAGTCAGGTTAAAAACATCGGACCGCAAATCCTTGGATCCAAAAAGCTGTGTAATTACGTAAGGATTCAAAATGTCGGGTCAGGTTAGTACGCAAGGTCTGATTTTCTCCAAGTCGCATTTTAAAACCCCCAAAACGTTGATTTTTGGCTCTTTTTGAGAGATATGGTTAGGTTGTAACGACAAAGGTACGTATTCAGTCGATTCTTCTGGGAATACAACGTAACCTTAGCTGCATAGGAGCCCCTTCTCCCCATAAAGTCAGGTTAAAAACATCGGACCGCAAATCCTTGGATCCAAAAAGCTGTGTAATTACGTAAGGATTCAAAATGTAGGGTCAGGCTAGTACGCAAGGTCTGATTTTCTCCAAGTCGCATTTTAAAACCCCAAAAACGCTGATTTTAGGCTCTTTTGAGAGATATGGTTAGGTTGTAACGACAAAGGTACATATTCAGTCGATTCCTCTGGGAATACAACGCGTGCAACGGGGCAACATCGCAGAGTCCTATTCTATTCCACGGCAATGACCAAATGTTGTCCCGAAGACTTGCAAAACCTTACTCTTTGGGATACGAGATTTTACACCAGGTGCTCCTTGTTCATCCAACATTTCCTATTCTATTCTACGGCAATAACCAAATGTTGTCCCGATGACTTGCAAAACCTTACTCTTTGGGATACGAGATTTTACACAAGGTCATCCTTGTTCATCCAACCTTTCAGATACATAGGTATTTCTAAAGACTTGGATAATTTTTTAAGCAGAAAACTTTCCAGCCGGTCGATTAGGCAGCTGGATTGAAGAAGTTTCGTCATTAAATCATGTTAATCGATGGCAGCGATGCATGGATGTTCAGGGATCATACAGTAAACAGGTACAACATTCTTGGACTTTTGTTAACAAAAATACATATCACTGCAAACCGGTCATTACGTTCTACGCAACCTAATGCAAAATTATAAACATGAAATACTCTCGTTTCTTTAACAAGTCAAGATGCTTAGCCCAAACTACTTGGTTTTCAATACCTCATTGCTTTTCGGAATAACCCAAGCATGAAAAAAAACTCATTGTATCCTTTTAATGACCTTAAAAATATTAAGGTAAATTAGATCCATTTACAGGAACACGTTCTGCAGTACAGCAACAGACCAGCAGTGCCGGTGTCAGGTATAGGCTACGTGTAGCTCACAAAGGATGGCGAATGAAAAGGACCATCCTCAATAGCGAACAAAAGACGCTACAATAACAACACTTCAATAAAAACCGGTGACAATGATTGTGAACGTTATTGACGTATCGACGCCTGCGACAAAAGGGAACTTTTATTGCGATGCGGCAGCACGGACTTCGGCGCCCACATTCCAGCGAATAAGCACAGCGGCTGCGAATTGGAGAAAGATGCATACAGGAGCGACATGATGTCGGTAACTTGATTGCGCTTTGCTGACTGGGCTAAAATTATTCACGAATGTGAGCGTATAAAAGGAATACTCCAGTTCATATAACCAATATATTCTGGAAATGTAGCTCTCGAGATGATGCTATAGACTAGCTAGTTTATGTATATAAAAATGCTAAAGGTTAAGCCGCTTTGTCGACGCACCCTACCTAGGAAACCTACATGCACTGGTTCGTGCAGCAGACAAATCATGTAAATTGCCCAGAGAGTGTACGGCTACAGTTGACCAAACATTACCTGAGCTATGCCATTACAGACGGAAGGATGGTGTCAACTGCGCCCCCCTCGGCCGTGTCAGTTTCAAAAAGGCCAGGATCTCCTCCCTGTGGACTATGAACGGAAGAAAAGTACTGACTCTGCATCGCCAAATAGCCAGAATTCTTGCCCTGGCCCGGGATTCAACATGCCAGCAATGAGCGATATCCCAATCTTTGCTTTGCCACCCAGCCACTTACGGGCACCCGCTGGACCAGAGTCGGAGTCGGATGATCACTCTTCCGACTCCACAATTCTGTATCCCTTGCCCGCGAAGGGGAGGTCGGGTGGGTTCCACAAATGAAGACGCGTCACCTCGCACTAACAGCAAGCATGAAATTGTAGCCATGCAAAGTCGATGCCTGTACAGAGGCAAAGTGCGCAAAATAAAGCTATTGCCTGCGAGCAATGTTTAGAAACTGCCCCGTTTATGTAAATTGGCCGAGCGTCTCCAATTGCAGTCGCACAAGGCATAAAATGCGTCGCAGTTACAGGCGATAAAGCGCGCAGCAGCAAATTAAATGCACTAACCTCGGGTGTGATCAATTAGTCACGGGAGAAAATTTAATACGCTAATCCGAAAAAGAGGGTCAATTAGCCACGGAGACAATTAAGTTGCCTAAGCTGAAATTTTATACTACAATGATGAGAGAAAATTTATATCGCTAACCTGAAATATGATCAATTGGCCAATGGGAAAATTTAGAGGCTCGAAAATGAAATTTGATACACAATAGACCACACATGTGGTCTATGGATAAACTAGGTAATCACGATAGTAAACGATGTCACGGCAGTAAACTGATATTGTAGTCAACTAAATGCGATGAACTATCAGCTTGATGCTCGTACAATTATTTACCACTCTTCATTGATCAAAATTGGCCTGCCATTTCTTCCTCTAGAAATTCTAACAGTATCTCCAGTACAAGGTTTGGTTTCATTTCTTTAACAAGCTCATTAATAATTATAACACGTAGGAACCCTAAAACAAATTTTGGCCGCCTCAGCCGTTGCTGTACCCATTAAAATTTTGGGCCGACCAGATTTCTGCGGGGGAAGTATATATTCGACCCCGAACCAACCAATAGAAATTGGCTTTCTCGCAAAGGTGGGTTCACAAAAGACAGCTGCTTCCCACAATGTGCTATTCAGAGCGTCCGAACGCGTTGCTGCGTCCATGTAATGAGCACAGCTTCTAATCTCTACTTCACCGCAAATCTGAAACTCCCGAAACTCAACTATGTAGTGACACGACTACAATTTTAGCAAAACTTTCGGTACGCAGAAGGAATTGTGTTTACAAGTGCCCAATGAAACATTCGTAGCCTGAGTAGCACCTACGGAGAGGAAAAATCAGCCGTATGAACCTGCATCCTGAATAACCCTACTTGAAATGGTCACTGTGTAGGATACTGCGCGTTCAATCCTCTCAGTCATAGCGACAGAGACAACGGCAAAATACACATATCAGGACCAGCCCACCCACACGGGCCGTGACTTTTCCCCCTAGTATTGAGAATGGGTTCAAAAGGCAGAAGGTAATTCAATAACTGGCACTGGACGAAGTTTGATTCTGTTTTGCTCTGAAGGCCCCTTCCATGCGAGACTGAAGCTAACTGCATAAAAGTTATTTCTAAATCAAGTTATACAGGATCTGTTAACAAAATTGTGAGTTAGAGTTTTGTGATTCAAGCGTATACGTAACAAATGTCAGGGTGAAGTAATGGTGCTGTTAGGAGGTTATCAAGTCGAATTTTTCAGGTGATTAGCAAAGCAAACAAAAATTTGAAGTTGGTACAGAGACTTAGCGGTTAAAATTGCTTACACGCACATTATCAGGAGGCAAACGTTCGTTCCCAAACCCGGGATGAAAGTCTTGATGTTCGTGAATGCAGCGCCAGCTTCTCTATCATTCATAGCCACTGCGGGCACTGGCCTCAGGATCGGGGGCCGAAGTTGTCGTTCGCAGCTTTGTCAATCTGTGACTGACTGCAGCCGTGCACTAGCTCCTCTTGGCCCTAGCAGACATTCAACTGCAGCACGAACCAGTGCGTGAAGGTTTCCTAGTTGGGATGTGCGGTCAAGACTATGCTACCTTACTATAAAAAGTGCTACTTTGGGATGCAGTTTAGTAACGGTTAGGCTAGGTTAGGGTAGAAATACGGTAGATTTAAGTAGGGGTATCTTAGATATTGGTAGAGGTATAATAATAAAAATATAATGCAATTATAATATAATTTTACAGCCCACCCAGCAAGAGCATATCGCAAATCCAAGTGGAACAATATAACGTAGCTTGCTCTTGCAAAAACCTGATCATGTTGCCGTACATTCATAATAAAAATGACGGAAACTGCAAGGGGTTCAATAGAAATAAATTAGAACAGAAGTCTGGTGGCGCTCGAAACTGCAAAAAAAAAAAACGAAAAATATTTACGCTTGTCGAACGCCCAAACGGAAAAGCTCAGGACGGAAATGCCAGGGCGTGCTGGGGCAGGTAAGACTTTTGGTCTTTACAGCTGATATTGAAATACTTGGAATTAATGGAATGCTCTGGGTGCGCCATAGAGCATCGTGGAATAATAATGCATCGCAAAGTCTGGACGCGTTACACTATACGATCTCAGAAAAGAATATTCTGTGTATGTAAATGACAACTATTTTTACTGTAACATTATTGCAGGGACTTCAATTGTTGACAGATATAGATACACTTTTGGTTTCCTGTCCAAAACGCATATCACTAGTTTATCGCCATTTCATGGCTATATATTTGGGTGCGAACTCTATGTTACCGTATACGTCTACTCTCTAGCACTATTTCGTACTCGAATGTTTCCATTCTGTGTCAACTCACTGATACTACTATTCTGGATATACTTATTAAAGATACTATTATCTGTCTACCAAGCTGGCTAGTTTCATGGGCCATTATCAAAAATCATCAAAGGTGTTGGCTGCTCATTTTTCGATGATTCTCTTTTGGAGTCAAATCTTTAACGATTCTCCCTATAATGATACTATTTCACGTTTAACCTCCTCCAGTATTGCAAAGGTCAGCTCAATACAGCGAACTTAGGTCACAGGAAGGAGGTAACCTGACCATGAGACACATTCAAGTTTCCCTTAACGTCTCTAAATTCGTTTAAAACTGGGCAATTGGACGACCAAAATGCCGTAAAGTTAAATTTAGCTTCGGGGTCGCGGAATGTCAGGCAGTCGGTTTCGTCCACTTGCACCAGTGACACTCGGGACGAGCTTAGCTTCCAGATGACTGGGAAACTGACGCATGGTAATGCGCTAAATCACATTTGTTTGTGAGGTATGTACAGAATTAGAGAGATTGTATTGGCTGCTACAGCGAAGGTGATCTAAAGCGTGGAAGAAACAAGGGACAAGGAAGTATAGAACAGGGAATCAGTGCATGGAAATAGACAGTTAAGAGAGAGAAGAAAATGAAGATAAGAACGAAGACGCGGGAGGAGAACAAATACACAGCTGCTATTATCATTATATAAGTTGGGTTAGTCTCTATAAACGGGCACAAAATGAAGAGGCTGCACTAAGAGAGGAAAGGAAGAGACACACGGTATGACAAGAGAGAAAGAAAAAAAAAAAACAGATGAAATTAGGAAAATGGAAAACAGCAAAGGGGCAATGTATGTTTGTGTACGGGCGTTGGTGTACGTGCGGACGGCGTTCAAGTTCGTCTACTGTGCCTGTTCGCTGTATCGCAGATTTGGTTAGGTTACGTAGGTAACTCAGTGTGATGAGTGCACACAGAGTGGCGAGTTTGTAGCCAGTGCTCCCGCGCGCACTGGCTACAAACTCGCTATTCTGTGAGCGCTCATCACTGTGCGTGCGTTCAAGTAAGCTTTTTTGCCGCGCAATAACCACCAGAAGCACTGCAACAAGCACTAGCAAACTTAACCTAGCCTAACCTAACGTTACCTAACCTAACTTTACCTAATCTGCTATACAGCGAGCAGGCACAGCACACGAACTTGAACGCCGCCCGCACGTACACCGACGCCCGCACACAAACATACATAGCCAATGGCGAGTTTGTAGCCAGTGCATCCCGGGCATTCGATGCTCCCTGATGTGTGTGTTTATTAGCATGAAGTTATTACCTCCGCCAAGGAGGTTATGTTTTCGTCGTGTTTGTCTGTCTGTCTGTCTGTCTCTTTGTCTGTCACCAAGATAACTCAAAAAGTTATGAATCGATTTCGATGAAATTCACAGGGATTGTTAGGTGTGTTAGGAGGAACAGATGATTAACTTTTGGTAAAAATATGTCCATCCGTTTGTTTGTTTGTTTGTCTGCCTCATTTTTCTCGATGCCATAACTCAAAAAGTTACGGATGGATTTTAATGAAATTAAAATGAGTTGTTAGGTATATAACAAAGAGTATATGACTAAATTTTGATAATGATCCGTTAGTTCGTTCGTTCGTTTGTCACTGTTTTTAATTTTATGCTTGTTAGCACAATAACTTAAAAAATAATTAATGGATCTTTATGAAATTCAAAGGGGTTGTTAGTAATGTTAAAAGACATGAATGATCAAATTTTGGTGCCGATCGGTTTGTAAGTTTGACTTATGTTTGTCATAACGTTTGTTAACACTATAACTCAAAAAGTTATGAACGGATCTGCAAGAAAATTGAACCAGCTATTATTAATATAAAAAGGCACAAATGATTAGATTTTGGAGTTTGTACAAAGAAAATTATGGTTTCAGAGCCAGTTTGAATTTTATGCTACCGTTGCTTCACTTGGCGGAGGTATACGCTCTCAGAGTGCTCTAGTTTATAATGCTGCTAAGATTAATCAGTTCAATTAAATCAATCGAAAAGATAGGGAAAATTTTTGACTTGTAGGATATCGGTGATGAGTGGTGGACCCGATGACAAGAGGTCTCGACTGAAAACGAACGGCACGGACATTACATCTGTTATTCGATGGCGTGCTTTGTTAGGAATAACTTTCGCAAAAAACCTGAAATACAACCAGTTGACAAGAGGGCAAAAACTGCAACGACCTGAAAATTATTAGCAGCCGTCTACAAATGTGTGTGATATGCGACGATGGGCTAGGGTTATGGTAACATTCCAAAGTGAACAGAGGCCTATGCTTTGACTGCTCTTTGGGAATGAGCTCGTGGTCCATCCATTATCAAATTAATCTACTAGAGAGAAAACAGCCCTGTTGTTTTGTACACACGTTGCCAATGTCCTCAATATGAGGGGAAAAAACACAAGCTTGACGCCATAATTAAAAACGCACGACCCGTAAAATTGAGGGGGCAGGAGGCCGGCCCGGCTGTTCTGCAAAATAATTGCGGGGCCTCATTATCGATCAAGATGAAGATCCTTACCATAAAACGAAGAAAAATAAGGAAGATTCGAGCGTGACCTGCATCAAAGGAGCTCGCTCAAGGTTTATAGGAAAAAGATCGCGTAATTTTAAGACCGAGGGTTAAATTGTTGATTTTTCTACAGAAGAAAATATCCAACAGGCGCGGATTCCCAGTCAAACCCCGTCGCCGACAGAGAGGGTTTGAAGGTTGAAACTAGTCATGCAAAAAAAAAACATACAATGAAACTTCATTACTACCAGCAAAGCAAATTACAATGTTTCTTCCAATAATTAAGCTGCAGGACAATAGAAATTGATACTGCATATACAATGAAGAGCAGCAGCGAGCCATGCCACTTTGAACGTGAAACGCCGAGTTTTCTGAGCTGGATGAATCTAATTAGATTATTTGATGCCTGTTAATGAGATGCAGTAAAAAAGTTTTCGTTTAAAATCCCAGCTGGAATGGCATTGCTCTAGGAAAACTGCACCGTCCAGGGAAATAAACGCAAGGCGCAAATAAATCAACAAAGAATGAAATTAGATTAGAGCCATGCAGCGTCTAGCGCATGGCATGGTGGAGAAAAATGTTATTAACACTGACGATATTTAATAAAGAAAGGCTCTTTCTTGACGTCATTATTGTTATTATTATTAGTTCTTTCTAGTCCCTTGAAAGACCAGCGGTGCTAATAAATTATATTCAATTGCAGGTAATGTCTGGAAAATAATTCTAATGCTAAATTTATGTTTGCACGTTAACATCATTTTGCTGAAAGTATAAGAATCCTGCTCCAAGACAACGACGATTGAAGAGAAGAAGAAATAAGGACATATATGATGTAGACTGAACTGTGGGCCCTAGGCAACCCTGGAAACAGGGTGTTCCCACCGCATCAAAGCACATAGGCTATGGGTGCAGCAAGTCGGGAAAGAATAGGAAGATCACAATAAAACGTCAATATAGAGAGTGAAAGTGGAATGAAGCTCAGTGGGTATGAAAGAAAGGTGTTCAGAAGACCTTTAGCTAACATTGAAGTGAGACACCAAGAGCTATCAAGGGCAAAATTCTTAATAACATAGGATAGGTTAGTCCAAGTAGCCTAACCCTTCTGGTGTAAATTTGCATTTTGCAATTTGATAAACAGTATGTGTGACGAGAAGTTAGGGTAGTCACCTTGTCTAGGTGACGCGAACATATTCTTAATTCACATAACCTATCCTAACCTAACACATGCTCTCAGGAGGCAACACACAATAGAGGGACCTAAATAATAATAATAATAATAATAATACAGGGAGGCTCTCAACAGTGAGCACATTGTAGACTAGAAGCAGGCAACCTTGGCAAATGCCATAATTTTGTATAGCAGGTGTAAGTTTTATGACAAACAGCAGGCCTATATACGGGTGGTGTATGAAAAGCTTGAAGCACTAGAAAAATAAAAGGGATTTGTGATTATATATTTTTCAACTTTATTTTTAATTTTTTTGGAATCCTTAAACTTTTAAAAAGTTGTAATTTCGAAATATCATAGGTTTGATCGTGAATTATCGCTTCTTTATACAGTGATGCTTAAAATTTTTCCAACGCCGCTCGTATTATGTACCCATAATAGGACATATGATGTAAGCTGAACTGTGGACCCTAGGCAACCCTCCGCATCAAAGCACATATATCTTATACTTGTTGTTATACTTGTTTTACGATAATAGGAGTCTGTTTTACCTATGAATATCACAAGGCCAATGCGCGACTCTTACTATTCACTATAAATAGCATAGAATTAGCGCCTTTCTCCATCACAATTTACACACATATAGGCAGTGTTTTTTATATTATCGTTGTTTACATAGTAAGTTTATTTATTTTCGTCTGTGTAGATGCAAAAAGTTTATTTCTCTTAGTCATCAATTTCATGCCAGAAGAGCGTCACTGCGTCAAGAATAATCAAAACAGAGCAATTTAGTGAAGTTTCCTCAAAGGAGAGCGAAATTTGAGTTTCACGATACATCGAGGGCACGAGTCTCTAAGAGCCCTAAAATTATTTCAATGCACAACTTTTTCTGCATTGATATTTTATGAAAGGCGTCCAGTCGCAACACAACTGTCGAGAAAATTACAGCTTTTCAAGCTCACCGAACGAGAAAATTTCAATCTGAATAGCCGAAAAGTTTGTGCACAGCGCAGGTTTGCTTCAATGAACAGGAGCCGTTCCAACTTGAATAATTATGGCAACTCTGGAATGGAAATGGATATAACAGGAATGGCATTACATCAATGGGACAATGCAGAGAAAACTTGAAAAAAATTATCATTATGAAGCATGGCTTTGAGCGGATAACTTCTATTCAGCACAGACCATTGAACCAATGTGCTCGCCAACAATGAGATTTATTCAGCTTAATTACAGTATTAAGTCTATTATCATTTTTCGAAAACGATACATGATACATAGCACACTGGCCTCTACAGGGTAACTGGCTGTTGGCTGATGCTATGTCATCTGTACAGACTAAAGCGAAATCAGACCTAGCAATGAATGAGGTCAAGCTTACAACGATATACGACCATTAACTCATATCATACAAGTACAGACTCAATAGACCCTAATGATCGCTTGCGAAACAACAGTCAAAACGCAAGCATAAAGCTTGAAGAATACCTTAAGTTAGCAGTTCTTTCCGTATTTCATAGTCAGCATTTGGAATAGAATCCCTTCCGACGTTGTTAGTACGAAGTCAGTCAACGTGTTTACAAATCGTTTTGACATACATTGGGAGAGACATCTTCCACAGCTAAGAATTCTTCCTCCTAGAGACACAAACTATTAACGGCTAAAACTTCCGAGGCCACCTTCATCCATCTTCTTCTCTCTCTTCCGCTCCATTACACAGTTTGACATCTATAAGCTCCGAATATCAGCGGCTAATGATTGTGACTGCGTGCATTCATGATCGTCTCTTTGACTGAGATTCTTTTAATAGCTCATAGAGGACCGGGGCGAAAGTTCCGGTGTCTCTTTGGGAATGGGCCTGTTTGTTCGTCTACTGCCGCCTATCTTATCAAATTTAATGAAAAAATTAGATACAACAATCATTTGCTACTATCTAGAAGGGTGCACGATTGCCAATTGATGCTGTACTTCCTTACAAACTTAACAATAAAAGTAATTCAGACCCAACAACTGTATACGATCGTTCAGTGTGGCTATAGCACAGTGCAGATTCATATAATAACAAAAATTAGACACAAGCAATTATAAGCTACACTCTACAATAGCGCATGACTGCCAAGTGATGCTTTACAACTCCTTAGAAACTCAACAATAAAAGAAATTAAAGCTAACCACGGCACCAATACCTCCTATGAGGACACAAGGATCGAGCAGCCGTCGCCACACCGACATACAGGGCACAAAAGTGGGCGCGGAGAGTCTCATTGGCGGGGCGATTTCATTTGCAGAAGCTGCAAAAGTTTAATTCATTTTCGTAGTTGTGCAGCTAAGTAGCGCAGTTCTCATGATACTTGCTGGGCTATGCATGAATAAACCATTGACATGGGGTGGGAGGGGACGACCAAAGAGCGGGGAATGGATAGATGGAACAGGGAAGTGGCGACTACAGAGGGGATAGATAGCGAGATGATGGATAGAGTAGAGATGAATGGAGGGAACAGGGAAGCGACGTATCGAGTGTATGTATGCATGTATGAGGATGGAATAACAGCTCAATGAGGGACAAGGAAAACTGTCGCTAAGAAGAGATCCACGGGAAGAGTGAAGGAAACGGGTATGGAAGCATATTTTATGCCGTCATTTAATGCTGTCTTGAGCCGCTAGCTTGAAAAAATAGATTAGCAGAAAAAAACTTTAAAAAAAGCACTGACGAACCAACGAGAAACGAACAGCATCGACAATCAAGCGGAACAGTGCGATCAACAAGCAGAAAAAATGCTCAGGCAAGCTAAAAAATAAATAAATAATTAAAACACCAATCATCAGCAGAAAATAAGCCCAGAGCTATCAGCAGGAAAAGATGTACAGATCAGCCGTCAGAAACACAGGTAAAATAAAAAGTTGAGCAGATTAATGGGTTAACTGAAGAAATTCAGTAAGCAAAAAAAACAACAGAAAAAAAAGCAGGGCCCAGGAAGGTGACAGTGAAAGAGCCCCTTGGAAAATTCCTCTTGACTGACGAGTTGCTCCACAAAGGGTGGGGTCGCTTCTGGACGGTTTGTTTCAGCAACGGCCTAAAATAATTTTCTAAATCCGTTTATTTTTATTTGTGGGTCTTTAGAGTGAGAGGGAAGCCGCGTGGGACGAAAATTGAGTGTCTGAAACTGAATTCAGGCGTTGAAATGCTTCGTAACTATTTTTTCAGCACTCTTCATTATGCAGCATATTTTCAGCACGACGTGAAAATGCAGCGTTCTTCGAAATTTAGACAAGGCGCTTAAATACGTCTTAGCAAACTATAGGTATATCACATCAACTTGACGTAATCTTCACTACCAGACGTACTACGATGCCAGGGGATATTTGGATTTAGGGAGATGAGGGGTACATGCGTTTCTCGCCATAATTTTCTAGCATGTGGAATCGTTCATAAAATACTTGGAGACTGAGGTGTAATATGTTCACGAAATTCTCGCATTCATGAGCTCATTCTTAACAGCGTGTGAGGAACATCAATTGAAGTACAGGCGGTACTGATCGTACGTACGCGAAGATACGTTCGCGAAAGAAAATTCTGCGTGTTTATAAGATTTACGATTATTCCCTTGTAAACTTCTTCGAGCTTAAAGAAAACACACGTGGAGTTCCGAGGCAAACTATTGTGAAGTGGTTTTAACAGTAGTATGTTCTGAACTACCGCTACTTTCTCATACCTTGTTTTTGTTCAATATCTTGGGTCGTTTTCATCGCTATTAAAAGAAAGAATAAGTGGAAGCAGCCTCGCTTCAGCGAAGAATTAAGTTGTGAGCAACCAGAGCAGCTTGCCAGCGGCAAACTTTGCAGATTTAGCGAGTGCGCATTAAAATTATTATCGAGCACTAGTGGTTCGCTGTAACTAAATATTCAAGGCGTATTAGAAAGTCATTGTACATTATTACACGCATGAGGAGTAGCGACTCTTTTATGTTAGGTACACTGGGCAGCAGTTCACAGGCAAATAAAAGAATAATGTTAACAGGAAAAGTTACTGAGATGAGGTTGCCCTTTAAAAAGGTGGTATCATGATTTTTTGACAAAAAACACACAATGGATGAAAGAAAATAATTTTATAATCATCATCAGTACTATATAATAATTCACGTCGTGTTTTTCTTTATTTATTTATATCTTTCTTGTCACGCTCTATGGGTATAAGATAGGAGAAAATTCAAATTTCAAAATGTAAAACAAGTGGGGTACCTTGCAATCTTTTTCTTCAGTATTAGATAGGGGAAAAATAGAACTAATAAGATAGGAGAAAATTCAGATTTCAAAAGGCGAAAAAAAAGTTGGATACCTTGGAATCATTTCTTCAGTATTAGATAGGGGAAAAATGAGGAAGCCCAAAAGACGGCGGGGATTTTGGTGAAGACTTAGTGTTAATTTTTTGCCGACATTTATAATGACGGCACGGGCCACTAGTTTATATACATATTTAACTTGCATAAAAAAGGTTCAAACCATAAAAACAGATGTATACCTAAATCTAAGCTAAAAAAAAAGCGGATTCAAATACGTTCCAAGTCAGTAACGCATCTTCGTCTGGTAACTGCACCTGCGAGGTCGACAGACCATTTATGAGGGCATTACGAACTGCTTATTGAAGTATTTGTTAATAGTCTTAATATTAATTGTTAGAGGTACGCGTAAAAACACGATCACTTTCGAGATTCTTTTAGTCTTGAAGTCGACATCGTGCACGAAGCAGTTACACAGCCGATACAACGCAATGAAAACTCGCAAGTTAACCGTTTGAGGAAATGAAGACATGGAAGTTTATTAAGTGAAAGTTCCCTTTTATCTGCAGTCTATTAAAACAATACATAAAATCTGCCTTGTTACCTAAAAATCAGCCATACTTGCGTACCACTCCTTTGGGTTCTAAGTTGCTTATCAAGACTCGTTTAAAATTAAGAAGCTACTCGATCCCTCTCATATTAATATACTGACGTATCGCTCCGGAGATTTTGGAAAAAATATTTTGACTTTCTACGACATAAGCCTAAATCTAGGCCCGGGCTCGTACCACAATGCATCTAATGTTGATAGCGCTATCATGTTTTGTTCACAAAATATATATTAGCATAGATTAAAACGAAAAAGTTAATGTTACGCACGTACAGTGAGACGTTATCAAGAAATATTTGTCAGATTGCACTGTCTTACGATCACACTGATTATCGTTTCTCATGTTCTGCCGATACAATGTGATTTCCTTGATATGATAAGAACTCCGACGGGCAGATCTCTTGGAATAACAATCTACTGAGAGTTGATGGGCGACTTCCACTAGAAGCGCTTTTGGTATCTGGTGCCTTCTTGTAGATTAATTCTCCGAAAGAGCTAAGAGTCTCGATGCAAGTCTCGCCCGATATTCTTCCTTTCAAAACGGTTGTCCCACAACAATGTCAGAGTCAACTTAACTAAACAAAATCTAACATTTGTTTACTCATGAGCGCATCACATAGCAATGTGCGGGTGTTAGTGAGCACCTTTAGTCAAACCAGCGCAAGAAGTAATTTAGGGGCGGGGCTGGATTGAGCGCAGCAGTGCCAAATCTAATCTATTGACTGATGCACTTTGAGTATTTGCATATAAATATAATTCTATCAATTGAGACAAGTTATGCCACGCGCTTTAGTGAGATTTCGCAGAGTTGCTTTGCGTTCTTAACTAGGCCCATCGGACTCCTTACGCTGGTTTGACTAAAGTATATCATAGTTCATAATCATGCGTCCGTTATGTATGATCAGTCGACCAACAGGATATTCCCATGAAGTTATAACTTCATGGATATTCCCATCATACAATGGAACAAAGAAACTCTTTCTCTGCTTCTGCCCTGACGTTAACCATATTGTCGTGTACCTACTCTGTAAGGTGATGCTTCCTATGTGGATGTGGAGTTAATCTCATTGTAGCGGAACACCTAAAGCGGAGACTTCCACTGCGGAGGGAGCTCTGCAAGGAAGACTGCCTACTGCATTTGCCACGAGCAAATGTGTGTAGCGTAGAAAAGGTTAATCTGTTGTATATTCAGCTGCACAACATAACAATTTCAGGTGACATTAGTAAAAAAATGTTTCACAAAAGTAGGGGAAACAGAGACGCCTGTCGAAACAGAGACGATATGCCTGTCTACGATTAGGAGTTCCATGCACTGCAGGTAGCCTAATATTCTTTATATGCTCTACAATTCTGTAGTACATGGCGTTTTAACTTTATGAAGTTATACGGTACTCTATGAGTACGGGTACTCTATGAGTACGGGTACTCTATTTATGGCATTTCATTAGATTTCTAACAGTAAATTGCCTTTTGTATATCAGTAGAGTGGCAAAATTTATTCTTTTATCAACTATTTACCCCTGCCACTGTATGCCCTCCCGTGATGAACTCGTTTATGATATAAGCTGTTATATGGTTAGGAAACGAACAACTTCACATAGAGGAGAAATAAATTACATAAAAGTAACTAGAATACTCTAAGAGCAAATACCTCCCACAAGCAAGGCAAAGATAATAAAACTTTCAAATTGATTCTTTGTATCAGCAGCAAATTCCAATCATTTGTACCTTTTGGTAGTAATAGTTAAGAGCTTCTGTAATTTTCTCGAAGATTCGTTTATAACTTTTCAAGTGAGTTATGCTGCTAACAAACATTCAGACAAACACTAGCCAAACACAGAGACAAACCAACCGATCATGACCAAAATTTAATTATTTAGCTATGTCCTTCAACAATACTCACAATTCCTGTAAATTTCATAATGATCCGCTTGTAGCTTTCTGAGTCATTTTGCTAATAAATATCTATATCGTCACAAAAATTTGGTCATTTGCTCTTCGTATTATACCAAACATCTCAAGCGAATTTATAAAAATTCGTTCATGACTTTTTGAGTTATAGCAAGAAAAAAAAAGAGGCACACCAACAAACGGATGAGCGGATTTTCACCAAAAGTTAATCATCTCTTCCTCCTAACTTACGTAACAATCAATATAAATTTCGTCAAGATCCGTCAATAACTTTTTGAGTTATCTTGGCGACAGACAAAGAGATAAACAGGCAGACAAACTCGACGAAAACAATTTCAAAAAATTACCTCCTTGGAGGAGGTAATATAATAAAGTAAACAGAAGAACAATGTGACTAGCGTAAGTATTTCAGAGTGGCACAATTTGCCTACATTGCTTACCCATACAACACTTGCCGAGTGGCGCTTCGAAGTTGGGTGGATCTAATCCCACTAAGCTGACTTATCTGAAACCCCAAACAGGATCGAGCGATGGTTGCGCTACTTCGTATAAATTGAGTTTCAGGGGTTAACCTCGAAACGATTACCATTGAGACGGCGGGAAACTGAATTCTGCTTCGTGACATAGTTTTCATGCAGCCGTCACAAGCGTAATTAGGTAGAAATAATCACCAGTAACCTAACTTGAAGTGGCGAAGCCAACGGTGTAAACTGAACTCCCATATGCGGACAACTTACGCCCAATAAACTTATCTTTGCTCAACTCCGCAGTGCCAGTCGACTGCGCCTCAGCCCTTTACCATGCAGGACCACATTAAACCCTAATTATATTGACAAGAGATTCTACGTTTTGCGTAATCCTATGTTTACTACTGGCCATATCAACACATATCTGTACCAGACTGTGCTGCCTCGCTACAAAGTTTATTCCCCCGTATGAATACAATAGGCCAAAGATCCCTTCTAGCAAAAAAACACGGCCTGGCATGAATAGGGTTGTAACAAGGTTTCCGTAGCAATGGCAGTGGGTAAAAAACGAGTAAGGGTCTTCTTGAACGAAAAAGGGATAAAGCATCTTAGACACATGGTATTCTAAAAGGGAAAAAGGAAGACACGTTTATGAAGCAAAACAGGAACTAGCGGGAAAAATATTGCCTAAAATAACAACAGGTCGGCAAAGGAGAAAAACACAACAAATACTGCCAATCGATTGGCGAAAAGGAAGGAGGCTAATGAGCACGAAAGAAAGATGCCTCGGAGGCATAAGCTTAAGATAAACAAAGTGGCCCTCTTTGGCGCGGTACTCCCCTTAAAATAGCACAGGCCAACGAGCCTGTATGGCCCTACGTCACATGAGGAGTTGTTAACGTACAGGTAGGTAACGAGGTCTGTAGTGTCGGATGGTCTACGGTCCGACTCCGACTCCCGGTACTCGTAAAAGTTCAATTAATTTTCATGTAGCAAAACTGTCTACCAGGGCAAACTATTCGCCACCAAGATATACACAACTATTAATCGGGAAAAACTGTCTTTCAATATTTACAATAATGTTTTGTACTATTAGCAGTAATTTATTACCTTGAATTCTCATAAATTTATAAAATGAAACTACTTGGCTTTCAATAGACAGTCCCGTTGTACCCAGGTACCGTACTACTAAATAAATACACAAAACTTGAGTTAAATAAGTAATTTTGATGTTTCTAATGACATCTTGCAGCAATTGTGATATGAAATTGGTAGCTAAAGATGAATAAAATATATATATATATATAACTAGCAACGAGGAAGACTGTGTCCTTAAGCTAACTGCCTACTCACTGCCAATAATATACATAGGAATGGATTACACAATTAGGCTAAGCAGTACTTTTTATATTTACAATTTTATCTTACACCGTTTACACCACTGCAGACCAAAGTTTTCGAAAAAAACAGCCCCTAAAAGTCAGAGACTTATTTATCCATCCGACTTTTGGAGCCAGTGGTCCTGCAACTTCGATCCCACAACCCACTTCCCCCCCCCCCAAAAAAAAAGGAGAAAAAATAGGTACACTGACTCCAACGGTGCAACGCTGCCCTGAAAAACATGCTTCTTGCTTCAATATGAATAAAGTACGATACGCAGGGTCAACAATCAACCAGTTTAAGTTTATGTCACTAATGTCTTACAGAAGTCGTATTTGAAGCCTGAAGCTGTGGGATGGTTTAGATATTTTTCTCCCGCATTCCTGTAAAGAAAAAGAAAGAAACGTAGCTGTGTTCTGCTGCTGCCGCTAAACGGAAACGATCCTTTCATAAACGTAGCACTTTTTAAAAATGATCAGATTCGAGTTATTTCGTGAATAAAATGTGGATGTGCCGATGGGATCGACTCCTGACTGACTTGCGCGCACAGGCCCAACAATGCACGAATGCCTGCCCCAGTGAGTTAGTACGGGAGGGTGAGCCGCAAGGCTCCGAGGTAGACAAAGATACCCTATAATGGAATGTAAGCAAACGAGGTGTACTGTACGTCTCACCGCTGCCCCTTGCAGGCTCGCACATGTGTGCTGCAGTACATAGAGTGTCTCGGCGAGGTTGTACTTATTTTAAAATCGAAAATAGCTAGAAAGTGTAGAAACTACCCGTATTTTCGATTCTACTGCGTTGATTAACATAATCTGATCCTAATACGTTGACCTTGTCAGCAGATTTAATTAAACCTGAACGTTGATCTCCTAACTTTGGAAAAGTTGCAGCTGTATTTACGAATTGAGTTTTCGGCCGTATCAATTGCGCACTTGGTTTGCGACGACCCCAGACTCCCAAAACAAAGTTGCGCAACAAACGCGCGCGACTGAGCGGGCTAGCTGAAGTTAAACGCAGATTTACTTATTTTGAAGAAAGTGAGCGAGCTGACTCAGCTGAGCATACCTTTCCTTATGTATCAGTATGAAATTTAAGGTTTGTCTTTCAAATTCGATCCATGCCAACGAGGAATTCACAAGAAATTGCAAAATATGGCCACATTTCAGGGCGGTTGTCATGTCGAAGAAACTGCATTCACGCTAAATCGTGCCAAAAGGAACATAAACGAACGTGGTATACTGTCGGCGAAATATACTAAGTTATACGCCTGGTAGCAGAAATTGAAGCAGTTTGTATTAGGGCCTATTTGGGATACACGGTATCATTATTGTATATTTAGTTTATAAAATCTTAGAAAAAATTTGTTACAAAAGAAAAGCAGGATGACGTCAAAAAGTAGTTGAGAGGTACTGAGTACCATTCGAAATTTCTTAGGAGTTCGGAATAAGCACATATCAAGAACGGTATCTACTTGTTTGTTTTTTGACAGTCACTTCATGATGATCTAGAAAAAAGACAGTACAGTACGGTATGACTTTTTTTTGGTACCTACCTGAATACTAGGCACTAAACGCAAAAGGTTTTACAGCTAAACCTACACTATGGTAACTTGTCCTAGTATAAATATGCACTTCGCCTAATCTAATATAGATAAATTTATATAGTTTAATCTTACGTACCGTGTCTAACCCATGTAACCCTAACATATATTTCAATTATTCTGCACAAAGGCACCTCGTCTATCCGAACGAAGAAACAATATACACCTGATGGAAAGATATTCGCCAGATAAACCTTAGGAGTCGGGATCTTCACGTGGAAAATGAAAATACGATCTTCACTTGGGGACACAGAGGAAGGGAAAGGAAACAGTTGGATATTCTTATGATCTAAAAACTTTCAGGTGGTTAAAACCAGCCACGAATTACATGCTATCCTGGTTCTTGGTGAGAGGATAAAAGGTGAGAGATCTATTTGTCTGTCTGTCTCTCGTTCTATTCGTTATCAACATACTCAAAAAGTCAACGACGGATCTTCATGAAATCTATAGAAATTGCTAGGCATGTAAAGAGGAACAGATAACTAAACTTTAGTGACCATCAGGAGTGCGTTTGTTGTCCAGTCGCAACATTGCTTTGCGGAGGTATGTGCTCTCGGAATGCAGCTCTGGCTACATTATTTCAAACGGCAGCCTCTCTAGAGAAGGCCAGGAATCGGAGTCGGAAAATAGCTCGTCGGCGGAGCCACTGAAAATTGGCCTATTTCGTTAACAAAACGAGTCGAAGATCTCTATTGTTGGTGTTCAAGGAATCAGAGTCGAAACTAGCCGCGCACAGGAGTCGGAGTCGATGAAAAGTGACCGATTTTTTTATCAGATGAGTAAGACTCGGACTTTACCCATCAGACTCCGCAACCCTGGCGCCGGACAAATTATCACTAAGCCAGTTCGAGCACCCCCCCGGTCTAAGTGCGCTAGTGAAAGACGGCTACAGCAGCAATTTACCCAAGGACTCATATCAATACAGAACGTTCACATACCTTGGCGGAAGGAGGAAGCGTGAGTTGAGCTGTTCCAAAATTGGTTCAAGAAGCGCGCGCTGGGACTCACGAGCACACTATCTCACCGATCTCCTGCAGGTATCAAGCTGTTACTGTCACGAACTGCACTTTCTTCACCATATATACGTTATCCGATCATTCCATTAAGTCAGAAGAACATGTAAGTTTGTGCAATGTCAAAAGTTTAAATTAGGAATGACACGTGAACACAATGGCATGAGTGGCCTGCCCGAGTTCGACGAGGAGCTCGTGTACAACTTCACTCGATGAGCGTCTAGCGGCAACTGTGCGAAGCAGGGTTTCCACTGAGAATTTTGAAAACAACCCAGATTTTGCTATCAAAAAAACCCAGAAAAACCCAGATGATTAATATGGATATCTAACACTTTCTTCTAGGTAAATTTTACTTAACAGCATGTAATTATTCGTCTTTAGCTACCCTCTAAGCGATTTCTTGCTTTTTCTTTAGTATCTTTACAGAGTTCATGAACGAAAATATACTTTCCACTCTAAATTTTTCTTTTAGTGGGGTACAATTTTTGTCTTTTTTAGTTGATTCATTTTTAGGTGTAGATTCAATAAATGAAGTCCTTTTTTGTAGACTACCTTTCGAGACATAGAGATTTTTTTTATGTTCTCATTGTTTTCCTACAGGAGAAAAATGGCACAGTTTAATGGAAAACCTTTTAAATAGGTTTTTTTTAAGTTATATCATCGCCAGGTATTTTCTACCATGGGAGAACAATGGGAACTTCAGTCATGTAGCTCGATGAGTCGAGTCGTCAAACAAAAAACAAAATCAATTTTTAAATCTGCATAAAAATGACTCAAAAAAGGAAACAAATGATATATACCCAACTAACGTAAAATTTTACACCTGCTAAGCTGCTATACAGGTAGATAAATGTGGTAATCTAGTTAAATTTGTCATAAAGTTGGACAGGGTAGCATATTTACTGTGACTCAGACCATTCCTTATATCTCTTAATTTGTACCCATATCCTGGAATGTTTTCGCTGTCAAGGGAAAACTTATCTGCTGACTTACGGTAGCTTCTCCATTCATCAACAAAGTCATTTAGTTCATCATCCTTGATCAGAAATGAGAAGTGGGCTGCCAATGAAATGATAGAAACAGGAAACAGCGCGGGATCTCTGGCAATTTTGGGACCTAATATGTGAAGATTGGCGATCACTCTTTCTTCCTAGATAAAAAATAATCAAGATAATGGTGTTTCTGACTTATTATATTTACACTCCTTATTGCACGAGCAACTAGCCGCCGCTTTTACTATGCATATATTTAGTTTCTTCATTTTTCGTTACTTTCGAAGTAAAAAACCTAGATTTTGCCATATTATCAAAATAAAAACCTAGAAACCCAGCCAAGGGGTAAAAAACCCAGATCTGGGTGGAAAAACCCAGCTGTGGAATCCCTGACCGCAGACCCGTCTGAAAGGTTTGTGCGCGGTATACAACAACACTCGTGCGACATATGTATATATACAATGTTGCTGATACAAATTGTATCACGTCTAAAAAGGCCTTTACATGTCCCTTCCTCTCTCAGAATAGCTAAGTACCTACCTACCTACTTATGTAGGGAGGCTATACTACTGTACTAGCTTCCTACTCAGAAGCTCATACCCTATAAGAGTAATTGATACCTAGGCCTTTACTGGATCTGAACTCTAGCCATTAATTCCTCTGCTTTTCCAAATATTTTTTTTTAGTTATGTGATCTATATATTATTGCAAAAACTGTAGATAGTAAGGAGTTATTACTAAAAAATGTCAAANAACGAAGCAATGGTGCAGTTGTGTGGACTCGTGATTTTTGTCGCTACTTTCGGAGACAACTGAAACTAATTGGCAAGGAATTAATGCTTATTCCCGCTCATCTCCAGTACTTTAGCAAGGGATTAAGCGAAATTTGTGAAGTCGCTAGCTTACTGTCATCATGATGGTTTAATTAGTAGCGTAACCAAAGCAGTCAGTAGTTTTACTAGTCTTGATGCTGTAAATGAAAAAGAAAAAAATATCTATTGGGCCATCATCATTTATAATGTTATATTTTTATAACCTTGAAGAGTCAAATTGACATTGACAAATAAATGATAAAATATAGAATTTTTTATGACCGACATTTCTTTAAACTTTAACGGCAGCCTGAATAATGACACACTAAGCAAACGCAATTAAAATATCTGCAGCTTCGATTTAAGAATTGGTATGTGATTCCGGTGAAGTATTGTGCCCATTTCCAAGATTCCGGAACAGATACCATTTTTATGATATGCTGTCGGTGCTCACCGTTAAGTGAAATAGAACAAGTTCGACCACTACTGGCAACACGAAAAGTTGAAGAAATCATTCAAAATACACGGAGAAGTGTTGATATTCCACATATCACTATAAAGCGATGAAAATTATTTCTAAGCTTACTATGATGCCACATACATCAATGACATATGCAATCGTGCAACATACTACACTGAAAGAAATGAAAGTTCAATAGTACTCGGAGAGATATGTATGTCACATACTGCGTATGTTAACTTATAATAATAAACTATAGGAAGTATAAGAATACATTATCGACATCCAAAATGACATTCGTTTTCTTTGTATGCATTTCGCACTTTTATAACCATTGCCAATAATTTTCTGTTGGCCGTGAATAGATTAGATTAGATAGGCGGCAGTAGACGAACCAAGAGGCCCAGTCCCAAAGAGACACCAGAACTTACACCCCCGCCCTCTATGAGCTAATGTCATTATGCTAGTAGGATGTAGAGGACTGGAGAAACAAGAGGAGAAAAAATGGAAGACAAAAGAAACAAAAAGAAAGAAAAAAGAAGGGGGAGAAGTATCACAGATAAAAAGAAATGATCATGAATGCACCCAAGCATGATCGATAGCCGATGATATGCGGAGCTTAAAAATATAGATGGAGCGGAAGTGAGAAGTCGGCTTAAGATAGGTAGCCTGGGAAGCTTTGGCCGTTAAGTGCTTGCGACTCGTGGAACAGCAGTTCTTAGCTGTGGAGGATGTCTCTCCCAATGTATGTCAAGACGATTTTTAAACGAGAGGACTGACTCCGCACAAACAACGTCGGAAGGGAGTCTATTCCAAATGTTGACTATGAAATAGGGAAAGAACTGCTGACTCAAGGCTGCTCTTCGAGCTTTATGCTTGAGTTTTTGGCCGTTGTTTCGCAAGCGATCATTGGGGTCTCTTTCAAAGAGTCCCGTTGTAGGTACGTCGTTGAAGCCGTGCAAGTACTTGAATGTTTCTAGTAGTTGCCCCCTGAGTAGTCTTTGCTCTAGAGAGATCAGACCCAGTACTTTTAGGCGACGTTCATACGACTTATTTCGCAGCTGAGGTATCAATTTCGTTGCTCTGCGTTGGAGTCTTTCCATTTTATCGATATCTTTACACAGATGTGGCGACCAGAATTCAACAGCAAATTCTAAGTGTGGCCTCATTAATGCCCTCCACCAAGGAACGATAACGTTCTTGGACTTATATTCAAAGTTTCTGGTGATGAATAACAGAACTCTTCTTGCCATTTTCACACTATTGTCAACTTGTTGACTGTGTTGTAGTTTGTTTGTAACAATGATTCCCAAGTCAAGTTGTTGGGTGACAGTAGCCAATTCCATCCCATTTATTTTCAATGGCATGGAATGGTTCACCAGCCCTACGAGCATTACTGAGCATTTGTCGACATTACAGTTCATCTGCCACGTCCATTCCATGAGGTGGTCCAGGTCTTGTTGGAGCTCGGCTCTTTTCGTGGCAGGATGACATAGTTTAGTATCATCCGCAAATTTACTGAATTTACTACGGATGTTAAGATCGAGATCATTGATGTAAATTGAGAACAAAAGTGGGCCAAGCACGCTACCTTGTGGAACCCCTTATGATACCTGTGTTCAGGCGCTCGACTCTCCATCAAGCTTCGCTCGCTGCTGCCGACCAGTAAGCCATGCCTTGATCCATCGTAAATAGTCACCCTGGATGCCGTGGGCTTCTAATTTTTTCAGTAGCCGGTGATGGGGGACTTTATCAAAAGCCTTTTGGAAGTCTAGATATACAAGGCCTACACCCTTTTCTTCATCTTTAAATATCAGTAACTTTTGAGAAAAAGTCTAGAAGGTTTGTTAAGCAGCTTCTTCCATTTCAGAAGTCATGTTGAATGTCGGATATGAGCTGATGCATCCTCAGGTTATCAGTGATGCACTTTGAATATATTGTACATAGCTGAGCCATAGAGAATCATGATCGAGCATCAGATCTTAATGTCTTAAACTGATTCGCATGCACGGTGATCTTTTGCCCTATGCATTCATATTTCCCAATATTTGAATGTTTCCTTACGCCACTCCTAAACACAATTGTGTGTACACTAAAAAATTATCAAAACGTCAACGGTAAAATCAATTTACTTAGCAAGTGTCACTGCATGGTATTGTTGCGTTCGTCTCATCCAGTTTGCGGTAATTAGAAGCTAGAGCCAACCACGCTAACTACTCTTTGTTGTTTACCCACCGAACTCTGTGAAATAACATCGTAGGGCAAAACACTAGCGTGTGAACCGGCCTTTAGGGACACATACCTTGAAAATGAGAGTAAAAAAGGCTGGAATCCGAAAGCTTCCGGCCTTTTGTTGCACTCATTATGGGGTCGCACGTACCCAAGTCTACTTGATATAAAAAAGGTAAGTTATAGTATGTGTATTTTTCTGAAGCAGTGGTAGCCACGGTCAAGGAGCTTCAATGGGAGGAGTACGCGCAAGCCTTCCCTGGGCGAGTAAACACATGGCTTTGTCACGTGACTGAAGCTGGCGTTTGGAGATCTTAAACTGGCTGAAGTGGCAGTGG
>LQNS02277602.1:16311082-16331139 GCA_001587735.2 Parhyale hawaiensis
TGCAACTAATTACATTAAAATCCAACAACAAGCATACCGGTAGAAGGAAATTTTCCAAACACTCAAAATAAAGTTGGTAAACCGTGAAAATTTTCACGGGTCCAGCTAGTTTACTATTATTTCATGAGCTAGAAGATAACTACTGACTATGCTGTTAATTCAGAAGCCATCGTTTGGTTTATAAAAGAAGTGCCAATATTCTGGCAGCGTGTTCACTTTATACCAGCAATGAGCTTTCTTTATAGCTTCCTGTAGAAGGATTAAGGACACGTACGCTTCCTTGCGGTGCCAGAGGATGGAAAACAAATCGAGAGCTCCCAAACAGGACTGTCCTCCCTATGAGCAGTAGCGCTTGGTTACTCTTTTTTTTTTTCTTCTCGCACCGATCACGCTGGAAAGTTTTTCTAGTGAAACGTGAACTCGTCACGCCAACGGAATCTTTTCGGCATTGGAGAAGATTTGTAGATTTTCTGTCATCTCGATTATGCGCTCATATTCTGAGAGACGAGTCACGAGTTCATTCAAAAGGAAGAACGGTTAGAAGACAGTGGACAAGTTGTGGATTCATTTTCGATAAATGATATGTCCTTCAGTCTGAAATCTTATTAAATTACTGTATAATAGTCAGGAGCTGCATTTTTCTAGCATGCATTCTTCCCATTAGCAATTTTAGTGATGTACTGCGATTCATCAGCTTTGGACATAACCTCGTGGCAAATAAACTGTACCATAGGAGGCCTCTACATGGATGTGGCCTCGGACCACTGAATGAGTGACGTAGCAACTTTCTGGATGCAACCTTGTTTGTAAATAGGACCTCTCCTTTGTGTGTACGGGATCCCGAAGCGCGTTGTTTTCACGAGCGCTGGTCGGCTAAAGTTTGGAATTTGTTGCCTGCATCGGCTTTTGGTCGTATTGGCCTGCAGGCGTTTAAGTCAGCTGTTAATGGTTTTTGCTGGATTTCCTTTAGCAGCGTTTTGGGCTTCCCTGTGTTGCAAATGCTTCATTTGGGTTGTATTACCTGTCTGTGAGAGCTAAAGCGTGAAGTTTTAATAATTATAGTAATAACGTGATGCAATTGGACAGTTCATACACAGTATGTTATTTTGTGCAGGAGAGTTAGTGCCTATGCGTGGTGTGTCGGCTGAAAGTATCACTGCAAGCTTAATACTTAGTATAAATTAGGATACACTATATATACTCGTAGGTCCGTACGCAATTAGATTGCCGTGGAAATGTTCATTAAACTGATAAAGAAACTGATAAAGGTAAAGTCTACTTTGACTGCACCATCCCCTGGGAAAGTCACACACACTGGTTCTCGCGGCAGATATAGGCCATCAGGCCCCAGAGGAGTGAGTACAGCTGCAGCCGACGACGGGTCGCTAAGAACTATGGAGCCGAGACGGACGGTTCAACGACCCGCTACCCCCTACCCTAAAGTAGGTACCCCCACGGCAGCTATCCGCCCAAGCACATTTGCTGACTCAGCGCGCCGAGCGCTTAGGACAAAGATCGGTCACCTGGAGTGGCGATCGTTCCCGGGACTCTCAGCACAACTGTTCAGCTCGCAGCGTCCGTTGCTACCGTTTGTATATAATAAGTACAGCAAAGTGCGAAGGGAGCAGTACTCGGAACGGCTGCCAATTTTGCCGTGCACCCAACGCTAATTAAAGAAAAAACTATGGGATATTGGTAATTATTGGCTGAGGGTTCCAATTATATTCAAGATGTGAGACAGGGAAACGATAATTCCTTTCATTGGACGATGCTAATTAAAATTATGCAATTAAATCGAAATAATTCAAAAGGGTACTGGAAGTACATACTGTATCTGAGCCTTTGAGAGGCAGACGATTATCTTTATATTTTTATACCAGGTATCATTGATAGATTTTAGTCATTACTGGAAAATGAGGAAAAATAATTCTATAAGTCTACAAAACGTATATAGGCTGGTAAGCAGTCAATGTATAGAATCTTTTATCTCTACACTGAATAACGAAAGAAAATAATATTCACCTATGAGGAGCAGAGTGACCATTAATACATAGTTTTAAACTAGACTGATAACTTTTTCTAGCATATGCTGTTAAAAATAAAAAGTTCATACCATGCAATACGAGAAAAAGAAACCTGCTGCACTTTCCATATCGTTTGTAAGATCGATATCTTCTAGTAGAGGTTGCTCAGTTCATTGGCTAGCTACTGCATGTAAATTAATTTGATTACTTTTAGCTGATGACGAAAAACCTCTCTCATAGCTGTCAGAGTATAAATAATTGTAAAACATAAATGCATGCAGCCATCTCACTCAGATAAATATGGAATGTGCTCATATTGTTGTTAGTCTGAATAATAACTTATTGATTGATATATATGAAAGAAAGTAGGTTTGAACTTGACAGAACTGAAAAATATCTGTAGATTTTGCTAGCCAATACATAGACTAACAAATTTTAGCAAAGTTAATGAGACGAAACCCGTACTAGGCAGAGAAAGACTATAGTGATTCTTATAAGATTTTCTGGCAGGCTAGAATGAGAATGATCAATAAAAGTTTCCAAACCTGATGATCAACGCATGTCTGCCCCTCTCACTGCTTATACTTGTATTTTTTCATTGTAAATCCATAAACTTTAGCATAAACACTATGAAAAATCCATTTACGTCTCAGAGGAAGGTGATGAATTCTCTTGCGCTCGCAGAGTCTGAGAACTTTGATATATCTAAGACAGTGATGCTCTCATCAATTTTTGGACTGCAACTGGCAGTCTTTGATAAATTTCTGATGAGAAGCGAGGCCAATTCGTCCGGTTTGGCTGAACAGTTCGCATAAATCAGGAGAAGATCTTGGATCAATTGGCTGTGGCAGGCGCAGATGGAGTTAAAGTGGGACTCAGCACCCATGAGACTCAAAGGGATCGCAGAGAACCAAGGGACCGAATTTACTTCCCAGTTTACTTTCACATAATGAAAGGCGGTGCACTAGATCTAAGTTTGCTCTACGACTCATTTTCCTGGAATGAATAGAAAAACTCATTAAAGGCTACAAATTACCGTACTACTTGTTTTCCAGTCAGGAATACTAAAGCCATGGGCTGCGCTTACTAGACGTCATATATTTAAATGATAAACGAAAAAAAAGGAGAAGGTCCGGATTTTGCTTTTCATTAAACTTCACAATCATCAACGGAGGAAACTAGTAAGGCGCCAATTTACTCCGCGTCTCTTGATTCCTGTAAAAAGAATCTATCATGGGGCGTAACTCATGACCAATGATCCTGCTACGCCATTTTAAGTAAAGTTCAGTTAGAATGGCATTTATGTACACACTTCCAGTGCTTGGAGTTCGCTTATATTATACTGCCTTACACATCCGTGGAGTGTCTTGGTTCAATATTGCTATGAATAACAATGACCGATGAGTCGTATGATCAGTAGCGGCACGTAGTGACATTAATAAAGTTGGTGTACAATGCAAGGTGTTTATAAGCTTTGAATGGATATTGATCTGCAAAAAAAGGTGGCGTCATAATTTATGAAGAATCCATCAAACTGAAATATGTATGGAAAATGGATGTTATGAAAACTAATTAAATATAAAACACAGTTTCGGCATTGTTAATAGATAAAAATATGAAGCTAATTAGAATCGATGACCACATTGAACATTCGCTTACGAACGCTGACTCATCAATTCAGTCGCTGACGAAGTTGCGTAAAGAAGCGCGAAACGAAGCCAGTGAACATGGCGTACGTCATAGCAGCAGATGTTTTATTACTCTTTTATTTATCAAGAATACCCGACTACATTATTTGGGACTATTTTAATTATAATATCCGTAGTCTTCTATACTTTTGTTTTAGCTCTGATGACAAGATAATATCATATATATGTCAAAAAGTTTGAACTCTGGGTAATGTGCGATAGCTTTTCTTGATTAAATAAAGAAAAATGATGAATATGATAATAATGAGCGTTCAGTTAAAGTGGCTATTGTTTGTAGGATGCAAGAAGAAAACATGGAAACAATATCACGCGTGACAAATACAAAGGAAGCGTAAAAAGAAAAAGACTCTGAAAGAAGGTTTTTGTCTTACCTGTTAATGAACTGGCTTGGGGACAAGAGGACTAACAATTGCAAAACAAAAATAAAAGAAGCAAACCTCACAAAATGAAAAGTTATTATTGCCTCATGTGAAATTGCACTACGAGAAATTTTGTCCCAAAACAGAAACACGCAAGTGCATCATGATGACGCACTTTAACTAACCTAACTATGGTAGTCCACTATATACTAAAACACAGTTGTTGGGCGCTCCCTTGCTTGTTCTCTTGCTCCCTCTCTTGCTCCCTTGCTTGCTTGCTTGCTTGCTTCAATGTTGGTCCGTCTCTCCGTCACGCAGTTAAGAGTTTAATAGGAGAAAATTCATGAACTGAAAAACAAGTTGAGATACCATACAATTTCAGCGCTTGGGGTACCGGTGACAAATATAGCTCTGGATCTCCGGCTTCTGGATCCCGGGCTCTGTATCCCCAGCCTTTGAATCCCCGTTTTCATTGCTGAATGATATCGTAGTAGTTGAATCTTCACGCTGAGCAGACGTCTTTTTATATTGAATTTACATCGCAGCCAAAGTTGGACGCTGGAGGTTCAACAATCAGTTGGTATCCACAATACGGTGAGCACTGGGCATTTCGAGTGAATTCTTTTGACTGAACTATATTTTTCTTATTGCAGCTTGACGTTTAATCAATTCCAAGCTGATATTCACTCCTTATCTTGCAGGGGGGATATTTTGCTATCGCAAAACTCATGATCGTACAGCTTGCTCTTCACTAATGGAAGATCAGGCCTGCAGGGATGAGACATGCAATACAGCTATAATGGGAACCGGAACAATAAAAAACTCAATCACAAAATTTTTGCCGTCATTTTTGACGGCTGGGCCCTTTAGTAATATATAGTCGTTGGTCTCTTGCTCCTCACCTGCTTGCTAGCCCAATGTTGGTCCTTCCCTCCGTAAGGCTGTTCATGATTTAGATAGGATAAAATCCATCTATTGAAAGAGAAGTTGAGCTACAAGAAAAATTTGGTCCTGGAGTTACGGTGACAAATATACCTTCTGAAGTATGCGGTGAAAAGTAGAAATACTGCATTTTCTGAAGGTAGCTTCGCTTTGAAATATATATAACGATGGTGATCCTTCTTTGGAGCGTGGTAGATGAAAGGCTTTATCTCTGATAGAGCTTTTGATCCTGTCGGGCATGAGTTATGTCTCAAATTTTTTAGCTGAATTTCTTCGTATGTAGCAGTTCGAGAGGCTCAGTCTTGGCTGGAGTTTTTCGTTCCTTTCGTGTATTTCACTTATGCTTTTTTAACTGATTCTCTTCGTACCAGTTGAAATTTCATGCTGAACAGACTCCTATTTATATTCAATCAATTTACATTACAGCCAAATTTCTCCCCTAAATGCTCAACTTTCGGCTGGTATACATGTTACGGTAAGCCCTGAGTATTTCCAGTGAATTTTTTTGACTGAACTATATTTTCTTGATGCCGCTCAACGTTTTGCCAACTCTAAACTGAAATCCGCGCCTTATCCTGCATGGAATATATTTGCTTTTGGAAAACTCATGGCTTCATGGCTATACAACATCCGTTTCATTAATGAAAGATCCCGCTTGCACGCATGAAACCTATTTTGCAGCAAAATATGTACTGGAAACCAGAACAATAAAAAGCTTACTCACAAATTAGAGTCATCATTTTTGGCGGCAGGGCCCTCTAGAGTAACTAAAGACGGGACTTCAAAATTCCATCGCTGTCATTTATGACAGCGCGCCGCAGGTATTCTATTCGCATCATAATAAAACGCTTCGTGTTTTTTTATTTATTAAGTGTCCGCTTCACAACCTAATAGATAGGGGAAGAGTAGGCCAGGCTGCTTATTTTTGTATTAAGTTAAGCTATCATAGAGATCAATGTCTAGGCTGCAGAAGATGGCAAAAGTGGGATTCTTTTCCCTTTATCTAAATGCAATTCTTGCTTGAAACACTTCTTAAACTTGAAACAATCCAAATAACTGTAGCTTACTTTAACCGTTTGCTCTCAGTTCATGGCGTATAACTTTAGTAGGTGATCAACGAAGCGTACACGAAGCGAAGATTTTTCACGGGGCGCAGGCCTTACAAATTAACAACATCTTGCAGTTCTGTAATTATAGTGAAATGTTTGTCCTCGAATTCAGGCCCCGAAGCAAGGTATCTCCCCTTGAAAGATTTTACGATAGGAAATTCTTCACGCTTCATTTATAAATTAAAATGGTCTTGACATATGTAATTTAAACAATATTCTAGTCCAGTAGTTCCCTGTAATTGATCAGTGTAGACTCCTGCCAAGAAAGCAGTGCATTGTCATAGACCCCAAGAGTTCTATTGTTGAATGTATGCATTATGCTACATCTACATAAACCTGTGTTACAAAGGATAAAGAAAAATCACTGTCTAATCAATATTAACTAGATCACTCTGAGAACCAAGCAAAGAAATATTGACGAAAAATTGAAATTGGTCCCAAAACCATGATTTTCTTTGTATCAACACCAAAATCTAATCATTTGTGCCTTCTGATAGTTTTAGTATTTTTTGCAATTTTTTTGAAGATCCAGTCATAACTTTTTGAGTTATGCTGCTAACAAACATTATAACAAACATAAGTCAAACATAAAAACTGACCAACCAATCATCACCAAAATTTAATTTTTTTTATGTCTTTTTGCATTACTAACAATTCCTGTAAATTGCATAAAGATCCATCTATAACTTTTGAGTTATTTCGCAAACAAACATAAAATCAGACGCAGCACACGAACGAACTGACAGATCATCAGTAAAATTTGACTATTCACTTTGTGTAATATACCTAACAACTCATGTAAATTACATGAAAATTTTCATTAAAAACTTTTTGAGTTATGTCACTGAGAAAAAATAGGCAGAAATACAAACATATAAACTGTTTTTCACCAAAAAATAGTCATCATTCTGTTAATATGCCTAACAATCCCTGTAAATCTCGTAGAGATCCATATTCCTAACTTTTTGAGTTATCTTGGTGACAGCCAAACAGAAGAACAGTCAGACAGACAAACACGACAAAAACATAACTTCCTTGGCAAAGGTTATTAACTACTTAGCATAAACACAAACCGAGTTGTGACATTCACAGAATATTGATGAGTACTTGAAAATATCAGGTAATATTAACAGAAATTCCCTATATTGGGGTATTTTTTCAAGAATATTCTAGCTTTAATGTTATTTAATAAACATTAATCCATTACTGCGGTCAGTCAGTGGTTCAAATTGCACAAAATTTATGGAAAAGTAATGTATATTTTTCGTTGGAATTTTATTTGAAAAGAAACCTTTACTAAGTAAGTTAGGAATTACGAAACTATTACGAGATTTAGATTAGGTCAAGTTGGTATTCACCCTAAAACTAAAAGAAATCCTGCTTTTGAAGAAAATGTGAACTATTTTAAGGAGAACTCAGCAGATCTTTTGCTAGAAACGTGAAAAACTAATAAATCTTGCATATTCAATTTTTTTTATATTGTACTTTGATACTGGATGCATAGGTTCTTTTGTTGAAGAATTTATTTTCAGCCTTTAAATACAAAACCGGAAATAGATATAGAGGTTTTCTTCATAATAGACCATAATAGACCCCTTAGAGGGTCCATGATAGACCCCCCTTGGGGTCTACCGGGGTTTATAGCCCCTTATAGGGAACCACTGTAATTTAGTCATTGAAGTACAACTCTGCAGCAGAAAGTCATCAGTCAATGAGAATATCATTCTAGAAATGAAAGCAGTTAGTATGTAGAGCAAGCCAACTTTGACTGCATCTTCCACTAGGAAACTCACACCACACACACTGGTTCGTGTGGCAGCTATAGGCCAACGGATCCCAGAAGAGAAAGTACAGCTTGAGCCGACAACGGTTCGCTAATAACTATGACGCATTTAGCGGAAGGTTCAACGACTCCCCACCTCCACCTACCTACCCTAAGGTAAGAGCCCCACAATAGCTATGCATACCAAGCAAGTTTTTGCTGATTCAGCGGGCCGAGCCCCATGACAGAGTCCGCTCACCCGACCTGGGGATCGTTCCTAAAACTCTCAGCCAACTGCGTAGTGCAGCACACAAGGTCCGCTGCTACCGTGGGTACGGCATGCCAATGACAATTCAAAGAGGAGGGGACATTTAGAACGTCGACAGAATCCATGCACGAGGTTGTTCGCATGCTGGAACAACGCGCGTAGGAAAAGCAGGTTAGGAAAGAAGAGGAAGAACAATGCTAACGACACAAGTAGAGGAGATAGAACAGTTAGAAACCCAGTTGAGACGATAGCAACATGTTGCTTTGACTGTAAGTTCCCTGATAAAATGCAGAACGGAATTCACGAGAGGCTGGAGCTACTACAGAGGTGTATTCTGAACTCTTGCTAGCCACATCACTTCTGACCTCAAGCGAGAAAAAAGCAAGGGACACGTAGTATGGAAAGCAAGACTCGAAGCCCATCCACGGCGGCCCCAGCGTATGACAACGCCCTGTCAGGGAAGTAGAGGATAGTCCGATAATTAGGAAACGTGGACACTGGAAACCTCCGACACTGAGGTCGAGCCAAAATTTGGAAAGCAGGGCCGTAGCCGCAGGCCGTTCATATAAACAAATGCATACCGCACATGCGCATTTTGGTGCAATCGAGAACAAACTGAAAGTAGAACATATACGCATCATAATGTAACAGAGCAGTACATAACGTATCATGATTTAATAGTGGACAACATTTACATATAATGATAGATCTGTGGAACTGTGGAAGCAAAAAGGGTAACATACGTGCATCGTGATGCAACTGTGGACAACATTTACGTATCACAAGGTAGTTGAAGACATTTTGGTATCATGATGCAAACGAGGACCACATGGTATCGCCGCGGGGCCTCACCAGGGCCCCTTGCCGCCAGGCAGGGCGCTCTGCTCAATTTTACGGTCACTAACCTCATTGATGGACCCCGCCGCCGATGGCCAGTAAGCAGAGGAAAATATTTTTACGGCACATAATTTGCTTTCAGGCAGGAAACCGTGATGAGCATCTAGCGCAGAATGATACTGTACCGCAAGGCAGAGCGACGAGAGCACGAGACTTTTGTGTCGTAGAGGATTGTACTGACAGAGGCATTTATCTTATGCCAATAGAGGAGGCATCGGATAATCGCCTGAAAAAATTCTTGTTGGGGTTGTGTCTGCTGGAGTCGTGAAGCAATGCGATTTGGACTTTGAATCGCTTCTCGTGACGGATTTTCATCCACTATATTAAAAAAAAAATAATAATAATAAATGAAGAGAATGTACACTCACTTGAAAAAAGAGAAATAGCTGTTAGACGCAAAAACCCTTATAAAATGGACTGGATTCCAGTTGTCTTCAATGTACCTGTTCCTCCACAGGTTGCCATATTCCCGATACGAGAACATTCCTCCTACTGTGAAGGAAAGCGATCTGTGACTCTGCCACGACTAACTTTGTATGTTGCTCAGCGTGTACTCCTCGGTTTTTGTTCATATTTTGGCCTAAATTGAGAGCTGGGAGACGCCCTATGGCAGAATTTCCTCATGTCTAGCTTTGCTCTGGTCTTCACCCTTTTGGTGCGAACATCGCAGGACAGAAACTATTTGAAGCGTACAAATATATCTATAGGTGTGTGTGTGTTGGCACGGTGTTCGAGTGGTGAGCTGTAGGCCCCCGGTTCGAGTCCCTAGACCGACTAAAAATATATATATATATATGTAAAATAGGTACACACCTTAGCAAATATTTACCACTTTCTTGAAGGGCTTATGATGAGTGGTCCATATACATCAATATTATAATTCTGCTGGTCCCCCCGTTAGTTAGTTGTTTACTTAGTAAGACCGTGACGCTTTCATCGGCATTAGATAGGGGGAAAAAAGAAGAGCTTCTTTGAGGTAATTTTGAAACTACCTGAAAAGGGATCAATGAAAAAAAATAAGCTGCTCCAACTCGCAGGTCTCTGGTAGAAGATTCACTGCCTGTCCTTGAAATATTTTTCACCCTTCGTATGCATGATACGGGTCCGAGGGCATCGTAATAAAAGAACAATGCTTTTGTACTGTAAAATTTTCTACAGGTGCTTTGAGTATTAGATAATGGAAAATTTGGATGATACGGTGCTTTTGCTGTGTGGAATGTTCACAAGCTGCAGGTAGTTTGTTTTATTGTAGGCTTTATGGTCAGCGACTTTTTTAGTTATTACAATATTGATAGAAAATGGATTTTGAGCCAGGTCGCAGCGTCCCAAGTGTGTATCCCCAAATTTTTTCAGTAACAATAAGGCTAATTGAGCAAAAATGATCCTCGGCTAGGCTCAAATTATTGGCCTTGCATGAAGGTTGCTACTGAGCCAATAGATGCAATTTTTCCGAGAAGAAGTCATTATTAGGGCGTGATTGCGCAATTTAAAAAATGCAAACTTCTCGCGCCTATAACCCTTTAAGACCTTTCTTTTGCTTCTTCAATAAATTTTCCATATTCCAGTAACTCATTGAAGACATATTTATCTGCTGAAAACACAAACAAAAGCATTCTATTAATTTTACAATAAAAAAGCGAGGTAAAGTCTAAAGTAAAAACTCCGGGTAAAATCCCAGAACAAAAGTGCCAGGTAAAAATCCTTCGACGCCGCAAAAGAATTCAGTTCTCTAAAAAAAAAAAATATTCGTTGTGGCGTTAAAAAGAAAAAGGCTCAAGGGAGCCGATGACTGTGCTAGTAAGTTGTGTTTAAACAATATATGAATAATTCTTTTCTAGGCAGCGGAAAGTACCTACAATCACATATTGTAGAAGCATAATTCCTTAATTCTCTAGTTATGTGTATAGCTGAATTCCGGTTTCCTGGTTGTACTGTCTATAAGCAGGTAAATTCATCCAGGGTCCTAAAACTCAAAGCATGTCTCATTTTGGCACGCAGAATGCACTTGTAAACAAATATCACTACTCAGATACTGCTTCTTCATTGCGACACCCTTTTAGCATTCGAGTAGTACATAGTCATGTATATGAAAGTGCATTTTAAGGGCCCGTAACTAACATGTTTTGAGTTTCCGGCCCCAGAAATGAATTCTAGTTTCCTTGGTTACCTACACTGTCCAAGAGCTGTCTTGTAAAGATTTAAATTCACCCAATGCATCTTGTAACAACGGAATTCCTTGTGCCCAGGAATGGGTGAGTCTAGTTCCTTGGTATTCCTACTGTACATATAGTCCACAAGAGCTCTCTTGTTAGCAGTTAAATTCACTTACACTACAGCCTGTTACACCACAGTTCCCTATGCACAATGCCCAGGAATGGATTTCAGTTAGCTGCTGGTTTACCCATGCCTCAGAGCTCCGTTTTAAGCAGCAAATTCGGCCGGCACCTCGGCCTGTCAGACACACAATGGCTTGCGGTCATTAGTGGGCGACTCGGACGCTCTGTTGGTTACTGAGACCTCGGCTTATTTCGCTAAACTGGCCACCTCCTCGGGTTACCGAGAAGTAATTTCAGGAAATGAAAATTGCAGGTGAACGTGATCGACCTACAAAGTGTCCCTCCGTTTCAGGATATTGAAAGAAAGGTTGAGTAAAAACATGAACTTGCAGAAGAGATAAAAATTTTTATTGTGATGAACGTGGACTGAAAGTTACAAACAAAAATTACTAGAAGCTAGATGGTCAACAAAGAGGTTTAGGATGCGTATGCTTCAGTAGATATACATATACACACGTGCATGGAGAGAATGAGAATAACTACATGAGCTTCTAGATAAAGAATGCTATCTTTTTTTAGAAACTCATCAATAAATGCATTCACTTCAAACATTTGCCAAAATAAAGCAGAAAGTGTTAAATACTGAAGCATATGACTAGTAGCAGACTACGATGCCAATTTTTCATTAAGGTGCGGCCTAGTACTTTTCATTCACCCTTCCTTTGTAGAGTTGGCCTGATGAAATGAAGAGGTTTTAAATAAAACGAGATGTAATAAAATTTAACGTTATCTACAAGTTATTTTTTCTTAAACAAGGTGCTCTCCTAATTCAGTGTAGTACAATATAAGCCAGTATTTCGTGTAAATACCAAACGATAATAATGCTCTATGTGATTAGAATAATGGCTCCATTAGATTACATTAAAATACTTTTGTTCTCCACCAAGTGGAAGTATTTTTTCTTAATACTGTAGCAACCGTAAAAAATAATAAATAAGAAACTCTAATCCTCAAAGAAATCCCACGACCTGCAACTCAACGCATCCTTATTTGAGAGTTCGACCAAAGTGATTTAATTGTGTGTTCATTAAATCTCCTTGAGCATGACAACTCTTGAGCCAAGGAAGCTTAACTACAAACACAATTATTCCTCCTTCTAGTGAGAAAAGGTTCATAGACTTGGATTTAAAACACAGTAAGATGAGTCTCTTCACTGTGTGTACTTGAACTGAGACCCGAATGGATGCAGCGAACACACACGGCACTGTTGCCTAAACATCCTCGCTTTCCTCGCTGCGACAAGGTAAAACGCCCTATAACTGTAATGGCTGTGCCTGGACTCACTACAGAGCGCACTGCAAAGAGCCGAGTATTGTCGAGTTCGTCTGCCGTTATTATCGATAATTCTGGAGTTGCTGAAGCATGGAAGGATATTGTCGGTGATGTATGGATGCTGTTTCCTCTGACCAATTACTTTGCCAGCCAAGCATGACCTCTTTTCCTCCAGCCTTCGTCAGTTCTACAGTCTCTTTTTCGTTTTCGTCCTTGACTTAGCCTTTTAACATCCAGCGTCTACTTCATAAACATCGTTTCAAACAACGCTGTTCTTATAAGAAATTGACGTTTTACTTTGCCCTCATAAACGATTAATTTATAGGTTAAGGGTTATTGTATAGTTATACGCTCAGACATACGAGGCACAGTACACATTTATTGAAAAATATATTCACCAGACATGTATTTTTTAGTGACGTGCGGGTCCACTGTCCTGGTATGTGCTGCCTGTGGAAACCATGCATACAATAATCTGTTACTCGTTAAATTACAGGTTGAGGTATCGATCTTGGGTGGCACTATACAAGTATGCGGCTACAATAAAAGATGGCTTGTCGCAGCTTCTTGAGAATAGACAGAAATATGCATTGAGGTTAAATTTGGCGTGACGTTCGATAAAATCCCTGCTGAAGCGAGTGAAACGATTGGGAAGGCTTATAAGAAATTATTCACTAACCTATAGCGACTGTTAACCGCTGGCAGGAGCTGTTCTGCGGAAGCAGAGAGGAGATGCTGGACGACGAGAGATCTGTCTCAGGAACGGCGAGAGGTCTGGCTCTGGGACGGCGAGAGGTCTGTCTGAGGGACGGCGAGAGATCTGTCTGAGGGACGGCGAGAGGTCTGTCTGAGGGACAGCGAAAAGTCTGTCTGAGGGACAGCGAGAGATCTGTCTGAGGGACGGCGAGAGATCTATCCGAGGGGCGGCGAGAGATCTGTCCGAGGGGCTTTGAGAGATCTGTCTGAGAATTCAACGTCAGGGCGCTCGAGTTTATCAAACAATTGACACATTTTTGAAGACGGACATCTTCGAACATCTTCCACTAACTGCCACGCAGTTTGGTGTAGAAATATTGTCAAATGTTAGGTTTTCTGGAGCTCCTTGATTTACAACTCGCTCGTCCGTCACCTGCATCATTTCTTCCTGGAAGTTCCTGTGCTAGCCACCTCGTACGAAAGACTTGCAGTAATCTGCCTAAACCATTTCACGCATTTCATCAGTAAAAATGTGATCTCAGAGAGAACTTCCCTATTGTCCTCATGCAACCTGATGTGAGCAGCTTCCCGTGACTGTAACTGCAAAGAGTGCCACTCAAGACCGACGATTCTACCAGGAATCAAGCGGTTTTTGGAAGCTTGGAGCATGATATAAGTAGGTACATACGTGCTAAGATAAGGCTTCCTAGCTTGAATAGAGAATATTCGCAGAACTTTTGGGATGTACCTTCTACACTGCAATATGAACAATGATGAAGAAATACTAACAATAAAAAAATACATTATAATTTTATTTTTTAAGCATCAGTGTCAACGTAACCCGTTTGCTGCGTCCTAACTGATGTCGCATGCTCTATTATCCAGAAGTTTTGAACTATCTTCTAATTATTTCGTAATGTCAGATGCTTGGTAGTGAAGTTGTAGCAATATTTTTCACATATTTAAGATGTAAAACTGGCCCTGTACGACGCTTAAACATGATACATTTCCAATAACTAAAAATAAACAGGCAAAAAAAAAAAAAAAAAGATCCACTTTAAGGCTTAATATTAAAAATATATATTTATGAAACGGATTGAAGAACAGAATTCCAATGCGTATATCTCCCCTCGTACCTCACAGATATCATGTATAATTCAGAAATCGAGAAAAGCTCGAAGCGTTGAACGGCCTCGTAGCTTTTGCGGAAACTCTGCAGCTACGACAGTAACCGAACTCTGGCAGTCTACGATGCAGCTGTGTTTGCTGGTCCCCGCACATCAGCTCGAATGATCTACAGTTACAGTTGTGTTCTTGCTGGCCCGTAGCGACCGAGAAAAAACCTTTGCTACATGGAAAAGGGCATTAAAAATTCATTTTAACGAGACCAAACACAGCTGCCTGTCCCAGCGCCTGACAAATGAAAGAGGAGCAGGGGAGGGTGGAGCCCCGATCGGCTTGTCTACACAGCTGCAGTGTAACAGAAAATATGGATTTTGTCTTCCATTATGACATGTTTTTCATTCAATTGGGATGAGGTTTGATTAATGAAAGCAATTTGGGACAAGTGCAGTATTTTCGTTTAACGAGGAATAAATCTACTGATATTTGAAATAAGTTTTGAAAACGAGAAGAAAAATTGATATTTTCAAAATTAGTGACTGAGAGTGTACAACTCCTAGAAAAGTTTAAAATCACTTAAAATACCACTATATTGAGCAGAATTTATGTCACTGTAAAGTCTATGGATAAATAGAATAGAATTAAAATGCCATCTAGGAGTATAACTTGAAAAAACTCTACATTCAGAGAATGGGCTGAAATATGAAATTGGATGCTTTAGTCATGTAAAAAATGCCATAAAATTATCATCACGGATTCTATTAGATACGACTTACAGAGGTATTAAAATTTTTAACTATTATTAGGAAAAATTTTATCAGTGTTAAAATGCATCGTGAAGACTATAAGTTAACTTTCTAGCGGCTTAGAAGACGTTTCCTACTTTCAAAAATGTTAGTCTCAAAATGAAGCCATCTATGTAAACAGAAACTGTGGTCAGAGTAGACAATTCTTTGTAATATATTCGAAAATTAAGTCAGAAGGCGTTTTTTACGTTCATAGAGACGCTGGATCTAAAACTGGAAGGAAATAAGAATAAGAAATGCTAATGGCAAAACCATAACTTCTAAACCAAATGTATGACCTTTCAATCAGTAAAATATCGTAAAATTAATCCTGAGTCAACGTTTCCTTAGGTGTAAACAACACAGCGATCTGTGAATGTAAAAAGATGTTTACAGTCATAAACTGTGGGTAAATATTCTAAATTTAAGCAACCGAGAAAAATAACTGTATTATGGCTGCTAGAAAATCAGTGATCTGCATATATAAACAAAAAAAATGTGTTTGTTATCAAAACTTATGACTACAGATGTAATATTCTAGTCTTGAGCGACACTTTTGCGTCTCTCAGTCATGCTGGTTTTGAAACACAGCTACAAGTAAAGCCAAAAAATTTTTTTATTCAGTTATAACTTCTTTATATGGACTTTTATGTAATTTAAGCGACTAGAAAAAGTTTTCAACTTTTCTTCTGTTTCAAACATACTGGTACGCTGGTACAAGAACTGTATTGAAGTCATAATAAGATTTGTGTAGGGCACCAACTATACACATAGAGACCGATTTGGCCGCATCAAACAAAATTTAGTTGAGGTACATGAACTATTGGTTTAGCTATCAGATAATTATATTTCTAGTTAATGTTACCAACTGTTTAAAAAAATGGCGACATTACAAACTTTTACAGCAAAATGTACTAGGAAAAAAGTTTGGTACTTGGCAGGATTTGGTTATTCTTATTACAAAATAGTATTTGGTAACTGATACTAATATGGGGTCAACATTACCAAATGCATTGAAGTAATTGTAAATAGATAAAAATACACCATTAACTAAATAGTTTCGTCGATTTTCGAACACTAACAAAAATTTTTAGTTATTCTTAACAAAACATGTTCTCTAAGAAATTTTAGTCAATATTACATGACCGCTCACTGCCTATAGAGCAGGACAAATAGAGAACATCGATCATCATGAGCATTTTGCAAAGGCACTTGTTGGAACACGTCCGGTCCATCAGTCAGATCGCTTTGTAGACACGAGGAAAATTCAGCAATGTAGGATTTTTGGTTTGAAAAGCAGCGGCGTCGCGTCAAAAAGCAAGCTGGACTGCATGAAGCGCTCGATTTCAGTAATCACGCTTCGCTTGGAATCATTGCGACCTGTCGAACGAAATGTATCACATTATGCGTCGGATTCTTTTATGCTTGCGCAATGTGAAACGAGGATTTCACATCGATGAAGAAACACGAACAGTAAGTTTTGAAAGATGCGTACGAATTCTAAAGCACATCAAATGTTCAGGTTTATATCGAGGAATAATTAAGTCTGAATAGTCTGGATAGCGGCACAGGATATAATATAGTGTATGTAATTAATAGGCTATGTTTTCGAAATCGGGTCTGTGATGCCTGGGACACAGTCTGTAGTTCCAATTGTACGTTCAACTTATGAACGGACTTTCTGCTCGCATGTGGGTCATGCTACCGTATCTATGCTCCGACTTCTATGGCATAACGGGACAACGGGCGAGCTGAAGGTTCGCTCATGCGTGTATACTGGATAAGAATTTGTCTGAAACAGTAAAATCATCAGTTAAGTGTGCGACTGTACAGTATACAGTAGTCCGGCATTAGAAGCGGTTCAAAAGCAGGTATATAAAATTTTCAGTAAAGACCCTAGTTCCAATTATCATAAGGACCTCCAAAAAAAGCCAAATAATTTCAAGTGATATAACTGATACATTTATTAATGAAAAAAATGCGAATTCACCAATAATAGAAACGATAAGAGGCAATCACAGAATCTGTATAGAATTACAAGACAACAAACTGACATAAGAATTTACAATATAATAAAGACCGATGTACATATATTTGTTTGCATGTACATGTTTATCTGCCTATTTTCTGTTATGCTTCAGAAAGACAGAAAATTAGGCCACTTTACAGACTGTTATCACCCTGTCAAGCTTCATTGAAAACTAATTAGTAGTAAACAGATCAGGTTGAAGTTGATTTCTCTTAGCGCTGCCATGAAGTCCGATTTGTACAAAAATTACCTTCGCCATACATCGAATCTATGGCAAAGTAGAGGGTCACCTATGCTTCTTCCGAAGACCTTAATTTGAATGCACTTCTTTTATTGCCGAAGTTGAAATCAAAACACTGAAGATATCTGACGTTTTCCTTTGCACTCTCTCGCATCTTGATTCTTTGTTTTTTCCCACTGATAATTTCGTTGCATCACCTATTCTTCCAACTTTAACGCCATCGTCGACGAAATAGCTTTCGCTGAGCAACAGCCATTTGGACAAAATTAATATGATATCCTGGTGTATCCACGATACAAAATCGAGACAACTATTTTGGGTGTTGCCGAAATACCTGCAAAGGTAATGAAGTTTCTCCATGTCAGAGAAAGAAAAGAAGAGTTTTGATGCTAAATAGCAATTTTGAAACCATGAACGCTCAGCTCTATTATCTTTTAAGTTTGCAATTGTATTAACGAAACTATTATCAACTAGAACGCCTCGGGGTGTAAGACCTTCACCCGGGGTGGGGGCAAATTCAACGAAGTAATTTTTTATTTCCAACTAATCCTAGTTTCTCATATGGAAGCTGTGTCCAAAGAGCTTAGCAGCGCGGCGCTTTCAATAATAACATATGAAAAATGGGATGCCTCGTGGCGTGAGACGATCTGCCTCGGTGGAGGAAAATTCAACGCCGTCCTTTCTTATGACCAGCTAGGACTAGTTATTTTGGCATGGGTCACATCTAGAACAACCCACCAAACTTCCTACAAAAAATTATGAAGATTACTCTACTCCTTCGACCACTTATTGGGTGGACAGACAAATATACAATATACCCAAATATATACACTGTATACTCAAATTATCAACGAAAACATTATCATATCTCTCACTTCCTTCATGGGTGACAATAGTGATAAAGAAGAAGGATTATCACAAATTCTTCACTGTAATTTTTGACAGCGTGGGCGCTCTACAGTTATCTTAACAGAGTTGGTCATCTACCAACAATGGGTATAGATGAATATCTAATTGTTTAACAAAGGCATCCTAATATCACTTTGAAAACTCTGCATTTCGTTTCAGGTTCATTTGCTAATGAAAAAAACTTCTAATGACTTTTACTGAATCAGCTACGCTTTGTTCTCACTTGTGAAGAGCGAACAATTAAACATGATGTAGTCTTTGGTCCCTGATAAATTGTGACTACTTGATAATTATTCGAGGGTGGTTCCACAAATTGTGTCTCCTTGTTTTTTATTCCTCCCGAAGGAATTGCAAATTGCATTGTTCTGATGAATGAACTTATACACTCATGACCAAAAAGTTTTATCACTCTGTAGCAGATATTGCCGGTGTGACACTCTAAGTAAGCAATCCCTATCCTGGTCTTGCTTCATGAGCAGAGATGCGTCACTGAAATCCTACATGCAGGAAAAAAAAAAAATAAACCGATCAATATTCACCAGCGCCTAGTGAAAGCTTACGAAGCCAATGTAGTGATGTCGGCACAGTTAGGAGATGGGTTCATCGATTTCAGAGTGGCGACAGAGATGTAAGTAACAAAGCTGCACCGTCTTCTGGAACAGGATGGACGTTCTCTTCCTGCAAGTCTTCTAACCAGGGCGAGTGTCAACTCTAATCGTTACGTTGAAACGTTGACCAAGCCGAAGCCCGGATTGCCCGTGTAAGGCCTTATAGAAAAGTGGAACACTCCGTTTGGAACACGACAATGTTAGGTGACGCACAAGTTTGAAATCCACGAAATGTGCGACAAAGTTCGGCTGAACGATGCCGTCTCACCCACACTTACCAATAGCATAGTCAGGCCCTGCCACTTTCAGACTTTCACTTGTTAGGAACGCTGAGGGACGCTTTATGTGGGCAGCGTTTCCTTGACAACATATAATCGCACCACTGAAAAAATGGACTGTCTCGACACAGAGTCGACAGGCGCTTACTTTTACGACAGAGGCATCAAGGCTTTCGTTCATCGCTTGCAAAAGTGCATTGGGAATGGTGATGACCACATAGAAAAATAAATTCTGAAGCACAAAAGTCATTCGTTTTATGGTGCCACTTCTGTTTTCGTAGCTCTTCAACTCTTTGAGTTAGAATGTAGGAGGTATTACCTTTGGTACGACCGTCGTACTTGCTCAAAGAATAATAAAATACAGGCCGATAATACCCAACAGAAAATCAACAGCTTTTTGAGAGTAGCTATACTGCTTCAGTCATCTTTGTATTTTTATGAAACTAGATTTCATTTGACTTGTAGGTATCCTTCTCGATGGTCATAAAGTTATTGTGTTGTCCAAAACTACAAAATTCCGCAATACAAACGTTCAATTACACTCTCTGCTGCTACCCACCGCCTTCACCTAAATGAATTTTCGAAGAAAAATAAACGTTCCTCATTCCTGGCACTTGTGTTTTAATAAGCGCGTTCGCTGTCGCACAACAGAACATTTCTGCTGCTCCAGATTGACTCGTCGCGACGGAATCGATTTAATTAAATCGTGGC
>LQNS02277602.1:16331351-16346973 GCA_001587735.2 Parhyale hawaiensis
AGGTCCGATTGAGGCAACAACTATAATTATCTTCGGTCTTGACTTCACTCAAAGGCTTACGTAAAGCTTTTTAACTTTGAAAATTTCGGACTGAATGACATTGTCATCATCAATTAAATTAAGGTCTTGTAACTTTAGGTCCCTTTCAGGCAACAACAAGCCCATAAGTTTGATCTCTGGCTTCACTTATTCCACTTTGGCCTTGGTTTCACCCAATGGCTCACTTAAAGCTTTTAATTTGGGAAGTTTAGGACAAAGTGGCAGCGTTACTGATTAATTAAAGTGAGGTTTCATATGTTCATTTGGTTAGGTCCGATTCCCTCAAGTTTATGATGTTATCTTCGGTCTTGGTTGACCCAGAAATCAATAAACTATAAACTTCGTCTTCCAGCTTCGAATTTTAGAAGAGGGGTTTTAGTTTTACTATTGAGTGTACTTATTTAGCTATATAATTTACCCTTAGACATGACTTAGGTTTAAATTTCCGATCACTTTGTGGTATATTCAAGCTGTAACTTAAACGACATCAGATTCTAAAGTGTTTTAAGTGTGGCCTCACTAAGTAGTAGAGGTCAAGGAGAACCTTCAGACCCTTTGTGCACAAGCATGTAAAAGATGTTCAAGGAATCACTCGTGCATACCGCAGACTTAAAGAAAATACATCAACGTTATATAACATTTGGAGTGATATATATTCCTCTCGCACATTCCTGAAAGCAGATAAGCAAAAACTGTACAAGCTCGCAGATAATGACAAAGCTGAGTAAGCTTTGCAATTAAATACACTTCTTGCTCTACCAAATTAAAAATTCAAGCTTAGATACTTAAAAGGCGTACCTATGACTTAATTCTCAGCAGTATCATAGCTACTAAATTTCTAGTTATTCCTACATCAAAGCTTTCTTTAGCTCATGATGCTGAAATGAGTAGAAGACCAATGAAGGAAGGGGGTGAGATTTCATTCGAAGCAAATATATGAAGGATGAAAACCGGAAATCATGGAAGTTAGCTTTTCTTCTCTCGCGGTTCATTTCTTCCTCGGAGTAAAAATCTACTGGAGTCTTCGCCTTCACCAAGGAGCTTCCTCTATCGAAGCTCCTTGGCCTTTACTAATTCCTACTGAAGCGAGCGTTCCTCTTTGCCGTAGGTTAAATATTGGCAGGAGGGGGAGGAGGTGCGAGTGATCAGGCTCACGCTTTTCTTCAACTGAATTAGCTTCACCTATTGGCCACGCCCACAAAATTTTAGATCTTCAGTTCTTCGGAAAAGGCGACTAATATAACACTCGGTATCTTATATACCAAAATTCTCAAATTTCCATCCGTTCTTGAACGTTACTTTTTTTATGGTGCTAGCAGAATCTGCGAGCTAGCTTTGGCTGATGTGGTGCAGGCGCTAGTTAACTGTACTGTAAAACTGTCTGTCACCCATTCACTCAGTCAACAGCCGATTGACTGCCGAAGTTGGACGTACTAAGAGTGGGGAGTTCAAGAGCTGCCAGCGACGGTGGCTGGAGGCGCGCTCCAGAAGAATATTCGCTCCAAAATTTCTTCACTCGATGCAGATTTCATTGGAGCGAAAAATTCGGATTGAAGTACTAGACGTGTGTCCAGGCTATTAAAAATCAGTTAAAGTTTTGAGTCGTACTTGACTGCCTGTTTGAAGGGATTTATTTACACGAATGTTATATAGTCGGAGAAAGCATCACCTTTTTATCCACAAATGCGAGAAAACAACGAAATGGATGAATTCAAGTGACTGGAGTTGGAGAGCTCTCAGAAATGACTTAGGCTGTAAAGAGCAGCAAAATATAGCTAGAAGTTCCCGATAAATAGCTGGGAGACCATTATGACTCGAATTTCCCACACGTCGGCATGGCTCTCAGCATTCTTACAGGTGCCCGTATCTGTTATGTCCTACTTTTGCCTAGCTAATCCTGGAAACGAACGAGTAGATGGATGAACGAACCACAAGCAGACAGAATTAGCGTAAACAACGGTACAGATTTTCCCTCGGAGGTCATATCTCCTGCCGCAGTGATCTTTTCAACTCTCTAGCTCAGTAACGTCATCAAAGCCAGAACTGGGTAAATATTTACTCTTTTGTTTGACTGGAAAACAAGCTGAGGCTCACTTCTCTCATATTACATTTGCGACTCTCTCCCTGCATATCGTCACTTATCGGGAAGAAGGGCAGTACTGCTCAACAGATCTGAAATCGGCCGAAGTCCTTTCTTTTGATCATTTATACGCTGCGTACTAGTAAAGTATTCTGTGTTGAGTTACATAAATGTTTTAATTATGTTTTATTTTGCAGTTGCAGTGCATCCTTCATAACTGACTCAGCACCTCAATTAAATTCGATGTAGAGCATGATCCCATTTTGGGAGGCAAGATCCACTAATTCTATTCGTAATCATGAAACACTTTTGAATACTTTATAATCATCAGTCCTACTTTGGCTGTGAAGAAAATGTTGAAATTTTTTATGATACCCCACAGTCAGAAACTATTGAGTAGTGAATACTGAAAGTAATCTGCTCCAAAATACATAAAACTGTGCGCCATCAGACAAAATTCTGATGTCTACCCTTAGAATATTTACAGCATCCAGCTAGCGCTTTTGCTCAAGTACAACTATCTTAATGTGATCATTGATCTAAGGAGATATTTTTCAATTTTACGTCACACCAGACAATAAAATAATATCCTATTATGTACAGTAAGTAACTCCAAACTTACACTACTCGCTCTTAGCTTGAAGTAAAGGTTGACATGGACAGCAAATTAGCGCTGATGGACGTTCACTTCAAGGTGAGGTGACACACCCATGGCATACACGAAACAACAACTATGTTAGCTGTAGAGAGTTGCTCTGAGGTCCAGCGGTTATAGTCTTGGCGACATGTCCCGCTCTTCACACTGCAGAGTCTGCCAAAAGTTTTCAGTTTAGGGTGACATTAAAATTTTATGCACATTCCTTGTATTCGAGATGTTAATTAATGACACTTTCGGGTTGTTCGTTACAGCTTGTAAGTGACGTCCTGGAATTATTTTCCAATATATTAAATTAAATAAGTGATTTAAATTATGCCTGAAATGCTTAAATAGTTTAACAACACCTAACCTAAAATAGTGCACACTTAGGTACATATTTTAAAATCTAAGGCTTAAGTAGACTTAAGTGCTTAAAGGATAGTAGTATTGCAATTATTAATAAGTATTATGGATATAATTTAGGTCACTTGTAAGTTGCGTGCATAACGTGCATTAAGTGTTGCATTTGATGGTTCAACGCTAAAAGTACTGCAAAGAGTTCCTTACTAACCACGCAAAAAATCGGATATGGCCCAGCACGAAGTTTGCTGTACTAACCAACTGTTCTGTACAAGTGTCAACCATGAAGATGGCTTACAGTCATGCAAGCCCCGACTGTACGCTGGCCTTAGTGTTTCTCTTTCTTTTTGTACTTCGCCGTTCAACTGGCTGTGCAGATCATTAAATTTAATATGTCTTGGTTTGCGAGAACAAAGTTAGCAAACTCTCTGTTAAATATAATACTGTTGAAACTGTTTGCATTTAAATGAAACCTAGGAAATGAAAGAGAACTGTCCAGCCAATAAAGTCACATATCTCAATGGCGTAGAGCTCACTCATGTAGTAGTACAAAATTTTACTAGCGCATTAGGGACACAATGTCCATATCGCGCCGAACTATTCCTGTGGTTTAATACAGGCTCATGCGTCAGGGCGCGAAGTACGTTCCAAATTATCAATTATTTTTGTCTCGGCTTTTCTGCCGGTAGATTTCAGATTCTAAGTGGTCAGTGCGCTACTGACAGGAAAAAGGCGCAAGTTGAGCATCTCCAACCCCCGGGCACGGCTGAACGCTTTCGTTCAGCTACGCCGCGCAGGGGAAGGAAAAAAACAAAAAGGTAGAAGTCTTGCGAGAATGGGTCGGCCACCTCGATCGGCGGTCCACCTTTTGAAGCAGAAGAGGAAGTATTGAGCACCTATCTAGCTTTACAAAACTAACCTCGTCAGCAGGAACTGCGGCAAGCTGCAACATCCCCTGCGGAAAAGGCCCTAGGGACCCTTAAGGGTTGTGAGGCCCAAATACATTATGGCAGGGAAAGGGCCCACTAGAATATACCCTTGAGGGCTAGAGCTCACTCATGTAAGCAACTTCTGTACCTCGGTCACAAAATCACTCACAATTTTCGTGATAACCAGGATATAGGAAAAGAAAAGAAAGTATGCTAGAAACTAAACGCGGCAACATACTAATGAGGATTTTGTCACTTTTCTGAAGGAGGTCAAGTGTCAGGTGTTTCGTAGTTATTGCTGCTCTTTGTACTGTAATTTGCTTTTGTCAAAATTGACGCAGAAGACCATTGGTCTAGAATGTCATATTTTATAGGCTTATGAATGTACCAATTTCATATAGTGCAAGTGTAATATTTTCTCATTAGTATGCTGACTGACTGAAACACAGAAAAAGGAAATGTGTTTTTATTCTCTAAATGAGAGTAGAAAAATAAGCTAATTCAGTGGTAAACGAGGTTTTTCATGGCCCTGGCTACAGACTGACGAATATGTATAGCCGATGGCACCGCATACTCTTACCAAACAGAGGCCAAACAATGAGCCGCAATGCAGCCCGTACTGGCACTTTTTTTGCATAATTTTTTTTAACTCTAGTGATTAGCTACGTTCCTTACATTTATTGTACCATCTAATGTGTACGTAAGAATACAAAGACGGAATTGCCTGCTATGCAGCCCCTCCAAAAAACGTCTTAATCTTCGAACAAGATTAAATTCTCGTAACGCGCAGATTACGGCCCAGCTGATTGATTTGTTGCTCCTGAAAATGAAGCGATTCAATCCTGTTACCGCACAGTGGATGAAACCCAGAATGCGAGACTATAGTCGTCCCATACAAATTTAGTGAATGCACATCCTCATCATCTTGGTGGAGTTCGACATCTGCGTATGATCTAGGTAAATCAGTTGCCGCGCAAGCATTGGAAGTTGGATTTCTATAGTCAAGGTCCGAACACCTTCAAAAACAAAATTTCAGCACCTGCACCTTGTCAAGGTCGCAAGAATACTGCTCAGTGCGGCCCTATTTGAATGTATTAAAAACCCCGTTTCTTAGTTCATTCAGTGTCCTTACAACTGCATACCTATTGTGAAGTCTAGCTCTAGGAGAGCATATTCAAGTAAATTCTTACTGCTCCTACACGTGCAGCATGAATAGGGAGGCAGAGTTACTACAACTAGTACACAATACTATTGCCTCGTATAAAATTATCGTGTAGCAAGCTATGCGCGAGCAATTATTCTAACTCCGATTCAAGGTCTGCAGATGGTCACAACTTAAGTTCAACTCCGTACAGGTTCAGCAGCACAAGTTCAGCACGTTCACATCTTCAGCAACTAAGTTCAGAGCTGGAGCATCTCTGGGGTAACTACATTTAAGGTCAACGTGGGAAGTTGGAGGCTCGTGAAGCACTGAGAGGTCATCTCAAGGCTGCAACAAAGTTGTGGGGTCGGAATACACGACCACCTGCGGTTCTCATCAAAGAGAGTGCGCACTGCACTGCAACTAACTGGCTGACTTCTACAAGCCCCGCAATATCTAACTTGCGCTACTCAGCTTCCGCCCATGTGGGACTAGAGAAATGAATGGAGCTGTGCATGTTTCAAAATAAGAGACAACTGCGAGGGCTCGACGGAGAATATTTGTCTTCATTGGTAGGAATGATTTAAGGTAAAACAAGCCTCTCAGAAACAAAATATGTTGAAAATAAACTTAATTTTGCACCCCTGTGTAAGATGGTGCCTGGGTCCATCTGTGAACTTCGTTAAATATAGATTTTCTATATAGAAAATATAACAATAGACGTGTTTCAAATAGAAGGACTTTGCATGGAACAAAATTATTAAACTATTATATATTATATCAATATATTAGAATACTGACAAACATAGCTTCCTCGTCACACACATAACCCTTGTCAAAAATTTTTTACCATAGTTTCATCTTTCTAGTCAATACTTGCTCTCTTGCATGCAGTCGGTTAATTAACTACGACAAGAGTGGGAACAAGATAAACTGTTATACTCTGAAGCGGCTTAAAATAGTGCAGAAACGTTGAGGTTAATTAGATGCCAAGTGCATAAAAAGCTNAACAGCCAGCAAAGTAACATCATCAGCGTAACCAACAAGTAAATTATCAACAAGATGAAACAGATCCGCCGTATATACAATGAACAACAAAGGGCCCAGAACACTACCCTGTGGAACACAAGCTAAGTACAACTATCTTAATGTGATCATTGATCGAAATAAATATTTTCAAATTTTATGTCACACCACACGGGAAAATAATATCATATATGTACATTAAGTAACTCCAAGCTTACTCTACCCGCTCTTAGCTTGAAGTAAAGGTTGACCTGCACAGCAAATTAGCGCTGATGGACGTTCACTTCAAGGTGAGGTGACACACCCATGGTGTACACGAAACAACAACAGCTATGTTAGCTATAGAGAGTTTCTATGAGGCCCAGCGGTTACGGTCTTGGCGACATGTCCCACTCTTTACCCTGCAGACTCTGCAAAAGTTCTCAGTTTAGGGTGACATTAAAATTTTATATTCGTTCCTTGTATGCGAGATGATAATAAATGACACTGTCGGGTTGTTCGTTAGAACTTGTAAATGACGAACTGGAATTATTTTCCAATATATTATGTCCAATAAGTGATTTAAATTATGCGTGAAATGTTTAAATAGTTTAACAACACCTAACCTAAAATAGCGCTCACTTATAGGTACATGTTTTAGAAGCGAAGGCTTAAGTAGAGTTATAAGTGCTTAAATGATAGTAGTATTGTAATTATTAATAAGTATTATGGATATAATTTAGGTCACTGTAAGTTGCGTGTACAACGTGCATTAAGTGTTGCATTTGATGGTTCAACGTTAAAAGTACAGCAAACAGTTCCTTGCTACCACGCAAAAAATCGGATGTGGCCCAGCACGAAGATTGTTGCACTAACCAACTGCTCTGTACAAGTGTCAACCATGAAGATGACTTACAGTCATGCAAGCCTCGACTGTACGCTGGCCTCAGTATTTGTCTTTCTTTTTTTTTAGTTCGCCGTTCAACTGGCAGTGCAGATCATTAAATTTAATATGTTTTGGTTTGCGAGAACAAAGCTAGCAAACTCCGTATTAAATATAATACTGCTGGAACTGTTTGCATGTAAATGAAACCTAATAAATGAAAGAGAACTATCCAGCCAGTAAAGTCACATATCTCAATGGCGTAGAGCTTACTCATATAATAGTACAAAATTTTACTAGCGCATCAGGGACACAATGTCTATATCGCGCCAAACTATTCCTGTGGTTTAACACAGGCTCGATCGTGCGTCAGGGCGCGAAGTACGTTCCAAATTATTAATTAATTTTGTCTCGGCTTTCAGATTGTAAGTGGTCAGTACGCTACTGACAGGAAAAAGGCGCAAGTTGATCATCTCCAACCCCCGGGCACGGCTGAACGCTTTCGCTCAGCTACGCCGCGCATGGAAAGTAAACAATAAAAAAAAAACAAGAAGACAGAAATCTAGCGGGAATAGGTCGGCCACATCGATCAGTGGTAGTTCAGTGGCTAATTCAGTGGTAAACGGGGTTTTTTCACGGCCCTGGCTATTGACTGTCGATTATGTATAGCCGGTGGCAGCGTATACTATTACCAAACAGAGGCCAAACAATGAGCCGCAATGCAGCCCGAACTGGAACTTTTTTGTATAATTTTTGTAACCCTAGTGATTAACTACGTTCCTTACATTTCTTGTACTATCTCATGTGTACTTAATGAACACAGAGACGAAATTGCCAGCTATGCAGCCTCTCCAAAAACTTTTTAATCTCCCAACAAGATTAAATTTTCGTAACGCGCAGATTACGGCCCAGCTGATTGATTTGCTGCGCCTGAAAATGAAGCGTTTCAATCCTGTTACCGCACAGTGGATGAAACCCAGAATGGGAGACTATAGTCGTCCCAAGCAAATTTAGTGAATGCACATCCTCATCATCTTGGTATGATCTAAATCAGTTGTCGCGCAAGCATTGGAAGTTGGATATCTAAAGTCAATGTCTGAACACCTTCAAAAAGAAAATTTCAGCCCCTGCACCTCGTCAAGGCCGCAAGAATACTGTTCAGTGCGGCGATATTTGAATGTATTAAAAACCCCGTTCCTTAGTTCAGTGTCCTTACAACTACATACTTATTGTAAAGTCGAGCTCTAGGAAAGCATATTCAAGTAAATTTTTACTGCTTTTACACGTGCAGCATGAATAGGGAGGCAGAGTTACTACAACTGGTGCACAATACTATTGCCTCGTATAAAATTGTCGTGTAGCAAGCTATGCGCGAGCAATTATTCTAACTCCGATTCAAGGTCTGTAGATGGTCACAACTTAAGTTCAGCTCCGTGCATCTTCAGCAGCACAAGTCAGCGCGTTCACATCTTCAGCAACTAAGTTCAGAGCAGGAGCATCTCTGGGGTAACTACTCTGGGGTAACTACATTTAAGGTCAACATGGAAAGTTGGAGGCTCGTGAAGCACTGAGAGGTCATCTCAAGGCTGCAACAAAGTTGTGGGGTTGGAATACACGACCACCTGCGGTTCTCATCAAAGAGAGTGCGCACTGCATTGCAACTAACTAGCTCACTTCTACAAGCCCCGCAATATCTAACTTGCGCTACACAGCTTCCGCCCATGCGGGGCTAGAGAAATGAATGGAGCTGTGCATGTTTCAAAATAAGAGACAACTGCGAGGGCTCGACGGAGAATATTTGTCTTCATTGGAAAGAATGATTTAAGGTAAAACAAGCCTCCCTGAAACAAAATATGTTGAAAATATACTTGATTTTCACCACTGTGTAAGATGGTACCTGGGTCCATCTGTGAACTTCGTTAAATATAGATATTCTATGTAGAAAATATAACAATAGACGTGTCTGAATAGGAGGACGTTGCATAGAACAAAATTATTAAACTATTATATATTATATCAATATATTAGAATACTGACAGACATAGCTTTCTCGTCACACGCATAACCACTGTTAAAAAATTTTTACCATAGTTTCATCTTTCTAGTCAATACTTACTCTCTTGCATGCAGTCGGTTAATTAACTACGACAAGAGTGGGAACAAGATAAACTGTTATACTCTGAAGCGGCTTAAAATAGTGCAGAAACGTTGAGGTTAATTAGATGCCAAGTGCATAAAAAGCTCGGTAATAGGGGCTGCTGATCAGCTAATCAACGTTCGGCCTGATTACGCTCGGGCAAAACAACCAAACGGATCGACAGAGACGGAATTGCCTGCAATGCAGCCCCTCCAAAAAACTTCTTAATCTCCTAACAAGATTAAATTCTCGTAACGCGCAGATTACGGCCCAGCTGAGCTGTGCCAGACCTCTGAGAAGAGTTCTTGAAAGCTAGGGACGTAAAATGCTCGTTTGCTCGGGCTGCAGGGGAGCGTAATGACATGATAAAACCGTGATCGTCTGTCAACTTCTGTAGGTCATCAGGTGCCGGGGGATGAGGGAGCCTGCGCACACTTGGTGTCTCCTATATATAGGGCTTTAAGCGGATAAATCTTCGTTTTCGTACTTCCTAGTGACCTGAACTACTAGAGATTTTATGGTCAATCTAACAGAGGTGGGCGGTCACTCTTTCGGTTTTATCATTGCGCCTGCGCCTCAACTTCCACAGGTTGTGCGCCTGAGTCCATGAGCCCCAAATTTTCGCGAACCCTGTTGCGCCTTGCGCTCCTGATAATTTGAATACGTCAGCAAGGACACTAGATTGTCATAGGTGAAAACACTTTAAAGAAGGGCAATAAGGTATATTAATTGACTCTCGCTGATGTACGCGCCCCACAACTAGATTGATAAACAAATGAGGTTTGCGAATGGAATGAAGAGTCTCCTTATGCAAAAAACTATTGCGTATTGTATATCGGTTTAAGAAGCTACAACACAGATTCACAGACTGATAATTATCGATTAAAGGTACGGTTTAGATCCTGGGCTACTTTCTCCGATAAGTAACCGAAGGACGGCAGAGTACAGTACACCATAGTTACGTTATCGTCTAAAACGGATAAATGATATTATGTACGCATTTATTTACTTCGTGGTAGCATAAGTTTAAAGAGTAACAGTTGTTAGCAGAAAAAGCTCAGGGAGGAATTCGAATTTTGCATGGAAGTTTGCACACATGGAGTAGTTAGTGTAAGCTTTATTTATTAGTGTGAGTAGTGCAATCAATTTGAAAGAGAAGAACAAAATGCTAGAAAAGTTTGTACGTAGACTAATAAGCGCTTGCTTGTGAAATACAAAAGTTTGGGTCTGTTACCCTTTCCATACACTTCTCAATCAAGGATGAGTAAACCTTATTAATTTCTGTTTCCAAAGTAAATTGGATGCCTAGATACTGTGAATTCAAATAATATAATAATAAGTTGTATTTAGAACTTAGTAAGAAAGTGCCATCTACATACCGATAGACGTTCGGAAAGAAACTGTTTATACGAAGCGGACAGTTTCGAAGCCTATTCTTAAATGGCTACGCTCTAACCAATACAGCTATCGCTGACGTTCAAAATTAGGCTTAGACCAATACCGCTTGCTCCTGCTACCAGGATGTTGGTAAATAAACTTCCGACTTCGACCGTTAACTGGCTAGCATTAGCAAAAAGTTTCTAACACTTTCTATGAACGTATCAGAATTTTTATACGGCGTCACGCTTGGTGGTAAGAGGGTAAAAAACTGGATAGTGTATTTTGAGAAGCGAACAGATGTCAGATTGAAAATTGAAAAACAAGGTTTGCGCGGAGGTGGCATCGTATAATTATGAGTATGTGCCATGTAAAAATAATTTGATTTCACACATTTATTTAAAACAATGTATATTCATCTTAACCACAGAGTAAGAGTTTCTCCATATATTCGAAAACAAATTGAATTTTAGATTAGTCTGAGATTATACAAACTATACTGTAGAAGTAACGGCCCGCATCTAGTGAAGGAACCGCGTTACCTCTGAGTCTTGACAGGTTTACAGGTTACAATATTCTAAGTGCTGGACGATGTTTTTAGTTATCCAATGTTGTCTTTATTGAATATGGCATAAAGAACATTAAACGACTTGAAACAAAGACATTATTAAAAGCCATCGACAGGAGTCATCTCAGAAACTCTTGATGATTGAAACGTGATAATTTTGATGAGTGTATGCATGTCTATCAAATGACAAAAAGCATCGGTAAAAATCTAGTTTACAAATCGGCAAATAACATTTTATGCCGAATGATAGGAGATATTTTGTACGGTTAGATAATATTATTGTAGTGCATTTAAACACAACATCAAGATTGCACCGGCGGAAACCATTACTTACTTACTTTTAAATTCAGTAGTTTTCGTCCATGTGTTGACGTATATAGGGAGTATTGAATTTCTAAAATATAGCAGCTTGATATCTTTGGAAGCTAAAGAAGTTTTGTGTCGGAAAAAGAAATTAATTTAGGCTGTGATTCACAAAGAGATATAGTCTTTTCTCTGTGAAGAAAGGGTCCTGAGAAATAAAGTATATATTTAAAAGGTATGAATTTGTAGTCTATCTTGTTGAGCCGCTCTACTATAGAGAATAATTAAGGTAAAGAAACTTCTTCCGTTCTCTTTGCAATCTTCTCGGTCTTATAAACATGTTTATTGTATTTTCGTCTCTGATTCGAGAGGCGAAATAATATATTACTTTGCCTCTTTCAAGAATTTTGCACCAATGCGCTAAACTGCCCCAAAAGGATAGTGCCTCCGGGGCGAACCCAATAGGGTGCAGTGCCAAGCACTGTAATCTAACATAAATGTACAGTGCATATCATTACAGTAAACAGTGATATACAGCTCTATTCACCATGAAACATTATTGCACAACTATCCGCAGTAAACATCGATTTTAGGGGGAAAAGCGTTCTTTAGAGTGTGGCCGAACGGCCTTTTTGGACACTAATGGCTTGCGCAAAACTTATGCGCTGTGGGTCACCTCCCCCTCAAGGAAGAATGACAGCAGGAGATATCTGTTTCGCTCTCCAGAAGAGGAACGAATTTTCAAGTGTATCTCTTCACTGAGTATAGAGTTACGCAAACATTATCTCCGCGACTGACCGAAAGTGCAATGGTTCAAGCTCCGCAATTGCACATTCATAACGAAATAATTTTGTCCTGAGTGGATGATGTTAACTAACAGACAAGCACTTCAGGCATAAAGTTTTTATCTAGGCAGCTAAGCAACACTCAGCCAATGAGGTATAGCAGTCTTGATTTGGAAGGAATTGGGCATATTCTGAAGAGTTTTTTAACTGCGTTTAACCAAGACACATGTGGAGATAACTGTTCTTAATTTCGAGCATGCTTTATTATTTCCAACGATGTCGGATACCAGGTGGTGTCTCATTTTTAATCTCTTTCATATACAAATAGCTCCTTGTTAGGGGTCAGCTAATTTTCCTTCCGGTTTGTTATTTATTCACACAGTCTAGCCACCCAGGACCGTAATCTCAGCAGCTATAACCAACAACGTCATGCTTGTTTTGTGGCGCAGTAATATGGGGACAACTAATCCTATTCCCAGCGCGTCATGCTAAGAAGATTGTATCTGCAGCCCCAGTCTCTGATGTTCCCATCGCATGCCCTGGAGAGGCACGTTTCCAATATGCCATAAAATTTAGAGAAGCAAGTCCCTGGTCGGAAAATGAAGGAAGAAGCAGCAGCAGCGATGCTTCGAAGCTCGCTTCAGATTTCCCGTGATATTATAGCCGCTCCTGATTTTACATCATTATCTCTAGACGCAAAAGTGTGTCTCCGATACGCTTGCACTTTTTCCCAGGTTGTTATAGAAGACCTGGTCTCACGTACCAGGCAGCGATCAATTCCAGGTGGATAGTGACAACGCTGTAAGGATTATCTGTTCGATAGTCTGTCCTTGTCGTAGCTGCTACACTGGTCTTGGTTTTATGTCCTAGAAAGCTGTGTGTCGAAGTATGCTTGGGGAATGAGATAAATTATTTGACAGGCTAAAAATGTCGTTTGGTATTTAGTGATAGAAAACTTAAGCGAGGGAACTGAGCGTGCTTACTGCGAGACCGATTTCATTTTTAGGTGCTTTATTTTTCATCTTGAAAAGGGATAAATGTTTAGCCCGTCCAATATATTTACTGAAATCCATGATATTGCTAAAGTACATGTATATGAAAGTAAAATTTCAAATTAAATTAATAAACGTGTGAATAAATTATGCGTAAGTTAAGTAAGTAATGAGGTGACAGAACTTGTAAGGATAACCAAAATTTTATACTTTTGCCAAGACTGCATTTTGCTGAGACATCAGTGGTTTTCCATTTATTTTCGAACAACGACATTAGGTTTGAATCGACATTGGTTGGATGATAGTACTTTACTCGTTCCGTTTCAGCGAAAAATTATTGGTAAAATTTTCATGGATAGTTTAGGGAACGGCATCAGTCGAGACTAACACATGATGAACACGATTTGAGTCATGATAAATTATGTAGTTTACTGTATTTTAGCGGCCATTCCCACAAGAAGGTTTTCTTGGATCGTAATCAGTGTTATCACTGAGAGTGAATGGATCATTCTTGTGCATTTTTAAACATATTTGAAAACATCCGTAGAACACATTAAAGTAAATTAAATTAATGGTTTATCACCAGATATCATTTACTACCGGGAATTCAAACGTAATGATTTACCTCTCAACTGTGGTTGATGCTTCTTTTTGCATGAGATTTTACATGAGCTGCTCAGCACCTCAAGCTCAAGGCGGACGTGGCCACCAAACGAATGTAAATTTATATGCACATTGACTAGTTAACAGTAATTGCAGCCTTTTTTTCGAGCAAAAGTGCCGATTAGAACGCTAAGAACTGACGTTCCGGGTGAGTTGAAGCTGATCACGTGAGACTATTTGTTGTAAACAGAAAAAATACCCTTCGCAGAGCAATGTGAGAGATAAATTTTACAAAGCCTCTAAGTTAATTATCGACTACCAAAGTACGAGCTAAATATTGATGCACCTGTTGAACAATGCACAAATTTCTAATAGGAGCTAATCCTCATAGCTTGTTTAATTCAATGACTTATTTTCCATAGAATAAAAAAGCATTGAAAAAGAGAAGGAAAGGCTGTTTGCACTCTCAAGAACAGGTATGACTGCTGTCTAGAAAATACGGATGCAAAGTCAAACTGTGTTAGCGGATATAATGTGGCCCATACTGTAGTAATCTCAATCTTTTTAAGGGCATGTTCTGATTCTATTGCGCTCGAAAGAATTTCTCAGACGAAAAACAAGAAAAAAAAAAAAAAACAAGAACACATCGTGTATGCACCTAACCAAAGTGAATTTGATAAAGTAGAACCCGTGTGCTCTCACGTGACCAAAAGAAAGCCACGCTTAACGCTACAGCATGTAACGCCTATCACAATTTATGTTACCCTCCACGAGACTGCTGACATCTCTTATAGGCTGTGACATCATGCGTGGCTTTGCTTCTGTTTCAGTAAACTGTTTTTTATTACAGTTAGCTGAAGGGAAGTGGAAGCATGGCTGTACTGCGAACAGCGTGGTTCTGGGTGTCTGTATAGCAGCGCAGCAGTCAGATCAGGATCAGTGCATTTCCGACTATTGTGAATGATGGCCGCACTGTGCCGCAGGTGCGGCTTGTCTTTCGAATCCTGCCCTAGCAGTGGCTGTGTCTACAGACTGATCTGCAGTTTCATTTGCCAGGCACCCGAAACAAGAGGAATAGAAAACTCAACAACTAGATTATATTTTGCTTCCATTTTGCCAAATACCGCCCTTGTTAACCAGCCGTTAATATGACCTATCAAGGTTTCTATAGATGACTACAGCCTCGCCAATATTAGAGGAACTTACTTTGAGCAAAAGTGATGATCTCGAAAGCAGCCATCCCTCGCACCCTGTCAGAGTCACTTAAATTAACTGCTCCCCGCCCTGAGTCTTACAGCCGTAGCCCTTCTTGCTCCGAGGCCGTAGCTCTTCTTACTCCGAGGCCGTAGCCCTTCTAACTCCGAGGCCGTAGCCCTTCTTATTCTGAGGACGTAGCCCTTCTTACTCTGAGGCCGTAACTCTTCTTACTCCGAAGCCGTAGCCCTTCTTACTCCGAGGCCGTAACTCTTCTTACTCCGAGGCCGTAGCCCTTCTTACTCCGAGGCCGTAGCTCTTCTTACTCCGAGGCCGTAGCCCTACTTACTCTGAGGCCGTAGCCCTTCTTACTGCGAAGCCGTAGCCCTTCTTACTCCGAGGCCGTAGCCCTTCTTACTCCGAGGCCGTAGCCCTACTTACTCTGAGGCTGTAGCCCTACTTACTCTGAGGCCGTAGCCCTTCTTACTCCGAGGCCGTAGCCCTTCTTACTCCGAGGCCGTAGCCCTTCTTACTCCGAGGCCGTAGCCCTTCTTACTCCGAGGCCGTAGCCCTTCTTACTCCGAGGCCG
>LQNS02277602.1:16349284-16366805 GCA_001587735.2 Parhyale hawaiensis
CTCCGAGACCTCAAGTGCGGCCATCTCCACCCAGGAACCCTCCAGAAGAGCGCTCTACTCGGAACAGCGCACATCATTCGCAAAGTGCTCTGAGCCTTAGGTCGCGGAATGCGACCCGGCGCCAGAGTGTAGAGCCCAACATCGCTCAACCGATCCAATCATTGGGTCGTGAAATCCCCTCGATGATGATGATAATAATAATAATAATAATAATAATAATAATAATAATAATAACTAGCCGCACCCGTGAAACTTTCACGGTCTGGCAAGGCGCGTCAGATAGATCAGTGAAACCTTCACATTGTACCATGGCAATTCCCCATCAACATCACAAACAACACCGAGATTCGATGTATGATATCTTATACGACCAGCCTCTTTGCTGATAATAATTACTGAAACTGCCCCTGTCTAAGTGGACCGGTGTAATAATAATCTAATAAAGAAACGATAATCTGTCACTTGTTAAACATAAAGACACGCGCAGAGATATTTCTCATTAACTTATATAGGAACAACCATGAATAAAATAGTTATTGCATTGCTATATACACAAGTAGATAACTTCGCACTGCATGCAATACTCGTCACTCATTGAAAAAAAAAACGAGCAGAAACCAATGGTGAGACAAACGAATCCTGTCGAGTACCTATTACCCATACTGACGGTGATTCAGATGTTGGTTGTATCCTATCCAAATGACAAGGCACTGCTGTTGTCAGACTTGAGGCATTACCAGCAGTTCCATTATTATTTGTTTACTCGCTTCGAGTATTACATAAATTTCTATCGGATCACGTACTCGTTTTCTTACCGCAGTACTAAGACGATCAAAGCTGAGGCAAGTCTTGAAAGAGTTTCCCCTGACGAAGTCGCTTCTAGGTTTTCTGTTAGTAACAAATCAACAGTTATCGTGAGCGCTTCCTCTCTCTGTCTGTTTGTATCGTCGTTATAAAAATGTAAGCCACTTAGTTGGAAGTTAACAGCGCTTCAAACCCCTCTCGTATTCCCCAGGCACTTGAACGTTTTAAATTGAAATTATTATGAAGATAGGAGAGAGAGGGTTTCAAATTGCCATAATTGTGCTCCGACGGGATGTAACTTGTGTTTGTTGGCGGGACAAGTTCTACAACAAAATACGAACGACGCAATTGCTGGTGGATTAGTGCGCGGAAAATGATAAATTAATTGAAGTTGTGGAGTCATGCTAATTAATGGGTGCTGTTTGATGTGCAAGTGAAGGTGGATGGTACGCTAATAACTGATGACGGAATATTTAACCAGATTACATTTGTGGTAGTGGATAGTACGCGAGTAACTGATGCTACAATATTATACCAAATACATGTAGAAAAGTTGGTGATACAGGAGGACGACATGTCGATAATTTACAGGCAATCTCCGTTAGAATGAACACAAGAGCTGCACCATTTTAACGAAAACCGGTGATTTCTTCAATACTTAATGAGTATTATAATTTTTAATTAAAACGGTGACCATAACACATTTTATAAAAAGTTTTTTTTTCAAGTTACTTAATTCTGTTGCAGAGTATGTTGAATTGTGGTCGGCTACATATGTCTGAGTTTCGCTTTTAGTTATCATTTTGTTTGTATTTAAATTATTTATAAAGTTATACCAAAAGCTGCTCCGAATATTACATGTTTAACAGCAAAATTAAGCTAGAGTGACAAAAAGATATACCTCAGGCATCTGTGCCTTTTCAACTTATGATTCAAAACCCCACTCTTTAATTGAATGAAATTTTCATGTAGAGAAAAGACGTCTACCCGTGGATATTTAAAATATTCGTTCAAGTGTACTTCACCGCTATTAATTTATGTCAATGTTCACTACATGTATTGTATTTTACTCGAAAATTGTTATTAATATTAATTTTTGTACAACACTACCAATGACGCTGCCCACAAACACTAATAGCGAACTAATACACGCGAAGACAAAATGCAGTCAACAGTTTCTTTTGTTGCTTTTTCTGCGAACCAGTTTGCGCTTAGTACCCTTTTTTTTTGCTACTAGTCTTTGGTTGAGAACTTTAGTACACAAACATAAAGTAACCACCGAGCTTGTTTGTTCTACAGTGAGGATCGTCTTCGAAGCCAAATGTTTGTACAGGAGTGGCGACATGTACAGGAGTGGATGACATGTGCAGAAATTATCAAATACATGTGATAATTTGACTTTACAAGTAGGATTGGAAATGCTCTCATCTTAGCCCAGAATGTGATAACAGCTAACTGGTACGTAAGCGAGGGTGTACAGGCGACAGCGGGGTGTCTCGGCAGCGAAGCAGTGATATTGCACGTCTGTTCGGGGCTCAGTGCTTTTCAAGCTGTAATCTCGTGAGGTTGTGCTATGATGGCAGCTGTGTATTTCCTCAAGGACTCTGTTTTGAATTGGTGCAAGTGCTTGTGGCAGACAATTTGTTAAAATTGCAGCAATAAAATAGGCTGCGCATTGAGGAAGTTACGTAGCTAGTGCAGTTGTATTATAAAGGCTGGTTCACATGAACTGAACAAGTTGCCGTCCCAGCTCCCCGTCCGCAAGTTTCTTTTCGTCCTTGTGAACACAACTCAGTGTTTATCAAAAAATTTACTAAAGTGTCAGTAGTTAAGTCACTTAGCTAAGCAGGTATCATTTGTTAAGGCTTCAGCTTTCACTTTATATTCACACTGAATTAGCCACTCAAAGAGCTTTGCACTTTCACGGACTCAGAACGAATTCAATCTCACAGCTAAGAAAACTCGGACATTTGTTTATCATGTGAACCCGTCTGAGCTCTGGTAGCAGGACAACACAGAGAAAAATAATTACGATTAAAAGTTCAACATTATAACGACCAGATAAATAGATAACAGCGATTTCTCGAAGAAATAGCGTTGCTTACACAGTCGTTGATAGAAGAAGCTGGCCAATCTAGGGTTCAATAACTGTTATTCAAATTGTGTTGGATTACGTGTCGTTGTATCAGCGTAGCGCATGCTTATAGTACATAAATTTTTGTTATATGTAAGCAGTATTCAGTGGAAAGAAATACCTCACTTAAAACACCGGAACTGAATGCAATCAATTTCACTGCACGAGATCTGGACGTGAAGAGAAAGATGTAAGTATTGGACAAGTTATGTTTTATGCTCATTAGCAATTACGATACGATTTTATATTCATGCTAAGTATTGACGTATACTTTAGCAACGTGTTAGCAATTGTAAATTGAACAATAGGGAAAAAAAGAAAACTTGTGAGGAAAAGGACATGGTTTCAAGAGCTTCATTAATTAGACACTGTAAATAAGCTATGGTAGATACAACATATACTACACTAGCCCTATGTTTATACATGTCTGAACAAAATAGGCATTTGTTATCTACTTGTAGATGTTGGACGATATCAGTTCGTACACCAGGACCTGAGCCAATATAATCGGGTGTTTCATCTCAAGCAAATTTCAGGCTGTGTTTGCCAGCCGATTACGCTTGAGACGGCTGAAACTTTACTCCTGCTTACGGAGCACTACTTCAAATCCTCCTACTGAAGTTCATGCAAAAATTATCTCTAATATGGCCAATCGAAAGATTAAAATTGATGTATCGAGTTAGATTATCTTCATTAAAGGATACCACTTGCGGTGCTCAGGACGTGTTCGATTGAGAGCTACAGTTAAATCTTTGAGATTTGGCTTGTTCAAAGCGTCAGAGAGAAGATTTGCTTTGCCACTTTGAATTGTGCTTCAAGTGTTAGAAGCAAAGCGATGACGTTGAGGTCGCCGAAAACTCCATTTTGCGGCTCAATATTGAGAGGTTCTGTAAGTCTAGAGCGTAACCAATCGAGAATCAACGACTGAAACGCAATGCAGCAAGTCGAAGCCAGTGCACCAGCCTGAAGTGGAGAACAAGCCAAGCCTCGGAGGCTTAGTTTTGGCACCCAATCGAACATGGCTTATGTCTATAAACGAAACAAAACTAATGAACGGATCAGACAGGGACTATGCGTTACTGCACGGTTGTCAAATTATCTATGCGAGTCCTGCTGTGGCTGCAACTTGACGCTTCTCTATTAAATAACGGAAGACATTAAATGCTTTACCAAAGATCCTTCCATATTTCTATTAGTTGCCGTTGAGAATACTTTGCATTTTCATGGAACTTGACTACTTGTACTAAGTTCGACAGTACCTAACGCTGAAATACTTCTCTTTTTCACTTAAATCAATATCTTTACTTCTATAATTAACATCATTATTGCTAATTTCTTACATAATAGTGCAATCACTATTTTTGGCGTAGTTACTCTACAGTGCAAAAGAATCAGTTAAATGAGTATGCATAAATATTAATTTTGGCCCTTCACGTCGGTATTCCAAAAATTTCCCATACAATTTTCGATAAACAAAATAGTAAATACGCTAAGTTTAAACACTAATGTACCCTGTATTCTAATTCTAAGAGAATCTCATCATTAGGGCAAATACTCGGTTGCAGGTAATCTTGATCTTCTAATACGGAACACTGTCCACAAACAGTTGCATCATGCATGTACTCGTAAATCTAAATGCCTTACCTGTTATAGCTCTCATAGTTTAACATCAAAACTGAATACCTCAGGGTACTGTCCCCGTCATATGTTAGACACAGCTAGTATTCAGATGTCAGATGAGACACTATACGAGTTTCTTTCGTAATAAGCTTTGTCGTAATAAGAAACAAAATAGCTTAAAGAAAATAAAATAGACTCTATACTAAAACGTTTTCTTAAAATTACTTTCATAAAAAACGTTTTCAAAGGTTTTGAGCGGTAACTGTTTCTTCTTTGAATTAAATTTTCACATTGTGTAATCGGGTTCACTCTATAGTTATTTGTCCACAGTGCACAGTGTTCGAATGCTTGTTGTGTGCTAAAAAACAGGACTTTTTGTCAACCAACATAATAGGTATAATATATCAATCACCTAGTAGTAAGTTTATTCTGGACTAGTTTCCGAGATCTCTTCAAATTTCTAGTGAATTGCTATAGCTCAAAAGCTGTGTACTCTTTTTATGTTTACAGTAAATCAACCGTATATAAGAACTTCTTGCACAGCTTATGGGAAGCAAAAGACTGTGGTGTGAATAGGTCTTAACTTATTGTGGTCTTCGGAATTGAAACTCTCTTACTGCTGATAGCTCACAGTGATGTGCAATAGTCATCCAGTCTATGTTAAATACTTTAACACATATATTTGATAGGCTATATATCTGTCATTCAAAATGAAGAAAAGTTGATTCATTTACTCATCTATAACAGATGTAATAAATTAACTCGCGATACGTAATTATAACAACTAATATAGGCTAGTAAAACACCGAAAATTAAGGCTATGTAGTACGTTAATTTCCAGCGTTGTCTTCATTTTGGCACCGATTGTTTTGCACTAGTTTTACTATAAATGCACTAAAACAAGAGTGTCTGATATTTTTTTTCGAAATAAAACATCATAATGTATAAATACAATATGAAATTAACGAAAAAAGTAAGATGTTATTTGAAATTCTAACAAAGCCCTCAAAGATCGCAGACGACCACCAGGCATGTGTAAACAGTGATCGAATGTTCAACATCTGACCTAAATTGGGATAAGTTCACATCCACAAATTTCCCATTTGTTCCATGAGCATTTTTCGGGCCCTGAAAATTTCATGAACATTCGTCCAGCCGCTGAGGTGCAAGAAAACAGTGACCGAAGATACGAAGCCTCACCGAACATCAATAATCAACCAAACTAAAAAAAAAAAGATCCCACTAAAAAGAAATTATCTAAACTTTGATTATATCAAGACCTTGGTCTAAATAAATTCTATTGGTTATTAAAATAACATAAGAAAAAATCTTGCAATACAACGGAAGTCTGGTTCAACCCCAAACGCTGAAATGACTGGACAATTTTTCTTTAAATTTTCCAGATGTGTTCGTAATGTTACAAAAACAAGTGACTCAATTTAGTGAGCAATATGATTATTTTTCGGTCCAGATTTTGGACTGACTCTCAAAATATACCCCTAAGGATTATTTTTTGGGGTTGAACCAAATTCCTTCATATTACAAGTTGTTTTTATTATCAGTCTCTGGAGTTCGATGGCAAGGGTACGGTACTTTTCCTTCTTCTCCGCTTCATTGTCCACGATTCTGGAGTCGAAAGGGAATTTAATGTCGATCAGTTTGGCCGACTTCTCCTGTTTGTCTTTTACGACGATGTCCGGTCGGTTGGCGTGAAGTACTCTGTCGGTTTTCATCCTCTTGTCCCAGTAGATCTACACGGCTTCGTTTTCAACCACGGGCGCGGGTTCGTGCTCGTACCACCTCTCAATGACCGGGAAGTTATGGATCCGCAGAAGGGTCCAGTGAACGTGTCGGGCAACTTTATCGTTTTTATTATTATTATTATTAGTTTAATAACCAATAGATAATAGAATGATTTAAAAAGAGGCTTCGAATTAATTAAGGTTTAGTGTATTCATTTATTTTTTTTTGGGGGGGGGGGAGGAGGGAGACCTGGGATTTATCTTGGTTGATTGTTGGTATTCGGCGAGGTGTCTGGCTTCCCTCAGGGTAATGTGCTTGGCCCGCTGTTGTTCGTTCTTTATACTAGTGACATGTTCTCTTCGCTGGAAAACACGATGATCAACTATGCCGACGATTCCACTTTGATAGCAGTGATACCTGCTCCTCGAAAGCGTAATGCTGTCGCCCAGTCTCTGAATAGGGATTTGTCACGCATTACTGCTTGGTGCTCGGCCTGGAATATGAAACTGAATGCCAGTAGGATCAAGTCGATGATTATCAGTCGGTGTTGGACACTTGTACCTCAGCATCCCCTACTAGAGATTGGTGACAATTTGCTTCAGGAGTCTAGCTCCTTGAAGATTCTTGGTGTCGTCTTTGATGAGAAGCTTACTTTTGAGCGGCACATTGGCGGCTGGTGTCATGTGCTTCCACTAAGGTTGGGCTTCTGTGTAAGGTGAACTCTGTGTTTGCTGACAGTGAGGTTGTCTGCAGATATTGTTATGCTTTTTTGCTGCCTGTGTTGGAGTATTACTCACCGGCCTGGGCTTCAGCCGCTGACACTCACATGCGTCTGTTGTACCGACTTGTTAGTTCAGCCAGCGGGCTGTGCGCTGATATTGATCTGGCGAACCTGTCCCATAGGAGGAGGGTGGCCGAGCTCTGTATGTTTTATAAGGTTAATAATAATGAGAGGCATTGGCTGTACTCTTCTGCCCTGCCCTCAAGGTCTTTAAGAGAAAGACACGTGCAGCATGTGTCGCGCACTCTTTCATGTTGGAGGATGTTAGATGTCGAACTAATCAGTTCAGTCGGTGCTTCGTGCCCTTGTCGGTTAAGGTTTCGAATTTATTGCCGGCATCGGCTTTCTGTTGTATTGGCCTGCAGGCGTTCAAGTCAGCTGTTAATGGCTTTTTTGCTGGATTCTCTTTAGCAGTGTTTCGGGTTTCCCGGTGTTGCAAGATGCTTCATTTGGGTTTTATTACCAGTCTGTGGTGGCTCGAGCGTGAAGTTTTAATAATAATACATGATTCAAAGTAACGAAGCTGAAGTTCTTGCCTGAACTATCAGACAAGTTCAATCGAGTGAGCTTGGCGTCGTAAATCGACTTTGATGACTCAGTTGAACGTGCCCTTAGTTTTGTATTTCGAGAGCCAATAAGTCTTACAGCTCTTTACATCAAATGCAAGGTGGCCCATAAGTCATTTTACATTTTAGAAATTAAATAACTTTTTTTAAATACCTTTATTTAATTAATTATTTTTTAGAACAAAGTTTAGAGTCTGTAAGTTAGCTCTGACTTAGTTACGGAAGATAATGTCTCTTAAATAGCCTCCATTCTTGGTTTCACAAACTCGAGCTCTTTCTAAGTTCTTGAGAACGCCTTCGAGTGGATGTGGTTTGGCTCTCTTCAATGCTACGCCTCGCAGTTTCAGTATTTTCACCTGTACGTACTGAACGACCTCGTCCAGTTCTAGACCTATCACTTACAGAGCCATGCTCTTGAAAACGCTTTATTCATTATTGCAGGCCTACTAGGGGGGTGTCGAACTTGGAAATGGCGCATATACGATCTTTGCGTTGCAACAATTGACTGTCTATTTTCAAAGTAAAATTCAATGTTCTGTTGTAAACTTATCCATACCAAAAATCTCCAAAGATTATATTTATTAATTCTGAAAAGAGAAATAGAAATATATTAACAGAAAAAAAGTTATTTAATTTTCAAAACGTAAAGTCACTTATGGGCCACCTTGTATCAACGATATAGTAAATCATATGGTGAAATTTTACTTTAGGTTCAATATAGAATTTCGACGTTTCAAGGTGTTATATAGGTATAAGGACCCATTTAAACACATTTTACATGATTACCATTTTACTCACAAATGCTTAATTTTCGAGATATTTGACTCTGAAGTTCCAGTTGTTCTCTTCAGGGAAAAAATATCCGGAAACTATACAAGAGGTTAGGGTAGGTGAGGTTAGGTTTGGTAAGGTTAGGTTAGGGTAGGTTAGGTTAGGTTAGGTAATGATAGGTTAGGGCAGGTTAGTTTAGGGTAAGTTAGAGTAGAGCGGGTCACGGTAGGTTAGGTTATGGCAAAGCAGGTCAGGGTAGGTTAGGGTCGTTTTAGGTCAGTTTAGGTTCCTGTGGAGTCGCAGGGTATTTTCTCCTATAGGAAAACAATGGGAACTTCAAAGTCAAATATCTCGAAAAGTAAGCATTTGCGAGCAAAATAGTATTCGTGTAAAATGTGTTTACACAGGTCCATTTACCTATATAACACACAAAAAGTCGAAATTCTATTTTGAACCTAATGTAAAACTTGACCAATTATATTGCTAAATCAGTTGTTTCGTTTTTTTGGTGTATCGGTGACCTTGAAGTATTATAGTACTTAGTATCATAGTACCACTTGAAGAAATTTCAATCTGCGATGAGGTTTGCGCACAGAGATGTTATAGCACAGTCTACGCTGATACGTTTTTTAAAAAAATGTTCATAGAAAATAAACTTTTTGTTTGCAGCGGTAACTCTTTCTTACAGTTGCTAGAGAGCACACTTCCAAATTTCAAAACACGTTAGTTTAGCACCGCGGCATCGTTGTTGTTACTAATATGGATTAGTTTACTTTTTCTTGTCGATATAAAGAGATATGGACTCTAGAAACTACAAAATAGTTGCAACATAAAGGTTTTTCTTAGAAACTCTTTTACCGTGTAGTTTCATTAATACAAGTTTGATGGCTTCTGAGATAAAAAGTATCAACGTTATCAGTAGTGTCACAGTATGTGCTTTCTGAACATTGGTTTAGAAGTGTTATCGATTTGATCATTTTTAGGTGGTCAGACTAGGAACGTTGATTGCAGGCTTTCGGCTTCGCTGCTTGAGACCGAATTTCAAATGGCAATCTTAAATTGTTTAGCGTTTACCCTATTACGGGCTCTCGAGTCTCACTGGATCATTTTCAGCCAGTGATACCTTTGAAAGCTCTGATATAGCTTCAGTAATGTATTTTGTTGTTATTCACACATTGTCATATACGAACGCGCTTAATATTTGGGTAAAAATTCGTTTTATGGCTCCCCTGAATTTAGAAGTTTGACAGAGACACATGTGTCTTGTTGGGAAAGTCATATTGTAGCAAAAATAAATTAGAATCCTACACACTATGACGGGTAACGCGGGCTTGAGTCGGCTACGTTTATTTCGCACGACAATAGACACAACGATAACTAGAACATTATAGAAAACCAGTACTTGCTGCACCTAACCTTACCAAGTAAAGAAACCTTTTAGCTTCCGGGAAAATAATATTACACCAAACGTCTTAATCTTTACTTTATTACGATAAAATGTAAGAAACCTCAGAGACGGTGTGTTTATCGCGCGGTAGCGATGGTACACAGTGTTGTTTCCGGCGTACTATTGCATTCGAAGTGTAGTAACTAACTTGCAAAAAAGTAGTTGAACCAGTTCCAAACTTCCTACCTATCATAAAGAAAGACGTTGTTGAATGATAAATCCACAAGCTTTATAACCAATTTTTCTATCATTTCATGGTTAGGAGCATAGGACAGGTGATGCTATTCACGTCACAGCTTTTAGCGGTAAGCATTTTACAAACGAACAGTATGAGGAGTGCGAGTGTCTGCTACTGGAAGAAAGTAAATAATAATGAAAATTAAGGCAATTTCATTAATAATATCACTTTTCCTTTAAAGTAAATGCGTCTATGTATATTCCTCATAGTTTTCTATCAGCAATTTTTCTTCGAACGGTTCATTTTACTATTGTTGTGCGTAATAAATATGGCCGACTTAAGCGCGCGGTGCCTGTTACAGTGTGTGGGCTTCTAATTTTTTGTGCTACATCATGACGTTTGCCTACGAAACAAACGTGTCAATGTTTCTCTTCTTACGATTTTCTATACAACAACATACCCCTAACCCTTTACTTCAGGGGAAGCAAAAACGCAAAAATCGAATCTTAACCAATATTTGCTTTAAGACTAATAACGGGTCACTCCTTGTGACTTAATGAACTTAAGTGACAAAGTACATTAAGACCATGAGAAGGCCCGATAAAAAACTACTACAATTAAAAAAAAAAAAACCTAATACGTTCGACCGTGTATCTGATGCACGCTCTTTCTCTCTCAATTTAGTCTTTCATACCCTTTACAAATTAAAAAAAGGTGCTTTGATATAGTCAACAAAAACTTAAGCTTACAGCCTTGTAAAGCCTTGTTGAATTTCCTTGAAAATTAGGAAACGCTACCCCTCCACGTACAGACATTTGTATCTTACTTTAGAAGCTTACCTTAGTTAATCTTTGGACGAAGTCCCGATGGTGTTACTGACCCCCTCGGTGATTGAAGTATTAGTTTAACTGCTCTCCGTGAGCGCTAGAAGATCCAGAAGAAAGTCTCCACAGTGCACTGAATGGTTTGCATGTGGCTTGTCTGCTACTTCCGGTGAGTTGCATCCAGAACTTGAACTTTATAAGTTCATTACATGTGAGTCGTGACGCTCGACGATAACGGGGTATTTTGTCAGTTTAGCACACCGCACCGTGAAGTTACTAGAACATTTCGTCAGAATTCTCTGGAGTAACTGATGCCGCTATGCAATATGTTTTTCCAAAGCGGAAAGGCAAAAAATTCAGGAAGACAGAGACACTGACTTCTAGCGAGTATAGTGTACATGAAAGCCAGATTGCACAGTAAGCTAGCAACTCATTTAAGTTATCTTTATTTTCTCGAAATTTTCCCTGGTATCAAATCGATATTTCTCTCTGCAATTACACAAGATGTGTTAAGCATAAAAAATAACCGGAAAATACGCACTGCATATAAACAGCGTAATTTTGTATGAAAAAATCTTAGGATCGCTGCACACGATAGTCTTATGTCTTATATTTTTACTTCACCGCGTTCGAAGACTTCGTACTGTCCTTGCAAACACGACTGCGTGTCAGCGAAAAGTTTCGATAAAATGTTTACCGTCGTATTCTGTGGCTTGGCCATTGTTACTAGTGCAATGTCTTGTGTCTTTTCAAAATTTTAGAGAATGTCGTCTGAGAAAGCAGTGCTCTTTTTTGTTTTTAGTCAGACACACAGCAACGCATTCGAACACGGTGAAGTGAAAACGCAGGACAAAAGACTATCGTTTGCAACGGGCTTTAGGGTCACGAATACATTTCAAATTCCCTATAGAAAGCGCTTTCGTTTCCTCAACTTTTCTAAGCGGCAATACTGTATATTAGTACGACATTATGCCCAAGCGTTGCACACTTGCCAGTTTTTACCTTCGCCATGTAGGTTATGTTTTCGATGGATTTTTCTTTTTGTCTGCCTGTCTTTCACCAAGATAACTCAACAAATTATGGACGAATTTTGACGAAATCCACAGGGATTGTTAGGTAATTTAGGAGTAACAGATGTTTAACTTTTGGTGAAGATCCGTCCATCCGTTTGTTTGTTCGTCTGCCTCATTTTTCTCAATGTCACAACTCAAAAAGTTACTAACGGATTTTAATGAAATTGACATGAGTTGTTAGTTATATAACGAAGAGTATATGACCAAATTTTTGGAGTGATCTGTTTGTTCGTTTGTTAGTGACTGTTTCTAATTTTATGCTTGTTAGCACAATAACTCAAAAAATTATGAATGGATTTTTCTGAAATTCATAGGAGTTGTTAGTAATGTTAACAGACATGTATGATTAAATTTTGGTGCAGATCGGTCAGTTCATTTGACTCATGTTTGTGAGCGGCATAATTCAAAAAGTTATAAACGGATCTTCACGAAAATTGCATAAGCTGTTAATACCATCAGAGAGCACAAATGATTAGATTTTGGAGTTGATACAAAGAAAATTATGGTTGTAAAGCCAAATTGAATTTTCGTTACTGTTGTCTCGCTTGGCGGAGGCATGCGCTCTCAGAGTGCTCTAGCTTACGAATACGAATGCCGAATACAATAGGGCATAATACATATAGGTTAGTTGATAATATACCGACCAGTGAGCAACGATTGAATTAGAATACCCGAAGAATGATATTTGGGCCAAAAAATGTGCTTAAAATAATAGCAAAGTTACAAATGGGAAGCTGGTGGGACCAATCAACATCGAGTTCCCTTATTACCTCCGCCGAGGAGGTTATGTTCACGTCGTGTTTCTCTGTTATTCTGTTTGCGTTTCTGTCTGTCACCAAGATTACTCAAGGAGTTCGGAACGGATCTTTACAAAATTTGCAGAATTGTTAGTCACGTTAATCGTAACAAATGATTACCTTTTGGTGAAAATCCGTTCATCTGTCTGTTTGTTTGTCTGTCTCCTTATATTTTCTTAGGGCCATAACTCAAAAACTTATGGACCGATTTTCATGAAATTCATATGAGCTGTTAGGTATATTACAAAGAGTAAATAATCAAATTTCGGGAATGATCTGTCCGTTCGTTTGCTTGTCGCGATGTTTGATTTTATGCTTGTTAGTATAATAACTGAAAAGTTATGGATGGATCTTTATGGAATTAACACTAGTAGTTAGTAATGTTGGAAGACATAGCTGTTAAAATTTTGATGATGATCGGTTGGCCTGTTTGTGTGCTTGACTTATGTGTCACAATGATTGTTAGCAGCATAACTCAAGAAGTTTCGAACGGATCTTCAGGAATATTACAGGAATTGTTAATACTATCAAAAGGCGCAAATTATTAGGTTTTTGGTACTGATACAAGGAAACCATAGTTTCAGAACCACTTTGAAATTTTCGTTGCTGTTGCCTTGCTTGGCGGAGGTAAGCGCTCTCTAGTATTAGTTTGTGTCAGGCAGAGGGCCGTCCTCTCCAATTGGCTGCGCAGGGTGTAAAATTTTCGGCAGCTTGTGCTGCATGTACGTCCGTCACAGATGCATTAATGAAGCTCATGTTGACATCATTTTGAAAATTAATAAATGCTCTCGGCAAACATCAGGGGACAGTGAGACGTTGAGTTACTTCTCATTCGGCATTGTTTCGGAGCTGAATCGACTGGCATTGTATGCATCACTTCGAAAATGCGGGTTTTCGCCTCTAACATTGAAGTCAGTTATACTTGTGCAACTAGCGCTTATTACTATGTACTTGTGTCACTGCTCATTAAATCGTGCTAAGTCATTGTGAAAATTTCTTCAGTTTCTTATTTACCACCACGTTATCTAGATCACGGCTGCCATCGTTGCACTGAAGAAATTTAATTTTTAAGTTCAACGAATACCACTGAATTTCTGCAGGAGTAGAATTTTTCATTGTCACCCGCAGGGAGTTTGGTAAGTTGACCTAGATGTGATCCATGCCAAAAAACTAGGCCTAGTTGGCCATCACAAATGACGGCGTAGAATTAATTTGCCTTCACCGAAACAGATTGTCTTACGCCACGAAGCGTTCTAGTTACCTTCGCCAAGGAGGTTATAGGTTATGTTTTCGTCGCGTCTGTCTCTCTGTCTGTCTGTTTGTCACCAAGATAACTCAAAAGTTATGAACCGATTTGAACGAAATTTACAGGGATTGTTAGGTATGTTAGGAGGAACAGATGATTAACTTTTGGTGAAGATATGTCCATCCGTTTGTTTGTTTGTCTCATTTTTCTCGATGCTATAACTTAAAAAGTTATGGATAGGTTTTTATGAAATTAACATGAGTTGTTAGGTATATCACAAACAGTAGATGACCAAATTTTGGTAATGATCCGTTGGCACGTTCGTTCGTTTGTCACTGATTTCAATTTTATGCTTGTTAGCACAATAACACAAACAATAATGAATGGATCTCTATGAAATTCATAGGGGTTGTTAGTAATGTTAGAATACATAAATTATCAAATTTTCTTGCAGATCGGTTTGTTCGTTTGCATGTTTGACCCATGTTTGTCTTACCCTTTATTAGCAGTATAACTGAAGTTATGAACGGTTCTTCAAGAAAACTACACGTGCTGTTATTACTATCAAAAGGCACAAATCATTTGATTTTGGAGTATATACAAAGAAAATTATGACTTCAGAGCCAATTTGAATTTTTTGCTTCCGTTGCCTCGGTTGGTGGAGGTATGCGCTCTCAGAGTGCTATAGTTTCATTTATGATATTAAGCGATTTGGGATACAAACATTGTTGCCTTTCATTATGAATGTTGTGAATGTGTTTTTTTTTCTTGATAATCGCTTTTCCAAATTAAGGAAAAGGAAAAAATATATTGTATGATAATTTCTTTTTCCTAATAGTTTCTAAAATAGTTGTATTACCACGACTCTAAAAATACAGCTCTTGGGGCTCAAGATATCCTTTAAAACAGTGGTTCTTAACGTGGGGGGCGCACCCCCCAAGGGGCGCGTGAACGGACTGGGGCCCGAGCCTCCGCAGTTTAAACCTGATTTACATTAATCATCTTTGCCAAGGAAGCTATGATTTTGTCGTGTTTTCTGTTTGTCTGTTTCCAATATAGCTCAAAAAGTTATGAACGGATCTTTATCAAACTTATATACAGAGATTGCTAGGCATGTTAACAGTAACAGATGATCAGCTTTTGGTGGAAATCCGTTCATCTGTTGGTTTGTCTGCCTATTTTTTTCTTTGCACTTTAACTCGAAATGTTATGGATGGATTTTCATGAAATTCATGTGAGTTGTTAGGTTTATTAAGAAGAGTAAATGACCATACATTTGTGGTGATCTGTTTGTTCGTTTTTTTTTTTGTCGCTTGGTTTGATTTTCCGCTTGTTAGCTCAATAACTCAAAAATATCAATGAATCTTTACGAAATTTGCATGACTTGTTATTAATGTTAAAAATATGTTTAAATTATGGTGCAGATTGGTTGGTCCGTTTGCGTGTTTGACTTATGTTTATCATAATGTTTGTTAGCAACATAAATCAACTAGTTATGAAGGAATCTTCAACAAAATTGCAGAAACTGTCAATTCAGTGGCCACAAACACAGTTTATCCCTGTGCCCCAGAAAGAAAGTTATTGCATAGCCTAATTCTCCGATATTTTTGCTTATGCATTCTTTGCCGTATGGGAGGAGAGAGGAAGTCGGTAAGGCACAGGGAGAAAAGAGGGAGTAGAAGCAAACAGGGAATTGGCCGAGTCACCCCCAGCTAACGGCTATGTGTCATTAGCATTTGCAGAGCCACCAGAGTTACGAGAGCAACGGGCAATGCACAGTTGGCAGGGTCCCCAGCGCGATCGTTGTCCCAACTGTTTTCCCAATAGAATGTACCCGGAAAAACCCCCGTATCGGGGTGATCTCAGTTGCTGGAATATAACTGTAGGCAGTGGTATATTAAGTGATATTTCATTGTACTAGCTAGTCTATTGTACAGTTTTTAACTAAGAGTGAAGCAGTTGGGCCAAGAGTTGTGCGCGACGTAACCTCTAACCTCTGCTCTTGAATGCTGAATGAAAAGCTGTGGCATTTGTGAGTGGCTCACTGCTGCATACGTCACAAGCACGTAAACTTTGTGAAAATACTGTTTTATATACTGTGGGCATGACGTGTGTTGCTCCACCTCTGAGCCACGCAGTCCGTCTGTGATCCATCGGAGCTCAAGCAGAGTACACGTACGTTGCGGTGGCCCACAGGCCTATACTTTTCTACATTTTCATTTATTTTGGCACCGTACAAAAAACCACTATGGCATCACAATGGGTCGGAGAAAGCTTACGAATGAAGAAAAGACTCGGACCCCTAGCCCCAATCGAGGAGGGAGTGCGATGAATCGCATAGCTGTCGCACTGAATGTCAGCTGAGTGTCTCTCTTCAAACTTAACAATCGGCTACCGCATTCTCAGCCAGGACCATACCGCTACGCAAACTGAGTTGTGGGTGCAAGAGAAAGACAACAGCAAGGACTGCCAAGGTGTTGGTGAAAGAGGCGAAGCTTGCTGTTGTCTTTCTTTTGCACCCTCATCACACTTGGCGTGGCGGTATGGGTCCGGCAGGTAGCGCGGCAGCTGTTTTTTTTCTAAGCTTGAAGAGAGACAGTCGGCTGACATTCAGCTCGACAGTTACGCAGCTCACGGCACTCCCTGCTTGATTAGAGTGAGGACTCGAGTGGTAAGCTTGTTCGACCCATTGTGATATTGTGGGGGTTTTTAGTATGGTACCATATCAGTGAAAAAGTATATAGTAGAGTTGAGGCGCATGCACCAGAGTAACATACGTGCACGGTACTCTGCTCGAGCTCTGATAGATCAAAGAGTAACTTTGTTGCGGGGATTTGTATTTAGTACGGGGGTGGCGCAAAACACGTCATACGACCCTCCTCTCATATGGCGGGGAATGCGAAAGTAATGTTATTGGCGAATTATGCGATAACTTTATTTTTGCGTAACAGGGGTAAACTTTATTTTTGCGGTACATGGGTACACTTTGTTTTTTTGCGGCCACTGTACTATCAAAAGGAACAAATGATTAGATTTTGGTGTTGATACAATGAAAATCATGGTTTCAGATCCAATTTGAATTTTTTGTTACCGTTGTCTTACTTGGTTCGTTTGGTCGTGTGTTTTGTACAACATTTATTTAAAAATACTAAGGGGAGCTCGAAGGAAAAAATGTACATCTAAGGGGGGCGCGGGAGTAAAAAGGTTAAGAACCACTGCTTTGGAACATCCCTGTTAGTCACATTAGAGTTACTGCAGAAGTGCTGCATGGTAATCGCTGTCTTATGTATCCGCATATAGCTAAAATTTCAAGTTCTTTTTTGTAACCTACTTGCTACAAGGCAGTAATTCCCTTGCCGTACTCAAAGTAACTCTCATTTTTAACCCTGCCAGTAAGACGCTCCTTAGCAATATTTTTCCAATACTCCCAACCAAAAGCTTAGCAGACAAAGACAGTTTTCTACCTCGTAACTTTAGCATTATAAAGCTTGCATGAGTCCCGGCGGTCACAATTTTAACGTCGAAGATTTAATCGCG
>LQNS02277602.1:16424321-16449571 GCA_001587735.2 Parhyale hawaiensis
CAACGCCGTTCATATAAAACTTCATCTCTAAAAGGTCTTCTCTTTTACCCGGTGTCATTCATGCGGAAGATTGTCTGAAAATGATTTATTTTTATCGCCGTTTGCGCAAAAAAGCTCGCTTTCTTGCAACTTTTTTTTGCAGCCTGTCTTTCGCAATAGGTTCCATCGGTTCAAGTTATTAATGTTTTCGATTTTATGGTCCCAGCACTGCACTGACGTTTGTATCAGAATGCTGATAAATATCATGAGTTTTATACTTCTCAGTTGTTTCCAACATTCGTGATCAAAATACAGTTACCACTCAGCGCTTCTGTGTTCCTCGCACACGTAAATATTTAGGTTTCTTGGCTGCTCTCGCTGAACTCTCAAACAAGCTATTACTTTTTAATTAATTACCCCATATAAGCTGCTCGCTGCGAAAACGCAACAAACAGTATCATGTTACTGTTAGAATAAAATACAACGTTCGTTCACTCGAAATGTATGAATCATAGCAGATCACATACGGTTAAATAAGGGCAATAAACTGACCTCAGCACAAAATGGGTGGCGTGCATGACGCCACCTGGGCCTCGTCCGAAGAATCATGAAGGCAGTCAAGGTAAGGTAGGTCCTTCCTCTGAGACTATGCGATGTGGATGTCCCAGTCTTATGTAAGCAAGCCTTCTTAAAACTTGAGACGATACAATAGCGGCGCTTCTGGTTCAATAAGGAGTGGCTCCAATATGTGCTGTACGCTGCGGCTCAACCTAACGCCGGGACACATATGACTTTCTACTCCCAACTGGTTGCGCGGATGTACAGCTCTCGCGCCGTTTTGATACATATTTAAAATCGGTAGTATAGATACCGAGGCATAAATGGCGACCCAGTTTCGCATCCTTGCATCAAATTGTTTGTTTAAATACCTAGTAAAGAGTATAGGCCTAAGCTATGCATTCTGTGAGGTTACAATAGCCAGTGCATAAAATGATTGAAGTATAAACAGCTTAGTCGTGAGGACGAGGCAGCTAGCTAGTTTTTGCTACTAAATACTGCACCATAAAGTAGTTTATTTGCTTGCAAAAGCAAAGTGTTTATTGATTGAGCAATTTGATTTTTGTAGACTATGCAGCCTTCCACTATATGAAATGGTGTTGCGTCATGCATGGAGACAGTAAAACGGGAAAGAAAATGGAGAAAATCTCATTATCGTTGTTCAGACACAAAAAGAAATGCAGATAAGCGTATATGGAAAGAAATTCTTTCAAAAAGCCTCTTACTGAGTCTACATACTGTTTCTTGTACGGCGGGTGCACACTAATGTAAAAGTTGCCCAGTCGCTCAACTTTGTACTTTGGCGATCACGTTGCCGTGACTACAACTTAAAGGACGTTTGAATGCCGCGCTAAAACTGTATACCGCCGGTATGCGTCATTACCAATAAAAATTCAATAGGAAAGAAGGTGTTCTTAAAGATTGCCCATTGCCGCTTGTCATAGCGTACAAAATGCAAGAAACAACACATATTTTAAATATTCCCAGTAATGGTTGCACTGCACAAGCCGAAACCTTGTTCGCGGAAACGTAATCGGATATGGAATGGTGTGGTGGTGTAACGTTTGTATTAGTAGTGTGCACCCGCCATAAGAGTCCTCTTGCAGGGGAATGTTACTTCTATAACTTAGCTAATCCTTCCCAATGGTCTGCAGACCATGCAATGCCCAGTAGGAGGTACGGTCTACAGCCCTACAGTGCCTCAAGACTCGATAGGAAAGCAAGAGGCGCGTATTCCCCACCTCCTCGGTGGCTCAATTGATGCAAAAGAAGTTTCTGCAAAACTTGCTGCCGCGCGCCAGGGCCTGTGCTTTCAGAAATATTGGATAGATTCTTGCGTGGCCGTTTCGATCCATCTCGAAAATGAATGCACTGCAGTCCTCTCTAAATTTCGCTACAGACTTGCGGTTTATTTTCAATGACATAGTTGACCGAACTTTTAGTGAGAAATGCTTGGCTGTGTTGCATAGTAATTAACTTGACTACGTTGTAGATCGCATTAAACTGGCCTGAGTTTAGTTCTGAGAGTAATATTCGTAGAGGAAGCTTTGCTAAATTTTTGGAACTGTAAAATGAATGTGCATTTTTACCGCAAGAGATTTGGATTTGCATCAGCGAGCTGAATGAGTTAATACCCTGTATCTGTGACTTCGGTTCGAAAGTTAATTTTCACTGCCAACTTATAATGTAGAGAAAGAGAGAGTCCACTTGAAGTCTCATGGAAATACATAACCCGAGGAGCAGCAGAGTACGGCCACGCACCACACTGTTGCCTCGACAGCACCGCTTTCGCTCAACAACAACGCCATGTGGAGAAAGTGGTAGCAATTCGCAACTGCAGGAAACACTAAACAGTTAGTAAGTTCTAAAGTTTTCATTCAAAAGGAAAAGTTAACTTGACAGCACACCCCAAGTGGGAAACCCACAAGCACTGGTTCGTGCTGTAGATAAATATATGCCAGCGAGTATCAACGGCTGCAGTCGACCACAGGTCGTCATGAGCTACGGCTACGGAAGGCAAGAGCTATGGCGATGGAAGGTTCTGATAGAACGAGTTGTGACCCCCAACCATCATCCTCATTCTTGATTAGGGTCAGTAACCGTCAGCGGCATCAGGGCACTACAGCATACTCTGACCACAACCCAGATCAAGAGCAAAAAAGCTCGCCCGTTCGGCGAACGGACGCGAACCGGAGACCTTCAGTGTCTATACTGGACAACCCAAGGTGTCTTTTTGTGACCACCTTGCGGATGATTCCGCCTGGTTCCTTATGATCCGTGCGATTTTACGACCACTTTTTGGCGTGATTCTGATAGCGATCAACCGTGATCAGTGGTGAAAATTGATCGCACCGTGATTTCCTCTGCGGGCTAATCATGCGTGATCATAGAGTGATTTCAGTCGTAGACAAGCAAATATTCAAATTTAAAATGCAAGTTCATAATGTTTCCTTATATTCAAGGATAAATTAGATAATATTGTTATGACTGTTTATATTATTGAATTACAAACTTTTAGTTTCGTTAGTTTTATGCGTGTGCATGTTTAAGATTCATTGAATACTGCTAGTTCACTGATGTACTGACTTCAAAACAAATGAGAATTTCTAAAAAGTCCATTCCCCATCATCTTCCGTGTAAATACAGTAGGAGTCTAATGTTCGAAAATAGACATGGCGTCTCCGGCTTGTTTACAAATTCATTGACCTTTCTAGTGCTATTCAGTGATAACGATGATCATGGTAATTCTGATCACGAATGTGGCCACAAAAAGACGCCTCTAGCATCGCGCAACTGCAGATATAAGATACCATCAAACAGCCACTTGTCATCACGAATGATATATGCTGTACTTCAACAGCTGTTTTACGCAGCTTCAGCTTTTTCATTCCAGTATATTGCATTTGTAACACCTTGACTGTCACTCACGACATAATGTCAACACCAAGAGTGGCATTTGAAGATCATGTGCAACTCTATTACTTTGAGCAAAGAGTTCCCGAGAGCACCTTTCAACATACTGTACATTAATACATGGATACTTTGCGTGTCTATTGTGGTCAATGTCCACTTGAATCGTTTCCTAGATTTTGTATTAGGTGTCTTACTTAGACGGAGTGACTGCTCCCAGGCTACCTGGCAGTGACTCTTAGAAAGTTAGCTCTTAACTGCCGAACGCGGCAATCTGAGAGACCATAAATAATGCTACTGTCTGTTCTATAGTTCTATTAACTATTATTCCATGCATGTAGTTCGGGATCAGATTCACTAGTAACGCATTTCCTATTTTTCAGTATTGCAGTTATTTTTGCAGTCGTACTGAGCTCGCATTTTCGTCTCTTCTAGAGGGAAAAGTGAGTAGGTGTGTCCTCCTAGTAACGTTGGCGTGACTCTTTGATTTCTGTTGCCGCTTTCCCCAACAGAGTTAATGGAGATTAAAGAAGTTCGAGCAACAGCGCTTTTATCGCTTCTATTTCGGTGCCTGCGCTGGTAGTGCTTCTTTCATCAGCCTATTTTTGCAGTGATTTCTCGTAAGATTTTCGCACACAGCAACAAGTGCTTTGTTTTTCAATATGTGGCAACTGTAAATATTATTTTATATTTTTTTTCGCGAACAAAGAAGTTATACTCTATCACCTGTGGTTCAATCATTCACTATTTGTCCGACTTTAAGACAAGATAATCTTCAAAATAAAAAGAGAAAGCCGGTGGGGTCATAATTCATTACTTTTGAATAGTAAGGAGGATCATTGGAAAGGAACACAGAGCTAGCTTATTTCTTTTAAACGAACTTATAGATAATCGAATACCATCGAATCGATGGCACTTCCATCGCTCCATCTTCATCGGAACCAAAAATTGCCAATTTTCATCGACGATGACCTACGATGAAATAATTGTCGCCGATGGCCATCGTAGGGCGTCACAATCGGCGATGGACCATCGCATTAACACATTTTAAAAATCCAAACATCTCAGACCACAAACATTGTACAAAAGCAGCATCTCTCATACCCTCGACCTATGTGCGATTTTCAAACCAGTAATACTATTCCTAGCTGATAAAAAGTGCGAAATGTAAGGCCCATGTTATTCATTGACATGGTTAGGTCTGCGAAATGCATTAAAATAAACTTTCTAACCCCCTCTTTGTTTTAATGTTGCTAAAAATGAATGTTTCAAGCTCGTAAGGCTGTTTTTCTGTAGTTTTAGCCTTGTTTCATCGACATCGGAAGTACAACCGATGACGATGCCCATCGTATGCCATCGCCGATGGCATGTTCAGTCATTTCATCTGACCATTTCTTCCTCAAAACACCATCGCCGATGGAGAAAATGGCCATCGCCGATTGTGTGATAAAATTTCCATCGGACCATCGTTATCGCCGATGGATTTTTTGCGATGTTCCATCGTAGCATCGTAGTTTTTCTAATAGCGATGGTCTACACACCATCGCCATCGTATAATCGCCGATGGCCAGCGTGCCTGGCTCTGGACAGCATAATGTTGGACAAGTCGAAGATGCGACTGCGGTATCGTAATAGGTCGAGTAGGAAGGAACGTTCCCGTGTTCCGGTTCTCGTGTGCACGGGCTTTTTAACACTTCCACTGCGGTGACTTTGACCTTCTATTCCTGAACGCCGTCAAGTACTGAAGTGAATAATAGATTTCATTTTTGATCCTGGTTATGTAGTGAGGAAGCACGCCATTCAAACGGTATCTATTGGTCCTGATAGTAAATTAAATACTGTACCTATGATCTAGGATTATTTTTATAATTAATATAGCTTACGTATGGCACAAAGAATGCGGACGTATTGGTCGATAAATTCCCTGCATAATGTGATCGTTGACGGAATCATTCGTTATTTTGTGTCTGAGCGAACTCAGAGTGTGTGTTGACGGTTTTTTTTAGTGTCTCAGTCGCAATGGAGCCTGACGTTCCTCAGGGTGGCGTACTTGGCCCGCTGCTGTTCGTTCTACAGTATATACAAGTGACATGCTCACTTCGCTAGAGAACACGATGATCAACTATGCCGACGATTCCACTTTGATAGCAGTGATACCTGTCAAAAGCATGAGTAATGCTGTCGCCCAGTCTCTCAATAGGGACTTGTCGCGCATTAGTGCATGGCGCTCGGACTGGACTATGAAGCTGAATACCAGAAAGACCACGTCTATGATTGTCAGTCGGTCTCGGACACCTTTACCGCAGCATCTGCATCTAAAGATAGATGACATTTTGTTTTAAGAGTGTAGCTCCTTGGAGATTCTCGGTATTGCCTTTGATATGAAACTTACATTTGAGCTGCATATTAGCAACTGATGTCATGTGCTTCCAGTAAGATTGGGCTCCTGCGTAAGGTGAATTCTGTGGTTGGTGACAGTAAGGTTGTCCGCATATGCTTTTATGCTTTCTTACTGCTTGTGTTTGAGTATTGCTCACCGGTCTGGGCTTCCGCTGCTGACAGTCACTTGCGTAAACTGGACCGACTTGTTAGTTCAGCCAGCAGGCTGTGCGCCGAAAATGATCCAATGCATCTGTCCCATATAGGAAAGAGGTGGCCGGACTCTGTATTATAGGTTTACAAGAATGAAAGACATTAGTTGATTCCTTCTCTCCCGGCCCTCAAGGTCTCAACGAGGATTACACGTGCTGCGGTTGACGCGCACTCTTTCACTTTGGAGACTGTTAGATGCAGAACTCGTCAGTTCAGTCGGTGCTTCGTGCCCTGGTCTGTTGGGGTTTGGAATTCATTGCATCGGCTTTTGGTCGTGTGGGCCTGCAGGCGTTTAAGTTAGCTGTAAATGATGCTAACATACAGTATTTCACTGCTTTAAAACTATTTCACACAGTAGTCTCAGACGAGGAGGTCGCAATATTCAAGATACTCAGCAATAATGTAGATACATGTGCTTAAGGTACCCAGCATTTTATAACACGTAGGTAATAACGATGCGCCCTTGAAATAATTATTAATTAGCGGCGTGAAGTGCCGTATAAAGGCGTTTCCGTACTAATTCCTAGAGGAGGAAGGCGGGATGCGAAGCAAATGTACTTCCCGGCCGAGCTGAAGTTAATGGCTTCATTTGAGCCGTGATGGCTAAAAGGCTACGGCCTTTTATCCTTTATAATGTAAAGCGCATCTCGTCGAGGCTTAAGTTGATGTTATTTCTTAACGAGAGGTCCTTAAAACGACGGTCGTTTGGATCACACGAGAAGAACTGGCACCTAAAAAAGTCTTTATTTCATTGCTCGTTGCCTCAATGAAAGTCGGGGCAAGGACATCAGTGAGGGATGATGCTCTCTGATGCGGCCGAATGGGGTCTTTTTATTTCTTCTCATAAAACGGAAGTCGGAAGAGGGTCTTCCAAGCTGCATAACAAAGCTTCGGTAGCACCTTTAGGTATTTTTCTACTCCTAACAACACGCTTTGGTAGAGAAACTCGACAAAGAAATGTTCCTAGCAGCAGAACTACGTTTTGAATAACTCTATTACATATGGTTCCCTGGATACTGCATTCGCGACTGTTCATGAAGGCTACAATAAAATTTTTCCATCGCATAACAGAGCTGGAGCACCAACTTACGCATGACGTTTCACTGGTGATATCAGAATACTCTTCGAGCTTCAGCTATAATAGAAAGTCCTTTCGGCTGCATAACAACTCATTACATTCCCCTACTGATGCTGGTACGCTTTCCCAGAACCAGATTCGAACGGAAGCCTTTCCAGCTCGAGTGTTTTTTTCACACTGCACAAAAAGATCGATTGAAATTGGCTGTCGATCGTGCTGCGGTGCTACTCCAGCTCTGCAAGGGATCGGACAGTAGCTGTGCAAGGGATCGGACAGTAGCTGTGCAATGGATCGGACAGTAGCTGTTTTCGGCAAAAGTGTCTCAGTTCGTGCAGTAAATGCTTTCATGTTTTAGAGCAATTAAGTGACATACCCTAACGAAAATCGAGGCAACTGTGGCGCCCCGCAGAAGCTGAATTACAGCTTTAGCTTGTTAATTTTTCACATGTTGTGGATGAATGTTTCTTCCTTACTAATGGATGGCAACGGTACACATCTCATGCTTCTTCAATTTCCAAGAAAGGTGTATAATAATAGCGAGGCAGTTGTCTCCAGCGCTATCAGTGATATCAAAATAGAATCTCACTGTATTACGTTATATCTCTGCCAGCACCAATCATGAGCATGATTCTTCAACGGAAGGATAAGCCTGCCACCACAACTTTAGTTCATTTTCTTAGTTTATCAGTGTTTCCGTGATTCGATAATCGTACGATGCCGTAGTTGGGGGAAGTTCAGCTGCAGGTTTCCAGGTCTATATAGCTGTGAGGATTTTAGTCAAGATCACAGTGCACAAAACTAATATCGGAGACTGCTCAGTATCGTCTAATTTTTTTTTTAAGTGTGCTACAACACTGTGCTCGGTTTTCAGTGTTACTTAACGCAAGCAGAACATAAATTGCCAATGCTCTGTAATTTGCGGTTTACTCAAAACCGAAACGTTTCATATTCCTGGACATTGAGGTGACTTATTTGCAGAAACAGCTGCCACCCTATGTTTTATTATAGCAGAGAAAGGGAATCATATTTAAAACAATATGCAAGGCAATCCCGAGGTTGCTGCAGAATTTAATTCTGTGTCTATTGGTGGGGAAATGAATATCGTGGCCCCTCGCGAGTTGATTTAGAACACTAGTACAGTTAATAGTTTCAATTCAAGGTAAGGTCGCATTGCTAAAATTGGCCTTGAATGTTTTTGCACATTTCCTACTGTATAACGGGAAACACTTAGAAGAACTGTCAACGGGACCCAATTAAAAACTAGACTTTCGTATCATCCTGGGTTTGTTATTTCGACAATTTAAACTGCGATCATTTTTATTGGGTCCCAAATTTTACTTTGCGTTCACTCTGGTAGAGAGTGGGCGGATTTGCGTGCTGGAAGCTGTTACACATTTTTGCGTCCATTGTAAAGCCTGGAGAACAAAAGTCAATTGGTGAGGCGAGGCCATTACGGCACTCAAGGGAGGGGGTCAGTTTGGACGAGAGGCCCGTGATGAAGCCATCAGGAGTCTTGATGGTCGCTTAAAGGTCCTCAAAAATGCTCATGGTCGAGGATAGGCTTTGTTTCCCTAAAATTTTATGTGCAGTCTGGCCACAGTACAGAGAGCTTGGTGCTCTAGTGCTATTGATTTCCTTGCTTCCCATAGCAGCAGACGCTTGTTCATTGGTTTGCCAAGTTCCTTGCTTCGTAAGATCGTAAACTTTACTTTTGTTAGCACTTGTAACTGTAAAGAATTCCTTGTTTTCGATAGCAGCATTCGCTTGTTCTTCAGTTTAGAAAATATTTTTGCCTCCCGAGAAAATAAAAGGCATGGTTTGATAGGTTTATTACACACAGACACATTGATACAATACAATCACGTTTTGGTAAGTAAGAGACAATAATATTGCAATGATGTATCTGCATAGCCACTAGAATTTTTTTTAAGTTAAGTATAACTTCTCGGGAAAACGTAAAACAAAGGCTAAATACAAACGAATTTTATTGAGAAGCAGTGCAATTTGAAAACTGTAGAGCGTTTTTCAACGTCATCTTGCACATTAGGGAAATTGAGAACAGAACGTCTCATTTCGTAATTTTGTTGGGGAATAAGTGGACTGAAATGCCTTTGAACTGCTTCTGGATGATTATTTAACTCAAATCGAAAAAATTAAATGAAGAATAGTTATAGACATCCTGAAATTGCAACATTTTCAGAGTAGAGTACATATCACTGCAATTCATTTGAGGTATATTGTTAGCGTTTCGTTTAACGCGAAGTATTCACCAAAGTATGTTGTTCAATATTACTTCAAGCTTATGAATATGACATCGTGGGGCTCCAACCCATATGACGATATCCTAGACCAACACTGAGTGACCTAATGAATAATAAACTATTTTTTTTTAGTGATTCACGGTCAACATAGTAGGAAATTGCATAGATTATACCAAGAACTCTGCTCAGTTTACGCCCTACTTCCTCGATGTGGACTTTAAAATTCAGCCGTTCATCTAAAATCAATCCAAGATACCTTATCTGAGGCACCCAATCGAGTTGATTATTGTTAAAGAAGATAGGTGGCAGCTGCGGGGGAGTAAATGGAAAGAACAGCATTAACTTGGTTTTATTTTCGTGGGCTGTTAATCTATTTTGAATGAACCATTCGGACAACACATTTATGAAATTTTGTATATCGGCGATAGCAACATAAAAATTATAACTATTGGTGTAAAAAAAACGGCATCATCCGCAGACAATACACAGTTCATGCAGAGGGTAGTTACAGTATATCATTGATAAAACATTGAAAAGTACCGGACCTAGAATGCTTCCTTGAGGAACACCTGAAGTAATTGGTAATGTATGAGATTTGGTATCGTTACAGATCGTATATTGGTCATTTTTAGACAGGTAGCTTTTTATCAGTGCATTTGCAGCGCGCCGAACGCCATAATGATAATAGTTTTTTTTAGTAGAAGTTTTATCTACAGTAACGAACGCCTTCTTGAGATTAACGAAGAGACATATAGCTACCATATGTTTTATCATGGAAGCACTTCAGAAGGTTAGTTACAAGATGAAATGTAGCTAGCGTGGTATTAGATTTTGTTCGAAAACCAAAGTGCTTACTGCTTGTTATGTTTTGTGACGAGAGAAAATTTGATAAACTTGAGTGAATAACTTTTTCTTTTTGATTGCCGTATCATATATAAGTTTAGGGCATTTATTCCGATAGCAACAAGTATTGCTCCTGTAGTTTTGTTTAATTTACGAAAATGTAAACGGCATTTGTGCTTGCATATCAATGTATTAATTTCTCTTTGCTCCTAACAAAAAGCTTTATTTGATATAACCTTTTTTCTTTTATTTTTGACACAGAATCTATTTGCGCTAGTAACTGCAGTGGGGCTTCTTACTTGTGCGTAATGCTACTTTGAAATTTAATTTCAGCTTGTGCTAACAAACAATATCCGCAATTGTACTGATATCAAACTATGTCCATTTTTTTCACAACCTCATGCAGAAGCAAGGATGTAGAGGCAACAGTATGATGTGTGCTTGCTCTCGAGGAGCATGTGTGTTTGGTTTCGACCCCGATGTGGTCGCGTGAGAGTGCGCTTATGTGCTCTATATGCTATGCAACTGGCTGTTGGTTTCCATAATGACTCTAATTTCCTTACGATAACTCCTCCTTTGCGTTACCATATCAATTCTACTAAACACAATAAAGCTAGATTGGATGTAAAATTCGGTATCGCAGTAAAATTTGCTAAAATTCAAATTGTTAGTAGCAATTGAAAACGCATGTTTCGGACACAATTGGCCCATCATCAGCAATTCTGAAATCAATAAAGAATATTGTTTTACTATATAGTTAGCTAATTACATGTGAACACAAATCAACTGTAACATAAAACCTAGTTAAGAAGAACTGGTGACCAGGAGAGAGGTGGCACTCTGCACATCTTTCAATTCCGGTTTAATTTTGTGAATATACAATGATTCTATGGTTCTTAAATTCTGCATTCCACTGGTGGAGGTAATTATTTTGATATAATTAATGGAGGCTGCACTATTACACAGAACAGCATCATCCCGGGCGGAGGAATGGGAAGGGTGGATAAAGGTATGCCTTTCCTTAAACTTACACCTCTGTGGTCAGCAACTCGGATAAAAGGCTACAATGTATCACAAAAAAAATAAAAATCCTGGCTTTTCCAAACGTGCTCTAAGCTGTAGAACACGCTGTCGCCGCGCTGTATGAGCACGCTTAGGTGCGCATTTCACATACATCACCGCAAAACGGGCTGAACCGGCACGCGTTCGACTTTATGGTATATTTCCCTCTTACACGCCAAAGCGTGAGGCGTGTTCCACGCCTCTACGCGTGCAAACGTTGGAGAAAATGTGTAGTTGTGTTGAAGTCAGTGAGGACTAGTGATTTTTCGGGTTGAATTTCCAGTGAAATACATTATATGATAACAAACTTCAGACACCCCACATTACCAGGTCTATAGATATCATGGGTAACAAACAATATATATTTCTAAACTGCTTGGCACGTACGCGCATTCAGAGATGTGTGAGTACGCACTGCCCCTAGCACGCATCCGATTTGAGGGTCTAGAGCACGCCTACGTGTGCAATTACTGCACGCGTTTGTGTGCCGGTTCTGGGACAAGCTTTCGGCACGCATTCATGTGCATTTCCAGCATACCTGGCTTCTCTCAGTTAATTAATTAACATAGCGCATTCCGAATTTGGAAGGTTATTTCTGCACTAAGTTTCGAAACGCTAATTTTACACAGAGCTAAACGCTAAGTGATGAGGTCTCCAAAATCTTTAAACCTGAAACTCTCTACTAAGTAACGAGATCTCTTTTCTCTGCACTGTTCAAGAACCATCAATGTAGGTAGAATAACAATCACCTTCACTGTGAGGAACTGTTACTAGCCACCGATCAATTGGTCGGTGGCAACTTTGCTGCTAAAAAAAAGAAAATTAGACGGCGTGTCAACGTTGCTGTTTGAAAGCTTTTCATAGGAAAACTGGCTGCCACAGGTCGTCTAGAAGGTTAAGGGATACGTTAATTGTTGTGACGTCCCTAAGTTTTCTGTTCCTATGGAAATTGATTCTATACTGTCTCTTCGTCGTGAAATTATACGTCATGTCTCTTCTGGTACAGACGCTGCTCTAGATTTATGACGATGTCATTATTTTTTGATAGCATGATGCAAATTTTCCACCTTACTTGCTTGTCATTTTGCTTGTGTGCTTGCTCTTTTGGTTGGTCCTAGCTTCTCTCCTTCACTCTCTTAAGGATTTACATAGGAGAAAATTCATCTACTGCAAAGCAAGATGGGATATCCTGAAATTTCAGTCCTTGGGAATACCATGGCAAATATAGTTTCTGGAATATAAGGTGAGAAGTGGAAGCAGTGCATTTTCTGGGGCCCACTTCCCTTTGAAAAGTAGCTCGGGACTATTTCATATGATTCTTCCTTAGAGCGGGGTAGATGAAAAGTAGTATCTTTGATAGAGTTTTAAATCCTGTCGTGCATGAGCTATATCTCACATTTACCTCCTTCAAGGAGGTTATGTCTTCGTCGAGTTTGTTTGTCTGTCTGTCACCAAGATAACTCAAAAAGTTTCAAACGGATCTTAAAAAAAGTTACAAAAATTGTTAGAGAGGTAAAAGTTGGAGAGTAGTGGGTAATGTAGCGAGTCCTTAGTTTTTGAGGGTAGGTTCCCCTCGCGCCGGCGGGTTATCGCGCCGCCCCTTCCGGTTTCCCAGGCCCCGCCCACTCCGGTTAGCGCCCCCCTGACCCCCGCTAAATCGGTAGTGCATTGGCCGGCATAAACCGGAAGCTCACGCGCGAGGGAAGCCGCGAGGGTAGGTTACCCTCAAAAACTAAGGACTCGCTGCATTACCCACTACTTTGGAGATGAGAAACAAGTTGGTGTTGATTGGTTCGTTCGTGTGTTTGACTTAACGTTTGTCTAAGGTTTAACTCAAAAAGTATTATTGGATCTTCATGAAAAATGAACGAATTGTTTGAAATGTTGAAAGACACAAGTGACCAAATTCTGGTGATGATCGGTTTATCCGCTGTGTGATTTACTAATATTTGTTAAAATGTTGGTCAAAAAATAACTCATGAAGGTAAGTACTGACGGATTTTCCAAAAAATTACAACACCTTTTACTACTGTCAAAAAGTACAAATGACCAGATTTCGCTAGTAATAATGAGGAAATCATAGTTTCAGAACCAATTTTTGTGAGCGTTGCTTTGCTAGCGGAAGTATGTGCTCTCAGAGTGCTCTAGCTTTTTAAATGAATTTCTTCGTAGCAATTAGAGAGGCTCAATCTTCGTTGGAGTTTTTGTTTATTTTGTGTATAATGCATTGCGCTTATGCTTTCCTTCGTGGCAGTAGAAACTTCATGCTGCTCAGAGACCAAAATATATTCAACTAATGGACCCGTTCGTGAAAAAATCATGTAATAATCGATATGTTTGCTCTCTTCTCCGACTTGCCATTCTCACATTTTCCCATTCACGTTCATTAGTAGATCTTTTTCCGTTCTGTAATCTTGCTGTTTCTAGTCTTTCTTGTTACTGTGTCCCATAGGCGCTTCATCTATCTCTCCATTGGTAGTACGCCTTTGTTTTTGAGACTGTAGTGGGCTCGTTCTTCTTTTCAGTTGCCCATTCTCTTTCTTAGTTAAACGTGCGTCTTCCAAAGTAAAATCTTGATTAAAACACGGCAATATACTTGAACGCAACTCCAGTCAGTTTATATGCAGAGTACACAGTATTCATAATACTGTCTTCCATCTTCTATATGATAAAACACAGTTGTTAATCGCTTGCTTACTCGCTTGCTCCAATGTTGGGCCGTCTCTCCGTCCCACTCCATGGGAATAAGATAAGAATAAATTCAAGGGCGTAGCGATCCGATGCATGGGAATAGGTACTAATAAATTTGAGGGTGTAGCAATCCGATGAATGGGAATAAGGTAGTTGGAAATTTGACGGCCCTGGCTCTGGATCTCGGGCTCTGGATCCCCAGCATCTGGATCTCCGGCCTTTGGATCCCGGACTCTGGATCTCCGGCCTCTGGGTCCCATGCTCTAGATCCCGACCTCTATATCCTGGGCTCTGAATCCCTGGCTCTGGATCCCCGGTAGTTAGAGAGGCTCAGTCTTGCTCCTCAGTCTTGGAGTTTTCGTTCCTTTCGTGCATAATCCATACCACTTATGCTTTCATTAGCTGAATTATATCGTAGCAGTTCAATCTCCACGCTGAGTAGACGCCTCTTTATATTGAATTTGCATCGCAGCCAAATTTCGACGCTTGAGGTTCAACAAAAGTTGGTATCCATGCACAATACTGTGACCCCTGGGCATTTCCAGTGAATTCTTTTGACTGAACTATATTTTCTTAGTGCAGCTTAACCTTTGCCCAATTCCAAGCTGACATGCACGCCCTATTTTGCACAGGGGATATTTTGCTATCGCAAAACTCATGGCTGTACAACTTGCGCTTCACTAATGGAAGATCAGGCCTGCAGGGATGAGACCTATAATACAGTAAAACCTATACTTGGAACTGGACCGATAAAAAGATCAATAACAAAATCTTTGCCATCATTTTTGAAGACTGGGCCCTCTATTACTTAAATATCTAGTCCATTGAAGTGCTGAAATTTTGGCCTTTGTAGCGAAATCTACTCACTCTGAGAAAGACAGCAAGCTAGAAGAAATAATTGTCTACTGTCCGTGAAGCACTTGTCTACTGCCCGCCGTGAGTGCTCCGTTGATCATCTGCCGAATTTATACGCCGCGACCTGACAGAAAATAGTTATAGAATCAGACTTCAAAAGCTGCATATATATTTTTCCGATTTCAAGAAGTGTTTCAAACAAGCTGTACATTCAGATAAAGGGAAAATGATCCAACTTTCGCCATCTTCTGCAACCTGGTCATCGATCTCTATGAAAACGTCCCTTAATTACAAAATCTGCAACCTAGCCTATTTTTCACTGGTTTCCTTAAAAGCGGACACCAAATAAATACACGAAGCGTTTTATTATACTGTACTAGGATTCATATTGCAGGCAAATTTTAGATCCTGAATGTTTAGCTACGTATCTGCTTGTAACCAGGTTACAGTCAACACTGAGCATTTCCGGTGAATTATTTTGATGGAACTATTTTTTTTCTTTTTACTTTTCAACTTTCAAATATTTCAAAACTGGTATTCGCGTCTTTACTTGCAGGATGAAAATATTGCTTCCTCAAACTCATGACGACGAAACTTTCGTTACATTAATGGAAGATGAAGCCTGCAGGTATGAGACATATTTTGCAGTAAAGCCTGTGCCTCAAGTAGGAACAATAAAAGGCTTAATTACAAAATTACTGCGCTCCTTTTTGACGGCCGGGTGCTCTAGATGAAACATGATTCTTTTTCTCTTTTAAAGTATAAGGTTTTTCTTATCGTTACGGTTTTAGCGGTCTAATGTATTTGCCTATCTATACATAGGCCTACTATAAAACTCTGATAACCTGTTTGTTAATTTGTTTGCTTCCTGCATGTCTTTACTATTATACATAGGAAATAAATTAAGAGGAGCTCGGAGATTTTAGAATAATATTACCTACTTCAACTTATTACATCAATTCATTATTAAAAATAGAAAAGTTCTACATCCTAGATACGGCTCGGCAGTACTTGGTTTCAATAAATATATTTTCGTTTCCGTATTTCAGGTCTAAAAGAATCTAACGGAATCTTCTCTAAGGCCGGGGCCCCAATGGCGAGACAAGCGACATGCAACGCGACAAATTTGTCGCACGACAAAATGTAACGGAGGGTACAACAGTCTGCTGCCCCCACCGCCGCAACTGCGATGCCTCGCGACACCCGAGCATTGCTGCAACACGACTCCCGGAAAAATCGCATTGCATCGCTTGCTGCTTTCTGTGGGATCTCGGCCTAAGTTCACGAGTCGAGCAGAAGAATATGGAATACTAACGATAGGTTTTGAGTGGGTCATGGGCAGTCTAGTATTTCTAAATTTCCAGAACTAAGTACAAATTTTTCATATTTAATCACAAGCAAATTGGCAGTACCATAACTCAATATTTATGCTGCACAAACTCTTCTCGCAACCCTCACAGTTCATTTGTTTTTACTTTAGCCTGATGGTTTTCTTTCTCGAAAGACAGGCGTTTCCTGTGATCTGTCTTGCGCTCGTCACTGCTAATTTGGAACTTTCATCGGAAGCTTCGATTTCTGTGGGCTTCATTTTCTTGATTGTTTTCGAAGTGCAGGACACAAACTTATGATGGAAGCAATTTACTCCGAAGTCCAAGCCAATTCCCTCGTACATATTGGCTTTGGAAATTGTTTTGCTGGAGACGTACAGTGCGGAGATTGTTTTGCAGTCGGCGGTCCCTCAAGTCCTGTGACTTAGTTTTTAAATGTGACGGATGACAAGAAACGTGTAATGTCGATCGGAGATCAGGTATTGGTCGGTTGCTCAAATCACGCTTTTGCATTTTAACTAGAACGGATGTTTTTCTGAATGCAGTTAAGTAAGATATTCTTCCCGAAAGATTTGGATACCAGCGGAATTATGTAAAGAATATCATTGAGGTATCATTTTATTACATGCCCTATTGTGTCCCTGCAAATGGACATAAGAACTTTTATAGTAATTACATCAAGTCAATTTTTGCAACTTTCATATCGGTGATTTTCTTTCATTTCAGATATTTCATCACCAAACAGTCTAGTTTATCTGAAACTCATAACGTTATTTCTTTTTTATAATTTCAGTAATTGCTCCTCTAGTCTAGTCCTCTAGTCTTCAGTATGATTTATTACCTCCATTACATATGTTCCATCACAGAGATTTTCATGGTAAACGAGAATCACTTCACTTCGACAAAGTATCACTCCGTTTAACGCCCGTCATGCCAAACATTCTACCTAAATCATCTCTTCATTCCTAATACCTACTTCTATTAATAGATGTTGATGGTTACAAAGACACACGATAATTTTTTTTAGAAAGTTTCATTCTGCTAAACTCCTTCCACGTGAGATATTCTGCCATACAGATCTTGATGGTCAACTACACGCGCTGTAATTTGTCAAAGTTTATTTCGGAGGATTCCCTCGACGCCAGATATTCCGCCTCAAAGATGTTGATGGTAAAGCAAACACACAACAGTCGAATTTAAGGAAAGTTTCATTAAACTCTTTCTATCCCGGATTTGCGAACTCTTGGATGCTGCGGGTAAAACACGCCAGAGCTCCATCTTTAGATGGAGAACATCCTTAAGGACTCTCGGAAGAGAAGCTCGCTAACTTTCGGCCAGAACGCCTGCTCGTCCATTACTCTTCGCTGCTGCCGAACTTTACTCGACGTCTCCTGAAGAGTTTAGAGCGCAATACAGCTCTTGTAGGAAATAGATATTGACCGCGTGGAGTTAAGGCAAATTGTAAAGAGTATCTAAAAGAGCTCGGTGGTACCGTTATTTTCTTCTTGCTATGATTTCGTAACAACAGATTTGACCGAAGTGAGTTAACGTGAATCCTTGTGCTATTGCCGTTATCATTTTTTTGCAACAATTGACTGTCTAGGTTCATGGTAATTGCTATATCTATATCTATATCTATGAACATCTGCGGTAGCCTGTACGTTTTTGTTATTCTATTTCGATTTTGAATTTTGTTGAGAATGTGAAAATGTGTACCTTCAGCTATGCATCACATTATACCCATCGCAGCAATAACCAATGCTCGCTTTGAGTTAAAGCTACTTTGTGAAGTACATAGCTTTGCCTATAAATGTGAAGTTGCCGATTAGTTTCGCCATGGACCACACCATACATTGACTGGACACTGGCCCCTAAGGAAGATTTCGGTCCCGCAATTGGGCCTGACTGCACGGTGCTGCAAACGCATTATTATATGTTTTTTCATTGCTTTTTCATACATACTTTGTTCAGCTATTTGACTTAATTCTTTTGCATGCAGTAGTGACTGGCAAACCTGTACATAATTCTAAAACTTCTATATGCAACAAATTCACAAAAATATTAAGGCTTGAAGTGTCATTACGTACAGCAACTATTGATGACATCCTTTGATATTTGCAGTAGAGTAAAACTATTTTGCAATAGTTTGTGAAATAAACAGTCTCATTTTGTAGAACAGAAGCTTCTCAGATTTGTGGTATGCTCAATTCGTAATGAAATGCCAAGTAAACAGCTGATGAAAATGTTAATGAAATTTATTTGGTAAACGGGTTAAGCGAGATGATCAGAACAGACAGCAGAGCTGAAGGGTGAGTCTGAGAAGCGTGCAGACTTGAAGTGATGAAGCCCTGGTTGCAGTGAAATGATGAATCACTGGCTGTCATGAAGTGATCTAGCATTGGAAGCAGTGCAGTGATATAGCAATGGCAGCAGTGAAGTGATATGGCATTGGCGGTCGTGAAGTGATCTGAATGACGAAACACTGGCCGCCATAAAGTGGTGTAGCATTGGCCGTCGTAAAGTGATCTGACATTGGCAGTTGTTAAGTGATCTAACATTATCGGCTGTGAAGTGATCTAACATTGGCAGCTGTGAAGTGATGTAATGTAGGCCACCATGGAGTAATTTAACTCCGGCAACCATGAAGTGATGTAACACTGTCATTTATTAAATCATGTATGTAATGGGGTCAACCATGCAGTGATGTAAAATAGTCATCTATTATATCATGTAATGTAGGCAACCATGAAGCGATGTAAAATAGTTGTCCACTAAATTATGTAATGTAGGTAATCTTGAAGTGATAAAACATAGTAATCCATTAAATGATGTAATGTAGGCAATTGTGACGTGATGTGTAAGGAAAAACCATGATGTCATTCAACTTAGGCAGCCATGGAATGATTCAACTATGAAAGTGATTCAACTTACGCAACCATCAAGTGATGTAACATAGGCAACCATGAAGTGATGTAACGTAGGCAACCACAAAGTTGCGTAATATTCGTAGGTAGTAATGGGAAATGACGTGGTGCGACAGTAGATGGTTCCAGTGATGAAGGGTTATATCAGTACCAAAATTTTATTTCAATGTCTATTAAAGGCTGTCCTGGTATCATCTCAAGGTTAGCTAATTATACATTTTTAGGTCATGGCTACTAATGTGGTGTATTGTGAAGCATAACTGTGGTTTTAATTAGGTTTTTCAATATTACTGGGCTTTCATAACCTTCCTTTCCTTGCGGCTATAGGGATGAGCTCTACCGAAAGCTTTACCTAGGTACATCAATTTCTGAGGTTATTGCTTCAAATCTGTCGTTGGAAAAAAATTAATTGTATGTGATATTAAATTTCATTACATGTAGTACCTATATATGTGCCAATTTCTTCTATAAAATTTTAATATTCCTAGAAATTATGCTGAATTTTTAATTATTCTGAGTGTCCGAAGGTATGATATACATCGCCTACTTTAGATACATGATTGCGAATTTAAATTTCCTGCTGTGCAGCGCATTCCCTATGGTCCGACGAAGAAATTAATCTTTGTTTGAGATCTCTGTTATTATTAGAACTCATTTTATTAACACTTACGTAAATCTGCCAGACCCAATTTCAGTGTCCAGTCAATGTATGATGTGGTGTATGAATTCGCTAATTTTACAACAGTTGTTATCGATCGTGTAGAGAAGAGGTAAAAAATTTGGCTGCTTATGCATCATAAAATGGGGTTACCATTGTCGTGGAAGATACGAGTAGCTCTTGGGGCAAAGAACCTGACTACTTATTACTGACTGCTACACACTATGTAGGTACGTCTAGTCACGACCCTCGTGGTAAAATACGACTGGAAAACTTCTGTGATGCAAGAAATGTATACGTTAGGTTTTGAAGAAAACCTAAGCGTTCGTCCTCAGCAGATCACACATGCAGGAGCTGCCAAGTAAGTGGCAAAATTTCAACAAAGCTTCTAGACTAAGCCAGCAGGGCAGTGCAGATGGTTATTCTACAAGAGAAATATTAGATCTTGAGCAAAAGCACAAGATATTTGCTTACATTACACAAAATTTCCATTACAAGGAGCAAAATTTTACTAACATTTTACACCTGAAAATGCTTAAAAATAAGTGTGGTGTTCTTGAAACTCATTGCAAGTATTAACTGGCGAACTCGAAAATCCATGTGAAAAAGTTAGGGTTGACGCTAGTTGAGTTCTTCAAGTTCATTACCTGCAAGGAGCTCCTGATCCGAATATACCCATTAAAAAAGTTACAAACAGCTGCAACTTTGTGTTGGATGTGAGTTGTGGTCTTGATATCCATTGCTAAAGGTAGATTTAACCATTGCTTGCTGCGTAATATTTTACAGTTCGGACTAATGTCTTAATGTGGAGTTTCTGACGCTTTGCAGATGTTGTAAAACAAAATTTTACCGTTACGAATGGGCAAGTGAGGACTTACAGGGTTCGAAGTTCCCGTGAAATGTGTGTTTTATTGCTAAATAAAACTTTATTTATCAATGTCTGTTTCTCAAAAACCGCTGTCTTATTACAGTGCAACGAAACTTGGCGACGTTTTGGTCAATAGATTGATAATAATCGTAAAACGCTGTACCAAAACTGAATTTCTCATAGAAATAACATTGCTCAAACCGCGTCAAAGTACGAGTAACACTGACACTCTCAGCTTCAGCATCAATTCATTATTAACTCTCTGTACGTGGCTTACACTAAAAAAAAAAATTAGTATATTCTGAACACAAATATTTGCTAATTAGCCATGTCCTACACCCAAAAGTCACTACATTGACAATAATTCAGCCAAAATGAACAAAGTTTATCTAATATAACGAAGTAATTTCCTTCACGATGCAATAATCAAATCGAACACACAAATATTTCCTGTTTAGCTAAGGCCTGTTCCCAGAAGTCACGCACTGCCTTGGCGATAACGGTACATCTAAACTGAACACACAAATATTTCTTATTTAGCTACGGTTTGTTCTCAGGAGTCTACCTTGACAATAATGCAACGAAACCCAGCGACAGTTCTGTCAACCAGCACAGCAGCAGCTGCAGGTCTGATCCAGTCACGCCCAATATCTGGCAAAAACCTGAGGCTGATATCACGCCATGCGGCGAAAAGCAGCCACCTTTGAACCTTGAGATAACTCTGCAACATCTTGAAATTTCGGTAGCTCAGTGAGGGCAGAGGTGCAGTGTAGCGACTGCTCTAATTATTCAGGACGTGTCTCTGGACTGACAGTTGCATTAGAGCTCATCGCCTCTGCTGCTAAGGCGAACGTTAGCATACGGGAGGAAGGCTTCGGTGTTCTCCCAATGGGATCCAAATTACTCAATCCTGCTTGTTCCCGAGATATCCCATTAAAGGTGTTTGATTATGCAAACTGGGGCAGCAGATGACCCCAACGGCGTGGGGACGCCTAAGGGATATGCTGCGAAGATTCTGATTAGTGATAAACTTGAGGAAGGTGAGCGGGGAGAGTGGTCGTCGGCTTGAGGACGTGTGCCACAGAGATTTTGGACTTTGTAAGGATACGATTTACTTTAAATAGCAATGGGCGAGGTCAAATTGCTGGACCAGCAATCCTGGTAACCAGGATGCTGAGCCCTGATGCTATGCATGTCAAAGTTTTGCAGAACGTCGAGTTGCGGCGTGAGCCAACAAGTTTTGCAATGAATAACTGAGGTTTGTACGTGACGAGTTTGCAGAATTAAAGCTGAAATTCGTACGTCGTGTATATTAAGAAGTATATAATGAATAGGTGAGCTTTATACTGACAATATTTGTGTAATGATAGCTGAAGTTGGTATGAGCAGATTTTATCGGTATAAAAATAGAGCTGAGGTTTAAGCTTGTAGAATTTGTACAGCGAATAGCTGAGGTCGTAGTAATTTATTACCGACCAAACCAAACTAGGCAAAGCATATCAACAAAAAGGGTTCGAACAGAGATCCTTTATTGTTCAATGACGCGAAGCGCACGACTGAGGCGTGACTGACAAAGATTTAAAATGGCAAATCAAACGTTGCCAGAGGAACTAAATAACAGCTTTGCGTTAACAGCACGAAACGCTAAAATTAACAAATTCTCTCTCATAACTAAATCAGTTTATTATAAGATATATTCACTATCAGTAATACAACTTCAGTAACAACTATCACAAAATGGTGGGGAAAAAAAATAACTGTTGTCCCACCCAAAAACCCCGAACCCCAAACAATGCAGCGGTCTCCAAAAAACGTCCGCAGCTTCACCGTCGGACCAAGTTAGGCAGCCAAAGCTGGAGGGGCCAAAAGAAAATGTTAATCCCGGATGACGAATCCGACGCTCATGTGTACAGCTTACAGTAAGTGGGCCGTAGGACGATCGAACGTTCAAAAGCGCCAACCAAGAAATGCAAGAATTCATTGTGTGTTTTTTTTCACGTATAATACGATTTGATATTCTTTCCTACTGTGTGTGAATAAAAATGAACTGTTACTGTAATTGAATAGGAGAATGAAAATTCCTGCAAGGATTAAACTTACTATTACGTTAATTGTTCAACTTTTGCGATACAATATCAAGGGATGATCTTTGACAACGTTTACAAATTACCGCAATACAGCTACACAGTTTACAACTACAGAGAGCTGAAAAAGGGATAGTAGCACTTTCTCGGAATAACCTAATGCAGCTTTTGAAGAGAAAGGAAGAAATAAAGACGACGATGAGCGCTGCGTATCATAACGAAAGGGTCGAAGGGTCGTCGATTCCCCAGGCTGCGGCGATGCTGTATTGTAAACATGCAAAGATACAAGATAAGCCAAACTTACCTCGCCTTGGTGGCGGGTGCTATTAAGGAACGTTGTCTATCGCAAGGGACTGTCAGCATGCCAGAAACTGTGTGCAATACAACGTTAAAAACTTATATTCAAAGCTGGATACTTTGCAATTTAAAATGTGAAGAAGTAGGACCAACCTGACAGTATGATGCTTCGCATCGGAGGTTGAAAGTGGTAGATACCGTAGTATACCGAGGAGAAAAGGGAAAAGTCTAGTGCACCCTAGATAGTAAAGATAAACAAGAAAAGAGTTGTAATGGCGTTCTCATACATGGGTTAGCAGAAAAGGAATACGGAGCGATACCAGTAACCGATGCTAGATACCAGTAGCCGTTGCTAGATACCAGTAACGGATGCTAAATAACGCACCGGCTAACAATTTACATATGGTGCCGCTCATAGGGTGCGCTACATTAATAAATATTGAAATGAAAACCAAACGTTCATTCACTCGCAATCACTCATAGGTTAGAGAAGCACTATAGACGGTATCTATTCCATCACCGAAGTCACAGGACCCTTGCTCAAAACACATAGAGATACTTAGGGCAGGAGACGACGGAACGTTCATTGCCCTTTCTCTGACGCTGAGTGGATTAAGGATGGTTCAACTTAATGGCCCGGGTTAGTTAGTTTAAAACAGTTGAGGTGCAGAGGACATAGCCCCTGCATTAAGGGTACCGGTTATAAGATCATATAATTTCGAGAACAACAACAACGCGTGAAGCACCTTAAATACATTTAATGCTAAGATCGGCCACGTTAATATTAAGAAAAAATAGATAAGAAACAACGGATCGCTCTGACCATTCCTGGCTTCGGATAAAAGATGAGTGTCTGACTGCGGCATACAAGGGATGACGTCACTTTCTAAAGGTAGGACAGGTCATTACGGGGTGTTCTCATATGGCTGAAAATTAACCCACCTGATGCGGCAAATTTCAGAAGGTCTGCACGAGTAGATTATGTATAATCAGCAGTACAGGTCGCATCAAATGATAGGCTTTTGATTAGTGCAGCAATTGATTTATATGTTGGGACTTAGGTAGATCATACTAGATTAGATAAGATTGGATTAGATTAGATAGGCGGCAGTAGACGAACCAATTGGGCCATTCCCAAAGAGACACCGGAACTTACGCCCCGGCCCTCTATGAGCTTTTGCCATTATGGTTAAGATATAGAGGACTGGCGAAAAAAGAAAAAAAAGGGGAAGAGTCCCTGCCAATGAGATGATCATGAATGCACGCAAGCACGATCAAGAACCCCTGATATGCGGAGCTTAGAGACGTCAAACGGTGTAGTTGGAACGGGGGAGAAGAAGACGCGTTAAATTGCCTTCGGAAGCTTTGGCCGGTAAGAGTTTGCGACTCCTGGAGGAGGAGTTCTTAGCTGTGGAGGATGTCTCTCCCAATGTATATCAAGACGATTTTTATACGCGCTGACTGACTCCGCACTAACAACATCGGGAGGGAGTATATTCCAAACGTTAACTATGAAATACGGAAAGAACTACTGACTTAAGGTCGTCCTTCGAGCTTTATGCTTGAGTTTTTGACCGTTGTTTCGCAAGCGATCATTGAGGTCTCTTTCAAAGAGTTCCGTTGTAGGTATGTCGTTGAAGCCATTCAAATGCTTGAATGTTTCTATTAGTTGCCCCCTCAGTCGCCTTTGCTCGAGAGAGATCACACCCAGTTCCTTTAAGCGACATTCATACGGCTTATTTCGCAACTGATGTATCAATTTCGTTGCTCTGCGTTGGACTCTTTCCATGTTATCGATATCTTTACACAGATTTAGACACCAGAATTGAACAGTTAATTCCAAGTGTGGCCGCACTAACGCCTTGTACAAGGGAACGATAAAGTCCTTGGAGTTGTATTCAAAATTTCTTGTGATGAATCCCAGTACTCAGTTTGCCATTTTCACACTCTTGTCAACTTGCTGACTGTGTTGTAGTTTGTTTGTAATCGTGATTCCCAAGTCACGTTGTTGGGTGAAAGCAGCCAATATCGTCTCGTTCATTTTCAATGCAGATGAGAAATTCAACTGCCTTCTGTGCATCACTGAGCATTTGTCGACATTAAAGCTCATCTGTCACGTTGTGCTCCATTCCATGAGGTGTTCAAGGTTTTTATTATTATTATTAAATCACACCAGGCTGGCGACGTAGGAACGGAGAAACTCCATGAGGTTAACAAACCCCCACGCAACCAGCCCAGCGGGTGGAGAAAACAAAAGAATGA
>LQNS02277602.1:16454157-16473220 GCA_001587735.2 Parhyale hawaiensis
ATTGCCAACACTCCTAAGAATTTCCCAGGAAACGTGTAGGCCGACTATGGTGTAAACCATCCGGATTCTCTGGAAGAAGGTAGGAAAACTCTAATGCAAACCAAGCAACTTGCAAGGAAAAGTAATAGCAAACTATTGTACGAACCATGTTGGTACTGTGAAAGAACGTAGGAAAATTAAAAATGCATATCCTGCAAAATTCCATGGAAATTTACAGGCAGACTTTGGTGAGGCTCACTAGATTCTAAAGATGGGCTTTAGATCACAAAATTAGAGCTGAGTTACGGGAAATCAATGACGGTACGTGCATCACAGTGTGTTGCACTATACGATCATTAATTATTTTAGAATGCATAGAAAGGTAAGTTATGAGTTAAAAATCAAATCCTGGTAGCTAAACGCGCTCAATCGTTTGCTTACCAATTCGCTGGAAATGAAAAAGACGAAGAACAACAAGTGTGGCTGAGATAACATTCTCAACTATATTGATGTCTTTCAGATTAATTGAATTTTCCCAAGAAGAAAGCATATAATCCCTAACAGAGATGGAATTATTGTCGGATTAGCCATGTACCCTCTGGATTTTCTGAACAACAAGTGTGTTTTTGGTAAGTCAGTAGCTAACTGCATGTTAGTGTCGTTGACCGCTGCTCTTAGGACTGGACCATACAATGTAAATGGTGGGGCAGATATACTGTTATAACTAAAACTTAATTTTTCTCTTGAAAAAGCTATTTATTTCATGTTCTAACTTTAACAAATAATAACTTAAGTATTACTTTACAACTGCAAGGAAATATATTCACAATGCTTTCCATTTGCCATCACTATTTTGAGAAGCCTTGTAAGGTTCGCATACACGTACGCAAAACTTGCATTGCCACGCAATTCTGTATCCGATTGAGTTGCAGCGCAGAAGGCTTCGGCTTGGACATTGCTGAGCCACTAAAAAATATCTATGATATGAATCGTTTCTTGCAGTTTGTTATAACAAGCAGCAATGTTCAAGCTTTGAGAATACCTACCTCCCACTTCTAAGTAAGTTTCGAGTTGCAATGATGCATAGTTTTACCTGACATCCAAGCGCCATTAGTAGTAGTCACGGCAACGTGACGGCCAAAGCGAAAAGCTTAGTGACTCAGCAATTTTTGTTCGAGTGTGCCCTCGTTATTAGGAGTCTTCAATAGCCGTGAAACGACTTCTAGAGGTATTTTCATTCAGCATTTACTGAATATTAATTTTGTATCTTCGATATCCTGGCTAGGAGTAGATCAGGCTTCACTCTCTAGAATAGACCATGGCAAATAATGAAGAGCATTAAGGTCTAGTGATAGAGGAAGGCCATTCTTATCTCCTAAGTGACGAAAACAAGGGGATAGTTCCCCATTTCACATATGGCTGCCAAACTCTCTGGTGCTATTTTCTGTGTTCTGAACACCTTATCTGCATGGCTGGGGATGGATTCACGGCTTCTTGCAGGTATTCCATCATTATGATGATTATGAGTCTGCTGCACACTGGATGACTTCTCATCCATAAAGATGAGGTTTTTAGGGGTGCCATCTCTGGTAGGGTTCAACAGCAATCGACTTCTCGAGAACCTCTTTTCGACTGTAGCTGCAGGAAGCAGCTGTCTCCTTTGAAGGAGTCCTTATAGATCTGCTGATATATCCTGAGCATAGTCCTCGGCACTGTTTCTGCTTCTTTTGCCATATATTCTCACTAGACCAATAGCAAACAATTTTTTCGCGTAATTATGAATATATATATAATTTATTACATCTTATCATCCCATCGAAACAGTTCGAAATTGTACAAAGCCGCAAAGTTCCTGAAGTCTACTAAGTCCACAAATACCCACCAAGTCCACAGAGTCTACAAGGTCCACTAATTCCACCAAGTCCGCAATGGCCACCAATTACACTAAGTCCCGAGCCCAGGCGAGGCCCCCGAGACAGAGAAGGCCTGTCGATCATTCTCTGACGTCAGAGACGTTAGTCGAATACAACAACAAAAGCCGCCATCTTTGAATCGGACGCGCGGCGTTATTCTCAAGGAATAAACCTGAAAATAAACTGTTTTAGCTCATAATCATACCAACTGTTCTTAGACAAAGCTAATAAGGCTGCTTATCAAACAGTTTCATAAAAGATAAAGAAAAAAATTGTTTACTGGAATTACTTCACTTTGATGTGACCGCGATAGCTACATAGCCTAGATGGCTACTATCAAGTTTATCCGTGGTGAGTGCATTCATTTACTAATCTGCTTATGCAAAAATTTAGTCACCAATTGCATTGTTCCAATATTTTCTAGCATTCGTGCAGACAGCTATTTCAATGAAAGTAATCCAGGCACAGGCTTTGCTTTGCTCAGCTAGGCCTTCGGGACGTCCGTCTTTCGTGCCCACTTTGCTGCCTTCCATTTTTATGCTCTTACTGATATTTATTCTGTTCATCGTCTTCCTTCCCGACTTGCTGTTCACGTGCCCGTAGATCATATAACACCTTCGTGCATGGTTTCCAAGTTGCTTCGGACGTCCCCTCAGGCGGCATAAGATGGATCAAACTATTAGCTTAGTGTAGGTTCGGTCATCATATGTTGTGGGGAGCACTGAGCAGCGACTCCAGGAGGCTTGTATAGGCCACCTAAGCCATTAGCTAGGCCTTTGGGATATCTGTCTTTCGTGCCCACTTTGCTTCCGTCCGATTTCATGCTCTTTCTGATATTACTTTCTTCTGTTCTTCCTTTTCTTTCTCGACTTACTGTTCCCATGCGCGTTGATTATGTGTAGGAACACCTTCGTGCAAGGGTTCCCCTTCTCTATCGTCATTCTCTGTGTCCCTCATTTTTTCCACTGTTGGATCACCTAAGTTGTAGAGACGGAGCCTTAAACTATTCAACAATCTAATCTAATCTAATCTGCAAGCTTTAATGAAGTACCAGAACTTTTTCTTCCGGAGCCCACAAACCCTATACCTCTTGGCTTATTACAGATATAGCCGTATGTGAGAAACCTACTGATGCCCGAAAAGGGACTTTTTGGCCGGTCAAAACATGAAGAACCTCTACCTTGATCACGCGAGATCTCATCAGTAGTATCTACACCGACGGCTCCAAATCTAATGACGCAGTCTCATATGCATATGTTCATGCATTGAATAAGCACGCTTGCCGTATACAAAGCGTAGCTTCCTCATATACAACTGAGCTGTATGCTATTTATAACGCCTTACACTATGCTAATCAGCTGCTATATCTGAATGTAGTTATAGTAACTGACTCCTAGAGCGTCACACAGTATAATCCAACTCACCCACTTGTTATCCAGATCCAAAAACGGATCGCAACTAGCCCCAAGAAATTTTCTTTCTGCTGGGTTCCCAGTCACTGTAGAGTCCTGGGAAACGAAGTAGCTGACCAATAGCTGACCAAGCAGCAAAACTGCTCTCAACGAGCTTCTATATACCACACAAATCCCACGTAGTGACTACAAGTTGTACTACAAGAAACTAACTAGTTCGAGAGGCGTGGGAGTCGGAATGGACTACCAAGGAACCCAACAATAAGCTTAAGGAAATTCAACTATCGATATTTACTTCTTATAGTGTCCAAAGTACCAACAGACGATGGAAAGTCTGCCTGGCGAGATTGTGCGAAGGTCACTCCTACTTAATCCAAGCATATCTGGTGAGCAACGATCCCAAACCAGATTGCCAACATTGTAATGTTCCCTTACTATCCAGCACATTCTAGTAGCTTGCCCTCAATTCGACGCCCAACGCCGACAGTACTGTACTTCTGCGCTCATGCTGACATTATCAAGGACTTGTTCTCTGATAATCTAACGGCCTCCCAAGGCTCATGTTCCTTCGTCTCCAGCATTGACTTACTGTACTATCTTTGAATAACTGAAGACCTTAATCCAGTTATAAGTACCAACAGATTCTATCACATCATCGAATGACACTTTTCAATTCACCAACTCTATAAATAATACTTTACTTATTTCGTGAATACTAACGCCATTATTGGCGAATGAATAGATCGCTGTTATATCGTCCTGATATCGAATACGGCGAGAAAACCCTGAAGATAATAATAATCTCCAAGCTTTTGACATACTCTATATATGTTCCTTGTTTCTTCCTCTGTGAAAGTGGAGACTCAGACTACTTAATATAATAATCTTTAGCTTGCTCTCACAGAAAATTGGGCCTGAATTGCATCGTTGTATATTGATGAACATATACGGTATTTGTTTAAGTAAAAAGCGCTGTGTTCACATCTGCAGTAATTTAAATAAAGCTTAGGTATAGATTTTTGCAGGCCTATCATAGCTGGGAATTGGAGTTACCCATACTAACCCCAAAAGTTTTGCTGCTCGGAACCCATTTACCTAAATTGCCTTGCATATCAACCAGTAAAATTTAGTTCTGTCGGTCCTATCAATTACCAGCAGTGACGTCACGACGCGAACAGGCCTTTTGTTCTAGGGGGCCCTGGCCCGGGTCTATAGTTCATTATTGCTAATTAATAAGCCGCTCCCGGGTTTGTAGCCTGGATACGGACCGGACCGTTTCGTATTGTTTCAGATTTTTGCCCTTATATTTTTTTATAAGTTTTGGAGTTCTAAAAGTGCGAAGTCGTCCCGATCGCAGTGTCGTTAGTCAACGAAGTTTCCTTGTACTGGTCAAACGTCCACTTGACCAACATTCAGTTGATTTTGAGGCTTCTCCCTATTTTGAATATTTGGCTGGATACAGGTTCATTTCAAACTTTTCTATAATAGACTTTCGCTTCAACTTTTGAAAAAAGGCGTTATATTGATAATTAGATTAAAAACAATGAGCACATATTTATGAAATTATGATTATACATTAGTTATTGTCTTGAGATGGCATTATATTAGATACTAGTGGACCCGTGCGTGAAAAATTCACACAGTGCCAACGGAAGCTTCAGATATCTTCAGTGCTACTTCGGCATTGCAAGAAGTGCATTCAGACATAAGGTCGCCCTATACTTTGCCGTAGATTCGATGTATGGAGAAGCTAATACTCGTACAAATCAGACTAAGCCTGCGATGTCTTCATTGTTGGAANACCCGGCCTATTTTCTGCCTATCACTTTCAATGGAGCTTGAGAGGAGCACCAGAGCCTCCAACCTGGGCTAATTTCCGCCTATCTATTTCGTTAAGAGCCTGACACCAAACATATAAATATATATATATTGTAGTATTGTAGGTAAGAGTTAGAACGCCTTCTGAGTTTTGAAGGCGTTCTAACTCTTACCTACAAAATGATTCAGCCTGGGAGTCCTCCAATCTTTGAATAAATATATATATATATATATATTTATTTATTCGAAGATTGGAGGACTCCCAGGCTAGGTCATTTTGGAGAACTGAATAAGAAAGCCTTCTGGGATTTTAGTTTTATTAGACCCCGAGCTTTCGAGCCGTTAAACACGAATCGTCTTCAGGGGAACGAAATTTCACCCGGCTAGAGCTATCTGCTTAAAGTAGGTATCCTAACTACGACGGTCATTCTTAGTATTAGATTATAGTGTCCTAAGCCTAATTATTATAGGCTGTTTTGAATTTGGTATAATAGAGCAGATCGCACTATTCGATCGAAGTATTACTCAAGCAAATTGTTAAGCCGGCAATACATTCTGAATTAATGTATAGCAAATACTCTTAATAGACAAAGGTTGCGTTCTGCACATGGCTTGTCTACTGCGAGGTTTTGTCTCGTACGAGAACAGCAGTTTTCTGCAATAATGAGGGGGATACTGCAATAACTTCAAGTTTCCATTACAAAAAGCGCACCCATAATAATGAAACATTGGCAACCGACTGATTAATGTGTGTAATATTAGACATGTAAATGTTTTTCTAATTTTTTTTTACATTTTTGTTGAAACAAAAATGTTTTTATTTACTCTTAGTTCTTTCTATTCGCAATAAACTGTATGTAAAGACAAGATAGAATACTTTTCACTGTCATACTTTAATCACAGTTCGTCATAGCCTCACTGTATATATCCTAAATGGATACCTTCCTGTCAATAAGCATGTTGTTTTTTCAGAGTTATTTGTAGAGTTTGTTCTTGCATTATCTTTTTTTAGAGGCATCGTTAAGTGTTGGCGAAGTAAAATACATATACACAGTTTAAGAGGAGCACCACAGATTTTTTGCTACTTTTTTCAATTACTGTCCGATTGTAACCAACTTTCCATACAATATGTAAAGTTAAAAAAGAAAATCTTTATGCTCATGCAAATTTTCCCATTTTCTTCTTCGTTTTCTTTTTATCATCGAATTTCAGGGTAAACTTCTTTTTTCTGCTCTTTACTAAAACTCATCATCTCCGACAGTTTTAATGCTAAGAGAAAAACAAGGACAGATTTGGAAGAGAAATTTAATTGCTACAAGACTATCAATTTACTTTTTTCATTTTTTCCTCGAGTTTTTTTTTATTTTTGGCTAAATATCTAATTTTCATATCTGATATATTAAACCATTTTCTTGAATTTATCGCTTTATATTTTAAAATCAGGCCGAAAATCGAAATAGTAATTTCATAATTTTATAGCTATTGAATTTCTCTTTTCAAAACTGTTTTTGCTTTTGTCGTAGCATGAATATTGAATGAAGTGAAGCGTTTTGAATGTTGAAAAATGAAATTTTACGGAAGAAACGTAAAACTTAAAAAAAAGTTTTTATATGCATCTGCTCTTGCTTAAATTTGTCGTATCATGATGAAAATGCCACTGATTATCAAATAAGGTGTTTCCACGAACTAAACGATAAGAAATTATAAATATCTGATAAATTATGACATACATATATGTGACGTCAGATAAATATGACGACTATGCATTTTTCTCCGTTTGGGATGAAACTTTCATATTATATGTAAAGTAAAAAACGTTTTGCTTCTATAAACGAAGAAGAAAACGGGAAAACTTTAGAGAAGAAATCGATTTTATTTTAATTTTTACATATAATTACAAAGTTTCAGTCAAATCGGTTGACTTTCAAAATTTACCCCCTCCCATGAATGGGACTTTGACCCCCATTTAGAGTTGTTCCAATGGGCCCAGGGCCAAAATTTTTGGAAACAGATCCACCCCTATCTAAGTATCAAATTTCACTAGATAAATGAAAATGTCAAATTTTGACCATTTTCGCTGGGTGCTCCCCTTAAATTAAATAACGAGCCTCACTGTCACGTAGAGTGGACTAATAAGAATAACCGGTGGAATTAATATAATATATGAACCGGCGAAATGTTGCCAGACCTTACATTAAAAACAATAGTCTGAATTGTCTTTCCTTATCCGTCGTATAATAAAAAAGAGGATTTTAATTTAGTCAGCGTAAAACTTTTCTTTCATCGAATAGAATACGGTAGGTTCAGACTACCATATGGTACCGTTTCCCAGTATTATGGTTTTATTACTAAGACTTCAACAAATGTCATACTATATAAGTTAAAAAGGTTTCTTTGTAGCCAGAGATACATTGTTAATAATATCCGCTGTATACTTTCGTAAGAAATTCAATCAGTCACCAGTATTAAATTTATCTCTTGATAGTTTTTCGGTGTACAGTCTCAAAAATTTATTAGTCCAATAGGAGTTTTGTCTAATAAGAGGTAGGTCTATTAAGAGTTGTTGCTGTATAGGGCCTACCAAAAATTTACGAACAAATTACACTAGCACATTTCCCCAGGGACGCTTTAATTTTGGGCCGAACTTAAAGATTTTTATTCTCATGGTTCTACTAATGATGCTTTGTTTTTCGCTTCTTCTTCTCCGGCTTGCTGTTCCTATTCGCGTTAATCCAGGGCCTTATGCATGGATCCATCGCCATAATGCATGAATCCATCACCCTAATGCCTGGATTCAGCACTACAATGCATGGATCCAAAGCCCTGATGCGTTGATCCAGGTCAGTTTAACAAAAAATCCGCTCATAATTTTTTGAGTTATTTGGCTAACAAACATGAAATGAAGCACAAAGGAACTCGAACAAACAGATCATTGCAAAAACTTGGTCATTTACTTTTCGAGATATACCTAACAACTCATGTAAGTCTCATACAAATCCGTCCATAAATTTTTGAGTCATAGTACTGAGAAAAAAGGCAGACACCAAAAGTAAATCATCTGTTACTACTATAATGCCTAACAATCCCTGTAAATTTTGCAAAGATCCGTCTATAATTTTCTGAGTATTCAGTGACACACAAACAGAATATCAAACAAACAGAATGACACACAGCGAAACACGACAAAAACGTCAACTCCTTGGCCGAGGTGATTAAAAGGAGCGTCTACGGTGGCGTAAGCAGTAGTTGTACGACATCTTATTAATGCCAACGAAAATGGAGATTCTATTAAGTGTAGCATAATCGAAAATATATGGCGCATTGCTTGAAGCGTAAGGAATAAATGAACGGCTTCTAAGTCTTGCTTTAAAAATGAAACGCTTCTATTGATTTTATTATTCTATTGCATATNGATAGATAGATAGATAGATAGATAGATAGATAGATAGATAGATAGATAGATAGATAGATAGATAGATAGATAGATAGATAGATAGATAGATAGATAGATAGATAGATAGATATTAACCGGCGGAATGTTGCCAGACTTAACATCAAAAACAACAGTCTGAATTGACGCTCCATATCTATTATACAATAAAAAAAAAGATTATTTTAATTTAGCCAATGGAAAAGTTTTCTTTCATCGGATAGAATACGGTAGGTTCAAACTATTATATGGTACTGTTTCCCAGTATTATGGATTTTATCCTTAAGACTTCAACAAATATCATACTATATAAATTAAAAAGATTTGTTTATAGCCAGAGAAACATTGTTAATAGTACCCGTTGTATACTTTCATCAGAAATTTACCCAGACATTAATGTAAAATTTGTCTCTTAAGTTTTTCGGTGTATAGTCTCAAAAATTTATTTGTCTACTAGGAGTTTTGTCTATGAAGAGGTAGGTCTATTAGCAGTGTTTACTGTATAGGGCCTATTAAAAATTACGTAAAAATTACACTAGCACATTTCCCCCAGGGACGTTTTAATGTTGTGCAGAACTTAAGGTTATTTTTATTCTCATGGTTCTACTAATGATGCTTTCTTTTTCGCTTTTTCTTCTTCTCGGTTTGCTGTTCCCATTCGCGTTAATCCAGGGCCTTATGAACGGATCCATCGCCATAATGCATGAATTCATCGCCCTAATGCCTGGATTCAGCTCTACAATGTATGGATCCAATGCCCTGATGCGTTGATCCAGGTCAAATTTATAAAAAATCAATTCATAACTTTTTAGTTATTAGGATAACAAACATAAAATGAAGCACAGAGGCACTCGCACAAACAGATCATCACAAAAACTTGGCCATTTACTTTTCGTAATATACCTAACAACTCATGTAAGTCTCATACAAATCCGTCCATAAATTTTTGAGTCATTGTACTGAGAAAAAAGACAGACACCAAGCATAAATTATCTGTTACTCCTATAATGCCTAACAATCCCTGTAAATTTTACAAAGATCCGTCTATAACTTTTTGAGTATTTAGTGACACACAAACAGAATATAAAACAAACAGACAAAATAACACGCAGACAAACGCGACAAAAACGTCAACTCCTTGGCCGAGGTGATTAAAAGGAACGTCTACGGTGGCGTAAGCAGTAGTTGTACGACATCTCACTAATGCCAACGAAAATGGAGATTCTATTAAGTGTAGCATAATCGAAAATATATGGCGCATTGCTTGAAGCGTAAGGAATAAATGAACGGCTTCTAAGTCTTGCTTTAAAAATGAAACGCTTCTATCGATTCCATTATTCTATTGCATATAAAACGATACAAAACACCGCGTAAGTAATAACTCTGGAGCTTTTGTATCATTCCTTTTGAAACTAAAAAATATTCTCGCTGAGTGCTTTATTAACGAAAATAAAAGTGTGTCCTGTGTGGCGTGAGTAGTAAATGTAGAGTTACTGAACCGTAGCCACAAAATTCAATATTCACAGTCATGTCAAGTTCCGCTCGTTGACTAATTGCTATGCGATATTGAAACGCTTGTTCGTAGCGAGCTCAAATCGTAGCTACACGACTGTGTGAAGAGCGGCCTAAAATTCTGGCCCCAATTAAGTGCAGAGCCCTCGAAAGTCAGAAGAACTGGCAAAATCGGACTGAGGGCGCAGTGGGTGGGCTTCGGCTCTTTGCATCACTGCAGACTTGGATGAGCGCATAAAAATTTAGAGATATGATGGTGAGTTGCAGCTCGATTTTTTATAACAGTATGGTGATAGTGATGGAAAAAAACTTGCGTTGTAAAATATATTAAATATTGGTTCAAGAGTCAGGACACAGTAGAAAAAACTGTGTTGCATGGCATTTAAATTTTATAATGGTTCAAAAACAGTGGTGTATTTGGAAAAAAAAATTAACTATTAAATGTAAAACATCTTTACAAAAATTCTGGTCGGGTTGGGGGTCCTTGCATTTTGTTAAAAAACAAAAATTAAAATGGAACTCAAACTAATTAGAAAAAGTTGTCCTTTTTGTCAAGTTAAGCACAAAAAACTTACAGCAGTTGGACATGTTATATACTTCAATGATCATAAAATGTAATTAAGTCCAACTCCTGCTAGAAAAGCTGTATTTTACAAAGTGTAAAAAGGAGGAAGTAGTGCTACAGTTAAAATAGTTACGTATTTCTCACAAAAAAGTTGCCTATACCTAAGTACAAAAACGAATACTGCTTTCATTATTCAAATGTTAGCTTAAATTCATTTTTCAATTAAAAACATCCGCTGTATCGTTTGTGAAGAAGGAGGACAAGTCTATTAACTATAAATGATGTATAATTTACTTCAGTTGTAGAAAATAAGATATAATTACGAGAAATGAGCGAAATCGAATGCTACCACTGCCGGAAGAATAAAAAGTATAGATGCCTTTAGGACAAACTTAGACTATTGTTGCTATTGCTGAGTGAATGACAAGAAGGTAGTTTTCTACATTAAGTAGGAAATTCATGAGTGTTCTTGGTGAATGAACAGTGAAAGAAGGAAATATTACCTTCACTTAAAAGCTGCAGTCTAAGAGTAAACGAGACATGTAACAGTAATATTTCCGATAAACTGAATTATTGAGTCCTATCGCTGGTAAGGAAGGGGGGGGGGTCAAGAAAGGGTATAACCGCTATAAGTTAAGTGTAATCTCGTGCAAATAGTAAATATTGCCAGAAACTTTCAAATTGAGTTTTATCGCTACCAACGGTGGGATAAAAAAGGAGAAGTCCTACAACAGATTAACAGCATCAAATGATACCACCAGTAAGTTATACATGCAGTATATTGTCACGATGAGCTGTTGAATCAAGACCCGCCGCCCGCAAGTGAGGAACATGTAAAGCGAATTTCTACGATACCTGTAATCCCTCTTTCGGACGAGGTCCAGGTGGCGTCATTCACACAACCCAGCTTGTGCAGAAGTGACATTACGTTCTGTGATCAACGGGAGAGTCATCAGCAATTTATCTCTGCAATGCACGTAACCGCCTACAGCTGGTTCATCTGGGCCTACAGCTGGTTCATCTTGCATGTTTGGTAAAAATAAGTGAAAAATATTTTCAAGTATCACAGCTTCAATGCTAGTGGCGTTGCAAATATGCTAGAAAATATTGTTGATCAACCTCGCGCCCGGAACCTTGAAGCAATTAGAATGCTTTGTGGCTATTACATCACCACCATTTCTGATCAGAACTCGCCCTTCATACGTTCGACCAATGCTGTCTGAGTGTCTGGGAAGCATCCGCTATTGACATTTACAGCAATTCCTTCTACAATTTTCCAAACATATATGATTGCGAAACAATCGACTCTCCTTTGATTTGCGTTCATATGAAGGTGGACTAGTTTTCGTAATAGCTTCAGTATTGTATGTCCTCAAAATTTGGTAGTGACTGATTTTTGGATAACCCCGAGGCCTTCTCGTAGGCTTGGTATGAGAAGAGGTAAACATTACTGTATCCTAGGCAGTCCGAGTTGTGTCCAGAAGGTGAGCATCATTTCTAGCTTACAGCCTCATTCGCTGCGTTTTTTGCCTACGGTGACACTTCTAGCAGCGTGGGCTTCAACAGTGGCATTGTCCTGCATTTTCACACTATGGTTTCCTGAAATTTTCTTTTGATTCAGCTTCCATCACTCGTCTTGTGGGATATTGATTCGATAAGGGAGAAGTTTTACCCCTATCGTAACCGTTTGAATTTTGTGTCGTTCTAGGTCATGTTGGTGTCCAATGACCAAAGGAAAATGATGGATAAATGTTCCTACACCGTATGCACGTCAGTCACTGATTGTACCTTTGCTAATATTCGTGTGTTGTTCGTAAATGAGGAGGGTACGGAAATTTTGCATTGGTGTCCCATGTCATAGATCATGATAAGGATGACAAAGAGGAGTATTGGACCAAGTACAGTACCTTGTGGAACTCCACTGAGTACCGGCAAACGATTTGACACTTTACTATTTTTGATTACTCATTGAATTTTACTTATCAGGAATGATTCGAGCCACCGAAAATATTGCAACGGATATCCAAAGTGGAGAGCTTGCGTAATCGTATTCCGTGGGCAAATTTAGCAATGGCTTATGAAAAATCTGAATAGAGTCCAGTGTTTCCCATTGGGGGCGCCTATGAAGCTACGGACCCCTGGTGGTTCACGCACGGACCCCGACTTGTTCATGACGTGTGAAGCTTCTATAACGATATTTTATTGCTGCTATCACATTGATGATATGGATTATTAGCTTATATACAGTTATAAAGAGAAAACTCTATGTTCTTTTGAACTATTACGTTATTTTTAATTCAAAAATTTTAATTACGATATACAGTAGTTACTCTTTAATGTAACTTTTCATCATAAAAACGTTAAATTTTTCTGAATAACGATGATTGCAGCATAAGAGAACTTTATTTCGATCTAACCAGTTATTTGAAGGAAGTCTAATGTAGATAAATTCATGAGAGTGATACGTAAAAATTCACCCTATTAGATTAGTAGTGATGTCATTCTATTTTCGGCGTATGATTTTAAGTCTAGGCTCGACTATGATAACTTCATGACATTGCTCTTGGAGTTATAAATATTTACAGAATATACAGTGGTCATTCTGCGCATAATCCAGGAAGTTAATGCCAGTTTAGTTGCTGGGGTTCGGCGCGTTTACTAAGGGGTACGTAGAAAACTGAAGCCAGGTAATGACTGGAATAGACTGGAATGTCCATATTTACATTTTTGCTTCGACAAAATGAATATAGAACAAAATCATAATACACTGGCAGTTGACACACGGGGGTTCGTCTACGGTAGCATCCATTTTGGGTTCACGTTGCTTGCAGTGGGTACACTTAACAAGGTATTCCTTCCGCCTTAATTGTAGAATATTAACGATCTGGTTGTTTGAAAAACAACAAAGTAGTCTGTGCTATGGAGGAAGGAATAATCTCTCCCCGGTGGAGTTGGATTCTCGATGCTAATACCGCTGACATCTTTTGCTCTTCAATATCACATCTCCAAAAATCTACAAAACATATTAGAGCAAAATTTAAAGGAATACCTCGATACGCGCATTTACTGTGTGCATGATTATATATGATTATCATTATAGCGGTTAGTTAAAGTGTATCATGATGATGCTCCTAGTATATTTATAATGCACTGCTGTGTTTCGGTTTTGGTACAGCAATATGCACAATTTTGATTCATATAAGTGCATCAAGAAACGTCCAACTTTCTCTCAGTGTGTATCCATAAACTGTGTATCCATAAACCGATGAATCGATCTCTACCACTAGTATATGTGAGATAAAAAAAGGTGAATCGATCTACGAACTGTAGTAAGCCCTACCTACTGTTTACTAAATGAGCTAGAAATGTTAGAATTGCTGTGATATATGTATGTTCTAAATAAACGCTACGGCGAGCTAACTATGGTTTAGAAGAAAACTATAATAAATTGATAAAATCAAGTGCTGGCGCTGGTTGGCGAGTAAACGAACAACAGAGGCATAAGTGACCGTAAGTTCGTAGATATCGAGAGCAGTTGCTGGTTGTAAGGCCCAATCAGTGTAATGCATTGGGCTTGAAAGTCTCGGAGGCACTAAACAAACTCACAGAAAATTGTGGCGCCTTAATTTACAGTCGGTCCTTGATGCATTTTGGGTGAAAATTTTCCGGGGTTTTCTGTTTTGCTACATGAGGCTAAGAGTCAGTAAAGAATTTCACCTTGGGAGATTCCTTCTCATTTTGTGTAGAAAACAATATAATGGACTATTGAAAAAAGTAAGCCCTGAAAAGGGGCACACATTTACTACAGTTGTTTCAGTATGTTAGCAGACAACTCCGGCAAAACCGTGGTTTTCGACAGACGTTCAGTGGGCGACTGTAGAGTGAAGTAAGAATAAAGTTGAATTTGGGGGTTATATGACACAGCGGCTTTAGGCAGGAGAGAGTACAGCGTAGGTAATGTACAGTAAATGAGCATTTTGCTCCAGTGTTGTTCTAGCACAGTGTGGCTCAGTCATTGCCTGTATAAAGATACTAGAGAGCGGGAGCTGTCAATAATGACAGCGGAGAATTTGTGAAGACTCGTCTTTTGTTGCCCGTAGCATCATGGCAAAGATATTAAGGGAGCTCCCTGTCTGTGTAGTGCCTCGTGTTGACGGGACATGCCCTTTATGATTTCTCAGGTTATCAACTATTAGGGTAGACGGTTGAGCTCCCTTCTATGCACGTAAGGCTCTTACTAACTTCCTTGTGTAGGATGCTGCACAACTGCCAACTTGAATTACGGAACCGTATACAGATAAGAGTGCAAGGCTGAACAACACCAAGCTTTCTTTTGGTGATACGCGAAAAAGTGATGCTTTTTGCCCGCAGTCGATATTGCTTCTAATAAATACGGAGCTCTGTATCCAAGATACTGGAGGGTGGCATATAACTCGGACTCGGAAAATTTTCCTCAAGAGATAACTTGTTCTGTTGAAAGAAAAACTCAGAACGTGGAGAAAATTATTTGCTGCCGAGAAATCATCGTGGTATTTACGCGCCTGCTGACCGCTCAAGAATATCTTACCAATTGCCTCGATAATTACCAAAGTAACAAAATAAGAGTATCAGCTGAAGTTTGAATGAAGGAAATCTCAGCAGAGAGTGCACATCACGATAGAAGAGATTGTTTAGAGAAGCTGTATGCATCTACATCGAGTGGACTTCAACGTTGTCAAATAAAGACTAGAATCAGACATACTGTTCGAGTGCCATCATCTGCAACCTGAAATATTTTCAGCCTAGCAGTTTTCTTGAAGCTTGGCAGGATGACCACAGTCTTGAAGCAGATGAATTCACTGATGAAACCAGGAACGCCAGAGCTAATTTTTGCCCATCTATTTCGTTAAGAGCGTGACACAAAACCTATAAATACATAAATTGTTAAATTTATAAACACAGGACGGTCATTCTTAGCACTAGATTAGATAATACTTATACATTTTTTATTCCAGAGATTAGTTGATATCTCCAGTCCCATAAATATGTAAGATAACAGTGAGACTTATATCCTCGCTAAAACCCAAGCACAGCACGTTAGATGACAACACTGTGACATTCATTGTACCCTCAACTACGAACAGACACTGACCCAGGATCACGGAGTGAGGACACACACCAAACTGTCGCCTACACATCACCGCTCTCGCTACACTAAAGCATATCACTGCAATGATGATCCCACGAGGTCCCAGCTTCTAAGAACTGCTATTATTAGTTAGTGAACGGATACTTGGGACAATGCGGAGAGTAGATAGCACGCAAATTCTGTAAGCTGAAGTGACCTAAAAATTGTTGTAATTAATTCTAAGTCATTGGAATATAGAACGCTATTGTTAGCGATTGCAAGAATTATGTCAGTTTATAGCCGATGAAACTTCAAGTTAAATTATTAGCGTACTAATCAGTGCCTTTTTTTTTGAAAGTGTGGTTGAATTTTAAAACAGACAAAGATACAATAACTCAAAAGTGATCAGTGGATCTTGATAAATTTACAAGAATTTTTTAAACTGGTAGAAGACATAAGTGATTCAAATTTTTGTGATGATCGGTTGGTCTGTTTGTGTGTTTGACTAAAAAGTTGTCAAAAGGTTTGCCATAAACATACCTGAAAAAGCTAGGAACAGATCTTCATGAAGTTTGTAGAAAGTTTTAGAAACGTCAATAGATACAAAATTAGTGACCCAATTTTGTGATAATCGGTTTGTCCGTTTGTGTGTTTGTCAAAATGTTTGTCGGACCAAAACGTAAAAAGTTACGGACGATTCTTCAAGAGGTTTGTAGAAGTTGTTAATACATTCGACAGGCACAATTGACAGATTTTCGTTCTGAAAAATATGTAATCATTATTTCAAAACTTTATATGAAATTTTCGTTAACGTTGCCTTTCTTGGCGGAGGTATGCGCTCTGAGAATGCCCCAGTTTATTTCATTCTTTAAGCAGATATGTACAATAGTGAAGACGGTACAAGGTTTAACGAGAGAATAACAATATTCGAATAATTTGAAACTGGAATGAATCTGAAAATTAGATAGGGCCTCGCAGAACCTTTCATCCGTTTGAAGACAGTGGGACGCCCTCCTCTGGCTTCATCGATTCGTGCACTGCAATCGAGACCACTTGATTCAGGGTATAAGATCATTTACTGCCGAGTCCGACGGACAATAATTTTGGGGATTTTTGAAAAAATAGCATCCGGCATTAAGCTATTACGGCAAGGGAACCGACTAAAATATAGAGACACAAATTCAGACACACGTCTTCTATCATTTTTAAGTGATATCAAAAGCAACACCTATAGGCACTGTTATAGATGGCAATAGAATTAATTTATGAGAGATCTAGAATTAGTGTTGAAAAGTGTTTTCCGTTGACAGTAATGAGGATAGCGATAGCTCATATTTTGATACCGTGGTGCCAATGTCTACGCCATTTTAGCTGCGTTTGGATAGCTCAGGATACGATGCGGTTTTGTTGTAGTTCTAGTAGTAGAAACCATATTTTAAAGGAAGAAAATGAACAGTAACAAATTGTATTTTTTGTTTTCCTTTGTGTCGTACTCAAGCGAAAGTTAGGGAGGGTCCTCTCTAGTGGGACCGCAAGGCTGTGCGCCATTGTTCTAACAATGTTAAAGTTAGTGCTGTTATTCGCATTTTACTTTTACAGCTTGAATTATTTTCACCACATGTTTTCTCGTTGATCCATGCTCTAGTAAAGTGAAATTCTTTCATTAGTTATTCCTTTTTCTCGAGAATAAGTTGTGCAGGTGAGTTGCAATATTCACTGTTTCAGCAAACTATCGAAGTAGTAAAGACTTTTGAAACAGAGAATAATAATCTAGACGAGAGTATCAGGTAGCTAGAACGCCTCGTGGCGTAAGACCATCTCCCGCAGTAGCGGGCAAATTCAACACCGTCATTCTTTATGGCCAGCGTACTCTAGAGGTTTGGTATTTTACACTTCTCGGTCAACCCATGTATCTGACTGCCTGGAAAAAATTATTATTATGACTCAACTCTTTCTGTTTGTTTTTGGGTGGACAGGCAACAAAATTCATCACCATCATTTTTTGATGGCCAGATAATCCTAGTGTTTTGGCATGGGTCACATCTAGGTAAGCCAACCAGACTCTCTGCAAAAAAATTATGAACAATGCTCAACTCCTTCTACCAATTTTTTGGGTGGACAGACGAATATAGGAATATATATACATACTTAAATCTTCAACGAAAACATTATCACTTCTCTCACTTTATTCGCGGGTGATAATTAATTAATTCAGTTGACAATAATTAACCATTTTCACAGCTACATCATAGCTATGCGACAGTATGTGTCATATAGCACTATAAAACACTATTCTTATGTAAAGTTTCCAAAACTAAGCTTGTCCATGTGCGTGGAAGAATCGTTGGTCAGCCCGTAATAGCAATACCATTGCGTATGAGACGGCTGAAAATGCAATCGTGTGATTACAGGCCAAAAATCAGTCCTTAATGACAACTAAAAACCTACATGTAAAATTCTAAAGAAGTTAAAATCAAGAGGATTCTTTAGATAGAAAACTGGTATTCACCTAGTACTGTTTACTGTATACAGTAAATAGACAGTAGGTATTTCTATTGTAAGTTTATATACTTTCCGTTATAGTGATTTCTCTCGCGGAGACACACAACTATTTCCACGCGTGTACAAATCATTTACCGTACACCTTATGAAAAAGCTTGTGTATAGTCTCATAATCACATACATCACACTTACTAGATAATATTCGCTGATGATAACTCATTTTTAAATTGTTCCTGATAGAAGTCACCCAGAGAGGTACACGTCACCCTGTTTTGCAAGCCACCGTTCTAAGTAATCGTTCTCAACATTCTTCACAGGAATGGTTTCCATTATTCTTCGCAGTAATGGTTCTCAGCATTCTTCACAGTAATATGGTTTTCAACATATTTCACAGTAATGGTTCAGAACATTCTTCGTAGTAATGGTTCTCAACATTGTTAAGCGTAATGGTTCTCAACATTCTTCGCAGTGATGGCTCTGAACATTTTTCAGCGTAATGGTTCTCAACATACTTCACAGAAAAGGTTCTCAATATCCTTCACAGTTTTGGTTTTTAACATTCTTCACAGTAATGGTTCTGAGCATTCTTCACAGTAATGGTCCTCAACATTCTTCACAGTAATGGTTCTTAACAATCTTCATACTAATGATTTTCAACATTCTTCATAGTAATGGTTCTCAACACTCTTCACAGTGATGGTTCTCAACATTCTTTACAGTAATGGTTCTGAACATTCTTCGGTGTAATGGTTCTATACATTCTTCACAGCAATGGTTTTCGACATTCTTCATAGTAAAGGTTCTCAACACTCTTCACAGCAATGG
>LQNS02277602.1:16488468-16517478 GCA_001587735.2 Parhyale hawaiensis
CTATCTTATTCCCATAGAGCGTGACAGGAAAGATATAAATAAATAAATAAATAAATAAATAAATAAATAAATAAATAAATAAATAAAAACACGACGTGAATTATTATATAGTAGATTTTGTCCATTGTGACAAGTTATGCCACGCGCTTAAGTGATACTTGGCAAGGTTGCTTTGCGTTCTTAGCCACGCCCATCGGACTCTTTACGCTGGTTTGACCAGTGTAGCACTGGAAACCCTGGAGTAGCGCTTGAAGAGTGACTCAGACTGCACTCACTTGCGTGACTGGAGAGAGGAAGCGGACTTTGTTCAAAATAATTTTCCAGTTTAAGAACTCGTGTTTTCACTTGTTGTAAATGCAATATTAAAACTTTAAAAAATTATTCCACAGGCTCAGGGTTATTCTTCCAGCAGCAGAAAATGCTGTTTCCATATTCCGCTTAGACCAATAGAAAATTAAGTAAGATGCAGTATTTATTTTTTTTTATTCGCGATGAGCACATACTCAGATGCTGTATTATCTACTGCATTGCTCAGGTAGCAATAGGCGATCGAAGTGCTACAGTCACGCGCTCAGTATTTTTCTGTTGCTCTTCTTAGTTAGCAATAGTATCAAAAGTTGAGCATATACATACAGCTATATTACTGGAGATCGGTCTCATACTTGAGAGCGCAGATTACAGAACACACTAACTCTTCCTGAGAACACTGAAGGTTATGCTGCATAGAACACTTGTTTTGGTGCTCTGTAGGTCATTCATTTATTAGTAAGCAGTATGGTGAATGCACAGTGAAATCCTGAAACGTTACCTTAAGTTTCTAAATTCATGGCACTGCAGCTGCAAAAATTTTACGAAGACGATGCAGAATTTTTAGAGCCGCTTTCTGTCGACCAAAAAGTCAGTCTAACCTTGAATGCTATGCATTGCAGATGAAAACTCAGAATGCAATATAAACAATTTACTGACCCTGCGGCAGTTGCCGATCGTGAACAAATTACTCTGCCCATCTGGGAGGGCCTCAAGGAATCCAAACTTTCAATTTCCTTGCCAAACTTTCAGTTCAACTCAAGCAATTGAGACTGGAAGCGAGAGAAGTTATTGTTCCAGGGATGCAAGACAAAAAACATGTTTGTTCGATTCCAAGAAAAAACACGTTTCTTTCCAGGAACCCGTTGCTTCAAAAGTCCTTGCCTATCAGCTCGCCAAAGCATTTTGAGCTTTGTACGTTGTCTTATTTTGTCCAGATAGCGGGCGGCTCTCCGGAAAGTGACGCACAGAAAATCGCCGTGCTTAGGTCCGAGTCCAGCAAGAAAAGAGTCCTGAGGGAATGAATGCTTTTGAACTCAGTGACGAATGATCGTTTAAAAATGCGCATTTATCTAGCTGGTAGGAAGCTTAGTGCTTGCCGTTCCTTAATATTTAGGAATGTATTGCATTTTTCAATTATGGTATCTATGTTTTCAAAAATTATAATGTGAAATCATTTGCCATCTATTTTCCTTATTTTCGAGTATTCTTAGTTAACTTGTATTTATTTTCAGCCCCTCAAAATAGAATATCATGTTGAGAAAAATGAGCACTTTCGACATCTCCTTCTGTTTGCTTTCAAGCAAGAGCTTAAGGGCACAAAAGATGCTCACGATATTTATGCATGGCGAGAGTGAAATCGCTAGAACGACCGGTCGTTATTGATATTACATATGGCTAGTTCAAAAACACAAATTTTGAACTCAGAGACTCACCTCGTTATTCGTTCAATGAGAATATGGGAACAATATGGGAAATGGCAGACAAAATGGAACGCTTCCACACTGCTGTATAAACGAAACTTCACTCGATGGAAAAGGCTCAGAAGTATGGATCATGGGTTCCTCATGCTTGAAGTGACAGCAACAAAAATCAACAATACACAATCTTTGTCGGTTTGCTTGTTCGTCACCGCTCCAATTATAGACGCTGATAAAGATTTGTTTACAGAATCGTTTACTATAAACAAAATAATGTGTTTGTACATCAATAAACGCTATGCGAAGTATCATGTTTAATACCGATACAGAAGTGGAGGCGTTGTTGAATGATTTTTTCGAGTCCAAACCGGAAATTTTTTTACCAACGTTGTATTGATAATCCTGATGAATGTTGGGAAAAAGTTATAAACAGCAAAAGAGACTATATTAGTGATTAGTTAGTTATCATTTTCAATAAATCTTTCAAAATCAATTAATTTGAAAAAATTCAGGGATTCAGTTTCCAACAAAAGAGTTATTTGCCTTACTAGTGCAAAGCTTTTCTCCCTTGAAAATCGTCGTAAGGAAAACTTGGTAAATATGCAGAAAAATGAAGGATGTTCATTTGAGTTATTTATGTAGTACTTTTCCAGTGGTTTATAGTAAGAAAGGCAAAAATCACTGAAAACAAAAAGTCTGCAAATGAAAAATCATTGCATAATATTTCCTTTACAGCAAATTATAGCGAAAGCTGATCTGCCGGACATTAGAGAAGAGGAACTGCGATATATTTTATCACTAACGGATTTGTCGATTGAAATGCGTTCGTTTGCTTTAATCTGGTTGCAATGCAGGAACTACTGTTTCATGTTACAGTAAAACATTAACGTATCTATTCATGTCTAATGTGGAATTACGGAAAGTTTGGCAGCATTATGATGCCATTCATCGTTACGGGATTGTACTCTCTCATAATGTAATGCAGCTTAAGTGCACTGAAGCTGCGTAAATTTCTCTTATGTATTATACGTTCGCCAGATATCTCAGCATTATCGTAAGGGAATGATTCGCTTTCTTAGAACGAAACTTTGATAATTTAATATTACTTGCATTCAGTTTCCTCTAAGCTGATACGACAATAGCTTTCGTTTCATTTATCATTTCACATCCCATGTCAGATTAACTCAGATTCATTTAAATCAACTATTTATCTAAATTATGATAAAAACTATACACTAATTTCTTAACATTTGCATGTAGCGCACTTAATACTATAACATCAGCTGCATGCTACGCTGCAGCAACATGAATGTCCATTCCCTTGATCGTCGTTATCGCGCATTCTACAGCAATTCTTCATTCATTACTTTAGAACTCCACTGCTTTATTAAGAAGTACACATGGTTTAAAGAGTTACCCTAGTGTCAAACATCATGTGTTAGCATGGTAAGTTCATTCACCTGGTTTTTATTTCCCATATTGCTAAATCGCTTCAACTCAACTCCAATTATGATACAGTTTTCTTAAATCGTTAACATTTACATGAAATTTAATTTGAGTCAAGGTAGCGTGTATCACCTCGGTAATTTCCTTCGCATAGTTTTCTTTGACTACATGAACAACCCGTTTGAATTCTGTTCCAATATAAAGCAATTGCTTTTCATCCACATTACGGTGGTATAATTTTTTAATTCGTTAACATTTACATGTAACTCACCCAGTGCGGGGTATCACCTAGACTAGAGCCCTTGGGTCTACTGGAGCACCAAGCTGCTCTCGCTCTATTTCTGTCTGCCGACGCCTCCTAAGAAACTCATCACGCCCCTGAGGAGAAAAGTATCCCTTAATGACAATTTATGTCGGCAATTTGCAAGCGCGTGAATATGCGGCAAACACAATTTTGTGGACCACGGTGAATTTGCTTCACTCTTTCGCCGAGCAGAAATATGCAAATAAAATGTGGCACTGCTGGACTTATTTGACTGCGTTGGCGAGTGCACAAAGACAACCTTGTCTTGAGGACTTTTAAAATCTTAATGTACAGGCATCATAAACTTTGTTCCTAGGATTGCGAGTCGTGCTCTTGCGTGGAGAACTCGTAGATGGAATTTCGGTTTGAGGTTCATATGAGTGTGCAAAGGCAACCTTCTTTCGAAATGGATTAAATTCTTAGTATACGGCACTTAAGGCTCTGGGTAGAATTACGAGCCCTGGAATTAGTAGAGAACTACTCAACTGGAATTTGAGAGTGGCGAATCGTTTTGGTATAATTTGACGGCCTCGGCTAGTCTGCAGAAAGAACCTCGTCTTGCAGGGTACTAAATTTTGATTCATCAGTTTACGTAGTTTTTCTAGTAGCTATAGGCAGACTAAACCTTGTTAATAAAACTGTAGGTCTGTAGTTGAGCGAAGAACCAGTAACTCGTCAAATCCAATTCTTGATGGGAAATGCTAAGGGAAACTGCTGTTATACAGTTTACATTTTCTGGATTCATTATCATGACAGTTAACTTTGTGTCCTTCTCACAGAAGCTCAATGAAAACACTTGTTGGCGATTTTACCAACTTGACTCTTGATAAATTTAGAAATCTGGATCAGCTTAACCGTACGATTTCATGCGTTTTTGATATATTGCATTGAAGTAGATGTACAGTATAATATTGTTTGAAGATTTATATATTATGTTCTATGGTTAGTTATCATAAACGTGATACGGCCTAACACGAAAACACAAATCTTGGTGACATCGGACTTGTAGTTGAGCATATCAAAATGAGGTCCAAAATAAGACATTATACGTGCTGCATTACACTGCATACTACGTACGTTAATATAAACAATTGGTCACCTAATTTTGCAGCAATTTCCAAAGAAATAACACTCTTTAAATGTGTTCGAGTACGTACAAGGAAGATTGATTTGTAAAAATATGACGCTGCGTGTTCTAAAATTATTTCAGCTTTAAATACCCGTAGAAAGTGATAATTCACCCGTTTTCCATTGCATGCCATAAACTGATTGACTTGTGTTGTTGAAAATTTTCTCAATTGATAAAATTGTACCGAGTTAATTCTTCACCCTTCGAAAAGACTGTTTAGAAAAATGTACCATGAGATACAGTACTATTGCAACAAATACTAATGCTTAATACGTGGACGACGAGAGACAAACTTTAAGGGTCGGCATGGAAGATTCATTTCGGACCAAGTGATGAGAATACTTCGAGAAAAACTTGCCCGTTAGTCTGGCGACTGTGGCAAATTTGAGATTTGTTAAACAGTGCTTTTCTACCAAAATTGTTAACTTTAATGTCATCGGTAGAAGATCGATGATCTTGCAGTATGGGGATATAGTAAGCTAGGGCAGCACACAGTCGACAACACTCCGACCAGTGTCACTCACTCTCCCTGTGAGCATCGCCTGCTACTTCTCGATAGTACCTTTTTACCTGACTTCAGAAGTTCTCCAGACGAGGTCCAGGTGGCGTTTGCACGCCACCCTTTTTATGTAGAGGTGATGATGCTGTATTCCATGACTATAGTGGTTGATTTAGCAGCGAGTTATCTCTAAATTGCACGTAACCCGCGTTACAGTAACTTTGCCTGGCACTTTTAGCAAGTATGAGTCTTGTTAATAATGTTCTTGATATTTATCATTAGAAACTTAAATTTTGTTCTGCTGAAATCCTATAATCCTTGCGGTAGAAGCCAGAGATGTTTCATGATATATCAAAAATAACTAAATTTTCCTACGAATTTTTTTCATGTTACCATAGCTCTGACAGTGGAGATTGTTGTCATTTTGAGTTTACTAAGACACAGTATGCTATTCAGCGTCCAGGCATATTGCTATTTTTGTTGATGAAATCAAAATTTAATTCCATTTAATAAGCGATGCCTCGCCCCCTCAAAAAAATCGCTCCTTTAGCTCAGTAGAGGTGTTTCGCTAAATGCTATTGCCAATTTACGTGGGCATTTAATCCTTTCTTAATTAGGCTGCGTTGTTTTGCTTCAAAATTTCTGCCTTGTATTGTATTCCTAGTGGACAAAAGGTGTTTGTAGCGAGACAGGGCAGCCTGATTTTTTCCCAGCTATGTTATTTTAATGGTAATACGTTATAATCATGTAGCAATATATTCTGCACCACCATTATGTGGATATGAAGCTAAATAATTGCTCGTAGGTATGCTATTCTGATTTTAGACGTTATTATTACCTTGTAGGAATAAGTATTGCACAGAGATTATGGCCATATAACGCTAGATCAATGTTTACAGCTCTTCTAGTCAAGCTCCACTTCATGTACAATATCCCGCTTATCAACGAGCTTTTGCACCTATGACACGATACCTTTTCATAGTTTCCAGCGTATATCCTGACTACCAATGCGCTCCGTTGTCTCGTCCACAATAAACTAAATGCCTGCATCAAGTTTGCAGACCTCCCAAGTTCACCGTACTATGCTTCATAATTTTTACACACCTAGAGCAAAAATACCCGTATCCTCTAGAAACCAAGCTTCCTTGTTAACGACTGCCATCCTTTGGGACGTAGCAAACTTCTGCAATGTTGCTATGATGAAATTAACCGGAGAAACAACTGTTCCCTCCCATGGACATGCGGCTAATTTGATTTTCTTCATATTCTCGTGAGTTAGAGCGTCTCTGGGGGTGAGGCTTCTATGCTGGATGCCAGCAGGTTCATTATGAAAAATTTTTGGTGGAGGTCGGCCAGCTTCTCGGTTATATGAAGCAGAGAATTTGCCAAATGAAATTACTTCCGGGTTAAATAAGATGTGCGTGGCTCAGCCGAAATAATACAATAACAGTAAATTAAGGCATGATCGCAATTACTTTACCTGTGATATCGTTGTACACAAAAATTAAATACATGAGTGTTGGCGATACCTGTTTCAATAATATCACTGTCCCTGCTGGGAACTTTTTCAAGGAGAAATTCAAGTTTAATTTGGTCGGTAATGGATTAAATCGCCCTAGGTTTGTTCGTAACTTTTAACGAGGGAAGTTCTCCAGTAATAATTGAACAATGGACGGGCAGAGGGGCTTTATCGTAAGATAATTTCGCGTATAGAACATCTACTTTTGCACTTCGCATGCAAATGTTGAAGTGTTCTTATTTTCAAGAAGTTAAAATTATAAAGAAGAAAAATTTCTTAATCTTGGTAAATAAAGAAATTTTGTAAAAATGTAAGAAACACGTTTGAAAAATACACACCCTTGAAATACAGCAGTATCGTACTTGTACTTAAATAATATATGTTCGCTACCTTAAGCAGATTTTTTTTTTCAATTATATGATCTGAAAAAATTCCCATAGCTAATGGACGAATCCCCTCATGGATTAATAATATATGCCCAAAGTGAAACAGGAAATTCTTTACTTATGACATGTGAATAGTAGCAGCTTAGTAAAAAAGATGAAATTTGACTCATGTTTTTCCCTCCCGAGATCGTATCGAGGGCACCCTAATATTTCCCCATCTACTACTGAAGCAACCAGTGGAAATTCCACAGACCAAAACCGTTGTTCTCCAATTACGACGCCATCTGACCCGTATCAGACATGCAAAGTGTAAAAAATGTTCCAAGTCAGGCAGTGAATCCTCTACCTTAGTTCTGCGAACAGTAGCAGCAGAAATTTGAACTTGACTTCTCCTAACGTTCCCTCTTCAGGTTGTATCAAGGATGCCCTTATTTTCCCCTATCTAATACTAATGAAAGCATTACAGCCGTACTCACTAGCGGAAGGACAAGCAGAATTATAATACAGACTAGCTGGAACCTGTGGAAATTTCACACAACAAAAGCAATGCTCTTCAGAGATATCTCAGGCTGTTGCGGGGGAGCTAATCGCAGCTCTATTCTTTTTTACTTTCTTCCTGCTCGGACACAGCCAAGCGGGACTACAGAGACCACACAGATGTCACTTTGCAAGTAGTTTATTTATAGAAGAAAGAAATACTGTAAGTAGAAGAGCTAACGCTGTTAATACGCACGTAATATTAAATGTCCTTTACAACATCGCTGTAAGTAAGGAACAACACAGTCAATGTCTACCATTTCATGGGTAGAATCTCAATGAGGGAAACAGTATAGAGTCAATGGCCGGCCAGAATTTGTTACGGGTTGCAGGTCCATGTGCCAAGCTGTAAAGTAGCAGGCTCCCACCAAGCTGAAAAGTAGCAGGCTCCCACCAAGCTGTAAAGTAGGGAGCTCCCACCAAGCTGTAGAGTAGGGAGCTCTCACCAAGCTGTAAAGTAGGGAGCTCCCACCAAGCTGTAAAGTAGGGAGCTCCCACCAAGCTGTAAAGTTGGGAGCTCCCACCAAGCTGTAAAGTAGGGAGCTCCCACCAAGCTGTAAAGTACCCAGCCGGAAATAATGGTTGTGATTAGAGTAGAACAACTATATATATGATTATGGTCGGCATCTTTGGTTGTTTATTATCGAAATATCTCCACATTGAACCATTTATGGGGTGCATTATGGTGGAGATATGTCACAACCTTCGACCATATTACATATTACCAACTATAATTCCCAACCATACATACTGAATTACAACTATTAAGGTTTGAGCTCCACAACTACGATCTACTATGGTGAACAGTAAGAAACACCATTCATGTCCAAAATCGACTTTGTTCAGAGAATGATACAACTATATTCTACCAAGATAAACTTATTCAACTGTTGACATATATAATGCACTGGATACCTGCTTTGCTTGCTGATGATTAGTTACTTAAGTAACTAGTTTAATTCATACGTGCTAGATAGGCCTGCAGCTCAGAATGGTCAAAGGCTCTAATTTCAGAACGATGCTATAGAGCAGGAGCTTGAACCAGTCTGCGCAGTTAACGTACGTTTATATGCAACTCCTTCAACTCTACTACACAGTTCAGGTTAAGAGGAAGTCACAGAAATGATTCATGAATTTTGGCCGTTCCCGTTGTCAGGGTATGTAAGGCTAAATAAATCATGAAACTTGACATTCTTCTACATAAATCTAATGGGAATAATTTCTTGATAAAATTTCACAGATATAAACTGGATGGACATTAAATGGATGGCAATATTTGATTCTAGATTGCAATACTGTTTAACAAGGGATACAACATACAAATAATTATTATGGGTTACTACGCTTAAGTGGTAAAGTGTGAAAAAATCGATAAAACAGTAGATAGAAATACTGTTAAGGCGGTTAGCGTCCATACATACCCTGCAATTTTTTGCAATTCATCGACTTCACAGAAAAAACTGGAAATGTACACAATTTTTATACTACATATAATATCAATTTTTAAATGTTTCGCATTCAAACTTATAGTCATACTATATTATTTTGGTCGATAATGTTGGGAATTCTAGCCATATTTAAGCCATGGCAGTCCACACATATTCTTCTACGAATAATAGGAGGAATTCAACTGATGATCGTACGTACGGTAACGTACCGTATATAGTCTTCGAACATCCATGTACTACCATCTACCATATATAGTCTTCATACATCCATGTACTACCGTACCATCGACCTTCGTTTCCTGACAAACCTTAAAGAACCAATATTGCCTCCACCAATATCAATCTAAATATACTAAAATCAACGTTATGTTTTGATCGACATTTCTACCATATTGTTTCATCATCCATAATTGACCTTAATTTCTCATACACCACTATATTCTACTATAATCACAACCATTATTTCCGACAGGGTAGGGAGCCCCCACCAAGCTGTAAAGTAGGAAGCTCCCATTCACCAGTGCACAAGGCATCACAATTAGGCTGCACTAATGTTTCTGAAGTGTGAAGTATTTACTCATACACAAAAGCTCGTGCACTCTATAGAAAACATTAAATTTGGTAGATCAAGATATGAAAGAGACTCTGCCACAAAGTGCACCTGTGGAGAAAAGAAGGGAAGACGTAGGAAGGAAGTCAGAAAGAGGTAGGAAAGAGGTTGAAAAATATGATGACCGGCGGAAAAATAGGATGACCTGTAAAAAAAAGTAGGATGACCGGTAAAAATAAGACCCCTGTACAGCCCCAAACACGTTTACGAAAGTTTTCATGTGGAGAACAACACAATACAAAAGAGCAGTGAAAAAAGGAGAGACCACCAAAAGTTAATACAGAGCAGTGAGGACAAACATAGCACGCACCGGGAGCCTCACTAACCGTCAGATATTAAGTGGGTCCCCCATGGCCGCAATCTCCCATAACGCGACGAGACCCATGATTGAATAACGTAACAGGTTACATTATAGCTTCACCATTTTGAGACTGTTCTACGCATCTCCTAGTATGACGTCAGATGGAGCGAAGAACGTTGGTGCTGTGCTCAAGTATTAATAAAATTTCTGATTCATTAATACCATTATTTCCACTGCAATGGGCTGGTGCTTGATGCTTGGCTTTTCGAACACGGAGAAAACCTGTTGAAACTTTTTCGTTTTTCTAAATATCCGGAGTAGCGAGAGAAGTAGGTTCTGTCAGCAAAAGAGCCCTAGGTTTTTGCTGTCCCGGTAACATCTACTGTATTCCATAGAATTTTTTTGCCCCAGCGAAATGGTAAACTACTAAGTAGTAGTTCAGTTTTCTTTTCAAATTTTCCCTAGTAACCACAGACACCACTAATGTCTTTTAAAGAAGTTATGAAAATTGTAATAGAATATCTCTTATGCATAGGCTGTGAACGCTTGTCTAGCAAACTTAGAAACAAAATTGTGTTTTTTCTGAAAAAAAAAAAAACTGGAAAGAAAATAGTATAACAACGGGCAACTGTTTAATTGCTACCGAAAGAAAGCCTTCGAACGGGTGAAATAATTGAAACAAACAACTAAAAACACTTCTCCGTTTGACAATTTGTATTGTTTTGATGAGAAAAGCCCTTTAAAATACAAATTTCACAGGTACAGTTCATAAATTTGGACTGACAATCAATTCTAGAGCGCTTAATACGCCTCCGATAATGTGTATGCAGCTTTTTTTTTCTGTAAGTCATGTTCTTCTGCAGCAATTTTTGACGGCGGAGTTCACTAGTATGCAAAATGATAATGTGATGATCACGAAATAAGCAGAGGTCGACATCTCCGATTATGTTACGATGGCAAAATCGATAGTACGATGGCCATCACCGTGATTCTTACGATGGCATGGCATTACTATCGTTCCATCGGCCTCGGAACCAAAAATCGCCAATTTTCATCAGCGATGACCTACGATGAAATAACCGTCTGCGATGGCTATCGTAGGGCGTCACAATCGGCGATGAACCATCGCATTAACACATTTTTATAATGCGAACATTTCAGACCACAAACATCGAATAAAAGCAGCATCTCTTATAGCCTCGGCCTGTGTGCGATTTTCAAACCAGAATGAATGAAACTTTCTTCAAGTGCTACAAATTGACACTTTTTCCGTACAATGCCTGTACGTCCTATGTATAATATTCCTATCTGATAGAAGGAGCGAAATGTAAGGCCCAGGTTATCAATTGACGTTGTTAACTCTGGGAAATGTATTAAAATAAACTTTGTAACCCTCTCTTTGTTTTAATGTTACTAAAAAAATGAATTTTTCAACTGCGTAAGGCTGGTTTTCTCTAGTTTTAGCCTTATTTCATCGGTATCGGAAGTACAACCGATGACGTTGCCCATCGTATACCATCGCCGATGGCATGTTCAGTCAATTCATCCGATCATTTCTTCCTCATAACACCATCGCCGATGGAGAAAATGGCCATCGCGGATTGTTTGATACGATTACCATCGGACCATCGCTATCGCCGATGGTTTTTTGTTGATGGTCCATGGTAACATCGTAGTTTTTGCGATGGAGAAATGGTCTACTCACCATCGCCATCGTAAAATCGGCGATGGCCATCGTGCCAGGCTCTGGAAATAAGTTATATGAATACGCAGGAAGCCGTAGCTATGTTGTTGCAATTGATTCTTCATCTTTCGACCCATTTGTTTGACATTTTATTGCCTTATTTCTAGCAAACGGATTTTTACGTATCGCAGTAAAAAACTGTGATCGTGCAGAAATGACTACCCTTCTTTCTTCTTCATGGAAGCCCACGCTCACCGTATTTATAAAGTAGAGTAACGGGTATGAACTAATTTACACGGTTTGCTATCACTCCACCTGACGTCACAGCTGAAAAGGAGTGGACGGGCCGAAAACGCTACCTGCGCTTGAGTTAGATGTTACGTAGTTCAGCCATGGCAAGACCAACCCTAACTAGGCCTCAGCCTTGGAACACAAAAGTACTCACAGAAATGATAGGAGTCTGCCTATGTATGAACTTTGTTAATGCAGCTCGTGCAACTCGACACTTCTATGCATAGTTTCTCTTACTATGAAAGCATGTGGCTATTTTCAAGCTTATGACTGCCAGTATTCAACATTTCATATTTATGGAGTAAATATAAACAAAACAAGCCCTATAAGAAACTGAGAACACATGATGACGCCCACACGCATGAGAAATAAGAAGCTTGAATAACTCAATGACGAGGTAAGTAATATCGCCCAAGTCAAGTGTGGCAGTTACTATGGCATTTTAGCTGTAAGATAGGTTGACACTCACGGCTTTTTGGGCACGGTCTGGCACGGCGTGACACCGTGCCAGCCCGTTTCATACACGGGATTACAGCTCTATATTCCGACACCCCTATATTCCGACACCCCTATGTTCCGACACCCCTAGGTAAGGACGCCCCTATGTTCCAACACCCCTATGTTCCGACACCTCTATGTTCCGACACCTAACCTAACCTAACCTAACCTAACCTAACATAGGGGTGTCGGAACATAGAGCAGTCACCATACACAGTGTCATTACAGGCCACACACCACGACAAGTCGGGTAGTTGTCACGGCTTCCGGAAAATTTTAAAATGATTTGAAAGTTTGTCGTGGTATGGTGCAGAGTCCCGACGTCATGCCATAAGCCGTACCACCCGCCGTGACTAGGGCACGGGGCGCGTGCCACGACGTGCCATGCCGCAGCATTTATGAGGGTGGCACAGTGCGCCGCGGTGTGTCGCGTAGCTCGTGTCTCCGGTCACGACTTGTTACGACGTGTGGTACGGCGTGTCACGGTGCGGACACGGTTTGTCGTGCATACGGCCACGCTATTGGCTCGGAGTCTTCATACAAGGTGCGGTGAGGGATTGATTGCTAACTGTTGATTGGTCTAAAGTTGCTGGATCAATCCCGATGAAGTTCTTGTAACCTTTGGTATCTTCTCGGTTCAATTCTTGTAGGAGGTGATCATAGTCGCCATGCATGGAAATTTATCAAGAGCCAGTCACGGGTCTCATAGGGGGTCGCTGCTGTCGTTTGGGTTTTCTCCTCACAAACCGCAGCACTTGAACTGCAGCAATCAACAGAATACCTGCCATCACTCTGTGGACCTCTTGTATTTCTTGCTCCATCTTCTCTGGTGCCCAACAATGTTAAAAATGACTGCAAGAGCTCTATATATATACCCTGCTAGACACCGTGTCACGCGCCGCAACCCACCGTGACTCTGCTCGGGCTTCGCCGCACCTCGAAGTTCTCTCTCCGTAGCAGGTCGGGAGAATTTCGTCGTGCCACACCGTGCCGCAAGACGCGCCACACCGAGCCACACGTCGTGATAAGATCACGGGGCCCGTACCATGTTGCCTGAAAATGGTCAAAATTGGTCGCGGCATGGCACGGTGTCACGCCGCGCCACACCGTGACCAAAAAGCCGAGAGTGTCAACCTACCTATACCTAGCTTCCAGTGTCACTATCAAACCAGGAAGGAATGCACATGTATTGCTACAATAGGCAGCATGTATTGCTCCTATCAATTGAACTGCAGCGTAATACTGAACACAAATAATACAGGCACCGGCAAGAAAATCTTAAGACAGTCATGAATGATAGTTATTCGCACACCCCTAGTATAATAACTCACCCCATATCCAAATCACACATTACCAAGGGCTACAGATTACACCAACAGAAAATGAAGTTAACTAAAAAAAAAGAGATAATCGAGAACAAAAGCGTTGTTTAATATTCTACCTAAGACCTGCAAGGAGTAGCAGCTAATAGTTGAACGTGACTCCTTCTATTGATCCCTCCCCAGTTGGTATCAAGGATACGTCAAGTATACCCTAATTTTCCCCCTAACTAATACGGTCGTACTGACTAACGAAGGGACAAGCAGAATTATAATATAGATAAGATTGAAATTCTTGTTGACTGATACATAAGAAACTTCATTCCCGGCATTCTTTGATGTAAATTAGAGTGCCACCAATATTTATCGGATTACAAATTTTACCAACACAATCAAAGGATTTCCTTTCATCCAGAATAGAGCTTTTACCCGGTTAGAGTTTGTTGCTGTGATACTATATTCTGCTGCGAGTCAACGCGTCTGATATGACCAAATAGAGTCGTTGCACATTTAGTCTCAAGAACAAAAGACAATAAATCCATAAACTCCCCCTCCTCTCGATCGTATCCAGCCAATTGCAAGAGCTATAACTCAAGTGATGTATCTTTATTGAAGTCCCCGAGCCACTTCAGTCATTTCGTCAAATNTTTAGTCTCAAGAACAAAAGACAATAAATCCATAAACTCCCCCTCCTCTCGATCGTATCCAGCCAATTGCAAGAGCTATAACTCAAGTGATGTATCTTTATTGAAGTCCCCGAGCCACTTCAGTCATTTCGTCAAATGAAAAGCTGGTAAAAAATAAAAATCCGTTAGGGAGAGGCAGCTTGCTGGCCGTGTCGCAGTCTCAGAACATGGTTTGCTACTACACTGACCCTTCATATCGGAGAGTCTACTTCCGAAACTGACAGTTCCACTTAGACACGCAGCTATTGGTTTTGATCGTAGTGAAATGAAAGAAAGTGATGCTCTCTTAAGAGAGCTTTGGCAACACATGCAACAACTGGTTTTGATTGTACTCGTGGCAACGATAAAAATAGCAGCGTAACTCTTAGAAAGGTTTGGCTTTCAAAAGCAACGATTGGTTTTGATTGCACAGTACTCGTAGTAAGATAAATAAAGGATCGCACTGTTTAGAAAGGTTTGGCCTTAGACCGCAACAGTACTTGGCTCTTAGGTCTACACTGGCGGTCAAAAGTCGGCAATGGAGAAATGGGATTTTCAATTCCAAGGTACCGAACATTTTTCTTGCGGAGAAGGTACGGTATCTTGGATACGGCGGGGACGCACTTGGGCGCTTGCCTGCATGACCGTGTCTGGACATGTTCTTAATAGCTCTTGAGAAAATCCCCTTTTTCCGACTTTGGCCGCCAGCGTCAGAGGCCACTTTTGGACCTAAAATCAAGTACTGTTGCGGCCTATGGTTTGGCTTATAGGCACATACAACGATTGGTTTTGATCGTACTCGTGGTAACGATAAAAATAACAGTGTTCACCTTGAAAGGTTTGGCTTTCATATGCAACAAGTGGTTTTAATGGAACTAACCAAAAAGAATAGTAACAACATTTGCCCCAGGACTTGTTTGTGATTAATCACTTCTACATTATATTGTGAAAATTTTTCCTTGACATAGCAGCTTAACACCCAATACTGTCATTGAGCAGCTCTATCTTATGCAGGTAGTTATATTGTTTTATTAAGTGTCCTAATATATGAATATGCATCAAATGATCTTAATTTCTCCTAGCTGTTATTTCATGAATGTGGTGCGAAACGATGATGATATGAAGAAAAAAAAAAAAAAAAACTTAGCCCAAGTCTCCGCAATTACCATACATGAAAATACGCGAAAAAATTACTGAAGCACAAAAGAGACCTGTGTTACAATACGATTTGATCAGCCTTAAATATGTAATCAAAACACAACAAATAGAATAAAATGTTCAAGTCACATTTTCTATATACGCATAGTATAGATACACTAAATCTAGGGAGCAGTCTTTCTTTTAAACTCGTTTCATTAAAAATATAACCTCATTTACTACTAACAAAAATTTTATTTAGCCTCTCAACATTCCTAAAATTCTTTTTCCTGCCTTCATTTAAAAAAACTCATACTTCGCCAATACTATGTCGTCAAAAATCCTGTCTATCGGTTTCGGTAACATTTGTCATAATCAGGACTAAATGAAAGCTATACTCTTGTTAAAACTAACATAGGAAAGTCAAGAGCTACAAAATTGCGTGAGTCTCCCGCCGTCAGTTGCGTAAAAGTGCGCTCAGATAATAGAAGTGAGGTCTATTTATACATTTGTGCAAATGTAGAGTTAAGGCAATACAGTGTCTGGAGTGAGAATGAGCATACCTGAGTGTTCCCCACGAGTCGCTAGCACTTAATGGTCAAAGCTTCCCTGGCCATTTTAAGCTGACTTCTTCTCACTTATGCTCCATCTCTATATTTAAGCTCCGCATATCAGCGGCCATCGATCATACTTGCGAGCATTAATGACCATCGCTTTGGCGTCGACTCTTCTCCCCTTTTTTTCTATTTTTTCTCATTTCTTTTTTCTCTTTCGTCTTCCATTTTTTCTCTTCTCGTTTCTCCATTCCTCTACATTCTACTAACATAATGGCAATAGCTCATAGAGGATCGGGGTGTAAGTCCGGGTGTCTTTTTGGGAATGGGCCTTTTGGTTCGTCTACTGCCGCCTATCTAATCTAATCTAAATATCAAATGATATTCCTCTTGTGACTAGGAAATGATTCAAATTGTGTGTCCTTGATGGTATAGTTTATGGGTATAGAACATGGTTGTCCAGAGCCCCATAAGTGAGAGTTCACTTTTAGTTGGGCATGTTCCTATTTTTAGAGCAAGAAATTGTTATTCTAGATGATAAACAGTTTATTGCATTGAGTGAACAATAAAGGAGTAAACGAGTTAACAGTCGCGGTAAAATATTGTTGGGCTTCTGAAGAGCATGGTTTTACTGTACAGTCTTCTTAAAAAGTTATAGGATGCGGCTTGATCCAGTTACTTGGTTGTAATGATTAGTTGACGCTTTCGATTGAGAAAGACTTCCCTAATCTGTAAGAGGTGTGATCGGTGTTCCTGTGAAGGGCTGTCGTGTTTTGGACTATAGAAGTGCCTGGTCCGCTATGTGTTACGGTTATTGGTTCTGGGGTTCTTATGGCCACTTGCAGGTAAACGCATTGTAATACAGGGGCTACGCTATACTTTTTTTTATGAAAAAGTAGATGCCAGGATGCGCATCTCGCATGTCGTTCTTGCCAACGTATCTATGCTACCGAGTTTAAATATATTTCAGATATATACTGGTAAGTTGCTCATCCTAACTTCCATGTTTTTCGTGCAAATCTATATGTGATCTCGGCATATTGTGCCTGGAAAGTGCTGTTGTCACTCATGAGCAATGGCTTTGGAGCTTACAGTCTCCAACTGGGCATCGGTACTCGTATACAAGATTGGTTTATTTGAGAGGAGGGAGTGGAGGTCATTGGTTATTACCAGTAATTAGTTTGTGGATCGTGTTGCTTTAGTAATAGATAACAAGCTGCATTTTTTCGTATCCATTGACATTGACACATTGAATGCTATTTTTAATTACATCTCTGATGACACGTTCGTCTATGTAGTAGTTTCCCGTATACTAGTTGCGATAGCAAATCTTATGGTACTGATGGTCGTTTTTCCTATCTGTCGTGCTATGGAAGTTCAGGTACTTGGCTGTGGTGGAATCAGATACTTGATTTTGGGGAACCATTGTTCGCAAGGGCTTGCTTTCAGCTTTGTAAACTATTGTGTAAAAGTTTTCAAATAGAGGAGATTTTCAATATGCTGTTCAATAAGGCCTTGACTATTCCAGCTCTGTATTTATCAAGACTTTCGCTTCTATAGCTGAGGTAAACACTTGCATCGATTGGTTATAATAAATTGACGTTATAAAGCGGCTATTAGCTGTTTAAATATGAACGTTTAGAAAGTTAAGATGGAGTTAGTAGGGGCTCGCCCTTAGGTGTAACGTTTGCAAACTTCTATATGACACATGTCGAATATTCAGCATTTGACAATAATCCTGATCTAAAGCAACCAGTTTGTATTAAGTATATCGGTGACTGTTTCAATGTAATTGACTCACTAGCTGCACTTCATACTAGACTCGAAGAAATATTTAAAAAAAATTCCTCTATAAAGTACACCCATGAAATAGGAGTTGGGAACAAACTTAACATCCCAGACGTTTACATCATATGGTACTGAGAAATATTCGCCCCGAGCATTTTCTCACCGTACGTGCCTTATACATATATTTAAATATCACCGATATATCACCGAAGCACAGTATCCTTATAAACTTATGCACCAATTACTGAGTGTAGTCCCCAATATAATCATAAAATACGAGTCGCAACAGCGCGGTGCGTAACCTTTTCCTTGTCTCGCCCGTCTTTTTGAAGCCAGCGAGGCTCAACAATTTAAACTCAATGGAAGGGAATGGCAATTTCAGGGCATAGCAGGACATGCCCATGCAAAGGAGTCTCTTGGTTAACCAAGCGAGCGAAAGAATTCTCCATGAAATGCGTGTTATGCGGCAGCGAGAGGGCGAGAGCGCTTGTTTTTCTTCCACTTCGGTTTCCGGAAAACTGTTGCTCGTTTATGATGAAAACTACAAGCGAAGTGCAAGTGCTTGACTCGAGTGTAGCTCAGCAGCTGTGATACGTTGATTGGCTGCTTGACAAAGAAGCTTTATGAAATTAGAACTGCTATGTAGTGGGTATTTCTAGTTTCTACAAGTAGCTCTTTTCTAGGCAACAGTGTGTGTCAGCAGTGTCTGTTCGGGAGTCAGGCAAGGTTATGTCTATGGGGCCGTGGCAGTGTCTGTCACGCTTTTGTCATCGTTGTGTTATGCGGCGGACTGTAGGGTTTCGCAAGGACTCCATTTGCCGTCACTCATTTTGCTGATGTAGGGAAATTTGTTGCTGCTTGACTAAGAATTAGCTGGATACAGGTGGTGCGTGAAGTTGCGATGCAGTAATTGTTATTTATAAAAATTTATGTTTCCCCCAAAGATTCTTAAAATTATTGATATAAAATTTAAACATCATGAAAAATGCCGTTGTGTCCATCTGCTTGTTTATTTATCTGTCCACTTTCAGTTATGCTAGGTATGTCTGAACTACGTAGCGTTACGTATATCAACCATGACTCTAGAAGTGTTGTCACAGACTATACATACTGTAAAAGTCTGTCTAACCATATGTATCTTGGATACGAATGAAGCATGGGGTACCTACTGCAGATTGGCTTTTTTGTTTTTTATTTTATTTCTGTGTACCTACCACAGTTCATTTATAGAAAAGAGTTGTGTCAGATTTGAGTGTTTGCAACAAGTCTTTGAATGTTCAGAATTGTGACGTCACAATTGCGTCATGCCACTTTTGCAGCGAGGAATCTTTGGTATTTCTACAGTGGCGTGACGTAATTTTGACGTCACAATTGTATAGATTTCTAGGGCGTCGCATGCGCTGGAATCTAACATAACTTCTAAAGAAAGTGAAATGTGGTGCCTGCTTTCCGTACTGCTCTGACGAAGTGGAGTTGGTGGAACCTCCTACCCATCCGTTGCTTGGCACTGAGACTCAAGCAGTCGTATGCACTACGGCAGAATCAAGACCATAGGCATTGACAGTGAAAACCTGTGAATGTATTTTTTTTGTGGCTAATTTTGAGGGCAGGTGTAACAGTTCAAATGGCAGCGGGAAGGTGCCCGAGTGGATGGTAGCTGATGTATATGATACACCCAGCGTAACGACATTGTGATAGTTACTTACGATATTTGTCTTGATATGTCTTAGATTATTCTAAGTCTTGCGCTAGGAGATAAAAACCGGAACATATGCTGAAGCTTACAGCACAACATTACGCAACAACTGTCTAACAGGCAGTGAACCCTCATTCCTCAACAGAAATTGTCCTCGGATGCACATCATGCTGTCGCCAGTACAGCCTCCCTTTCGCTCTACTGCTGTAACCCAAAGTGCAATTAGATACTCGATTGGAGTGCAGCTGGTGTAAGTGATAGATTTCAGTCTAGAGCACTGGTTCCCAATTTTTCTTACGCTTGGCTCGCCTAGAAATCTTTTAACCCATTTTAGCGCCCCAACAAAGTTGTGAGCTCATATGTCCAAGAAGAATTAAATTCATAAAAAAAGGGTTACAAAAAGTTTGAGTAAATTTTTGAAGGGCGGGAAAATAAGCTAAGATTTCGCACTCCCTAAAATACCATCTCTCACCCTCTCTGGGCGAGGCTGATTGGGAACCCCTGCTGTAGAGTGACTATAGAATTATAACTGTCTGCAAAATGATTATTCTATGGTGCAGATGAAATATATTATACAGACGGTGGTCCTAGTATTTGTTATCAATAGCTGAAACACAGTAGGTGCTTCGCAACTGCTCTGCACCTATGTAATCTATTCCGGTGATATAAATTAGGTGAATGACACCCAGCTGATAGATATGGTACCTTTGGGATGGATGTAGTCTACACCAGTGCTGTCTATGCGGTAGCTCGTCTATACGGTAAATAATGCGATCGTTATTACCTCCCAGACCGCAATACGGCGTATCAAGAGAAGGAAAAGTCAAGGACATGTAGTATTTTAAGGAATTTGGTCACCAAAACGCAGGAATACGCTGCGCAAAGGTGAAGCCAGTCGGGAAAGAAGAAAACAAAGATTGTTAGTGAAAGTTGGAACGCTAATGCTGAAGTTAACAATGCAATTGTTAATACATATTAATGGTCATATTGTAACGAGAAAGAATACTGTACAAAGAACATTATTTTATTGATCTCACATTTACAAATATTAACTAATTCTAGAATATGTACAAATCCACTAAAAATGGAGAACGCACTTACTAAAAGAGAAAAACGCTGATGGAGCACATGCTATAACAGTTGTCCACTATGTCAACAACTATGTCAAACATATTACAATATATCAACGAAAAATTCATCCAATAGAACATAATCCTAAATTTAGAGTAATACAAGAACTAAAAAGTTTACTATAGCTTTACACATTTTTCAAATATCATGAAAGGGTGCACTGGAAACCTCGGCATAAACATACTTTATTAGAAGTCACATTCTAATCATAAAAATTCTCTCAAACATTTTTCTGTTGATAAAAATTTATTCAATTCTCTACTGGCAGGTATTAAGGACAGCGGGAGTAGGAAAAAGAAGAAAGCAAAGTGGCCATGAACGGTAGGGGCCCGAATTCTCTTAGTTAGGACTAATGTAACCCAGTTGGTTCCCTGAAGTGGTGCCGCTACTCTCCATAAAATAGGACAGTCATTGCTTGTAGCACTTATGAATGTTTCCAATATTTAAATATTTTTTTATTGGAGAATGTCAAAAATTGATTCAAATTTTTACATTTTTTCAGCAATGGACTACTACCAGCGACAAAAAAATGTTCTTGAATGATAATATATTTCTTTTTTCATTAAAATACACACCAACATCAGCGAAGTTGAGATAATTTTGTAAAAGTATGAAAATATTTAGTGCACGGAAGCGTTCAATTTTTTTGCTTCAATGACGATAAAAAATGTCGCTCTCACTCATCTCCGCTCAGCTTCCGTGAATTTAAAGCGTTCGTATTTTTGGCGAGGTCCTTAATTTGAACTTTTTTGTTTCATAAGCAAATGAGATTGGCTGTGATAAATCCTCGAGTTGAGTATGACACTGTCATGGCAATAAATTAAGGCCGTGAGTTTTTTGTTCAGAGGGAGCAGTCGGCAGGCCTGTGATATATGAGGTGCTTCCGTTGGACCTAATTACCCGACTGCTTGCTTCACTTCAAGGCTCGCTGGCCTTAGTGGAAATTTCATAAAATATAGAATAGTTATGTGAAGATGGTGCACTGGTTGAATTATAGGAGCTTTTGTTATGTGTAGGTCCAATAGTTTATGACAAGTTTAATAGGGAAAAGAAAAACCTTACATGAATGCAAAATTTTTACCGTGCAGTTGGGTTTATATAGAATATTTATATTTCGGTCACTAGTTTATGAGATAATTTTATCACTATGTGTAGTTCGGACACCTCATGGCTAAAAGTTTGGCATGGAAACGCGAAATCCACATTATGTAAAATTTGTAGGGTATACTCACTGAACTGAAAATTTTCCTTAGCATATTCAAGAAATTTAAAGTAAAATTTGAAGATTTTCATAATAGTTCTCTGCAGTAAATATTGCCTCACCATAAAAAAATTTAGGCAGTACCTATGAATGAGCAATTGAATACAGAAGTTGAATAACTGCATATTTTAAACTTTTATGTTTTCCATGAGGCACTCATATTCGAGACAACGGATGAATCAGAAATAAAATATTGCGAATAGATCCTCTTCTTGGGAAACGTAGCTTCAATATTATCTGTATCATAAGTGCAGAAATTACCGACATTTTTTGAAAGAAAATATATTCCGTACTATTGATGTAATCGTTCAAGCTTTCAATTCATCGTGAATCATCAGGAGTTCTGCTCGTAGAGATATTTCGAAATTGAAATAATTATCTATTATTACCCTTATTTCGATACAAACAGCTGGCATAGTTTTTCCTTGTCTGCCGCTTTGGCAAAAGCATTGACCACACCATATGGAACGTAGCAGTAGGTGAAGTCATCCAAAGACTTGAATGTATCTATAAGTTGCTTATTGTGTCTTGTTCAGAGAGAGATGAATCCGAGCTCCTGGGAGACACGTTCGATCGCATGAACTGTTACGTGTCCCGAGTACTAACTTTGTTACTTTGCGTTGGCTTCTTTCAATTTTCTCACTGTGTTTGCAGAGAAGCGGCAACATCTGAACAACAAACCCTTCAGTGAAATCGAGCTAGTTCTTTGTGTAACGGAAAGTTTATAACCTTAGATTCTCACTTGAAATTCCAAATACTGGACAGCAGGACTGGTGTGAAAGATATTCTGGATATTAGTACTGGCCCTTGCCATGGTGTTGACTGGAGTGGCGGCTGCGCTTTTAAGCAATTTTTTGCAAAGAGTAAGAATGTGCAAGCTGAAGCTGTGCTTGCGACGCAGGAATCGAAGGACGTGAAAAGTTTTTCTGGTTTAATACTGTCGTCGGTAGAGGCTTTTATATACATCGTGTTTGGACTTACGGCATATTCAAGGCTTGATTGTTTAGAAACTTCAGGCAGGTACGTTGGCTTCGACCTGCTGAAATGAGCTTCAAGCATTGACCTTCTATCGCTTGCTCTTCAGGCTTCCAGAAACTCAAACTTGCTTCCGTAAAATCGAGTTTTGGGCAGGCTTAACGTAATCGCGTTGCTTCTAACACTTGCAACAAGTTTCAAAGCGACAAAGCAAAACTTTTGTCTAAAATTTCGGACAAGTCAAGCTTGGAAGATTTGATTTTGGCGCCCACTCGAATATGCCTTTCTTGCGTTGCTCAAGTGCCATGTTAGCTCTGTATTCTCAAAAAAAAAAAAAAAAAAAAAAACTGCAAATCCAGGTCAAGGGCAGAAACAATATAGGTGACAATGAAGATTTAATTTCTTCAGGAGCAATCTGCACTGACAAACACACGTGTTGTTAATTACGGCGTTAGTTAACAAAGAGCACAGAAGTGGGGGAGCGTAGTATTACACGGAGGGGGAGTTTTGAAGTGCAGAAATGAGACAATAGCGTGACACAAAAATGTCGTACTTGACAATTATCGTTATTGCAGTTAGTATTATTATTATTTTAAGCTGTTGCTTTGATTTTGCAATGGGATTTAAAAAGGAAAGGGCACATGTAGCATCTCAAGAAAATGGAGAACCCATGCATGAAAGGACGTCATAAAAGAAAATAATTGATTTCTTCAATAATAGAAACTTTAAGTTTTTTTATCAAGAGTTAGCTGTTTCATTATTTTTTGACATTAAGGATTGCTCAGACACAGAAATTGTGTATTACCGCAATTTTTTTCACTTCCTCACTGAGTAATGAAATACTTCTTAATTCCTAGAGATGAAATCATCATTTGAATTTGCCGGAAATGCTTGCATTGGTTTCCTTGGTTTAACTGTACCGCATTCAAAAAGTAACTACTATAATATTAGCCCTCAGTTTAGTACTCGCATTAAAAATTTCCCTCATGGATGGAGAATTGCTAGTTGTTTTATTTTTTTAAAACATTACAAAACCTGATTTCACAGTCTGTTAGTTTTTATCACTTGCGTTGCTTTAAAAAGTTGGACAGTAATTCAATAGGATGTTCGGACGAACATTTAATTTTCCTTGCTTCAAACAACATGATATCTAACTTCCATTTATGGAGTGACCATTTAATAGCCTATATATTAAATCGATACTTAGGCTTCCATGGGACACTTCAGGACAAATAAATTTCTATCACTATTGTTTAGGTAGGCATGATTCTATGCTTTTAGTTTCTGTGACTGCAACAAAATTCCCATCTACTATTTTTTTTTTATTTCCCAAAAGAAGGCTTTCATATATTCCTTACCTTAAGGATATGCTTATAGTATTGCCGGACCCGTGAGGGCGAATAAACTTATATCACAATTGTCTACATTGGGAAATGTAAACAACGTTCCCGCTTTAAATTTCTCATGACTTCCGCAAAGCAAAATGCCCATCTTCTATTTTCTATCTCCGAAAGCAAACCTTTGTCCCTGTTGCAATATAGAAGACTGCTAAATTGGTCTCTGGCTTCCATTAATTTCAGGGGCAAGATGTCATGCAAGTTCAATTTTGAGAGATCTTCTTTGTAGCACTGTCAACATTACCTGGTGCATACATAGAATGTAAATTGGGAACGTTCGGAGCTTTGTCTTATCCTAAGGCCTGCTGGACTGGGAGATGAATCGAGCGGGCCCTCTTGAATATGCTGATAGCTGCGATCGAATTAACATAACCGTTGAGTTATGGTTAGGGAGAGGAAAAAGTGGGGAACTGATATAAAGTGGCTCCAGGTATCGACTACACGCAGCCATCCGCCATATGTTTGGAACAGAGGAATGTGACCAAAAAGGATTTTAAATTGCTCCTCGTATTTGCCGAAAACGTTTATACGAAGAAAGGTGGGGGAAGGAATAAAAATGGTTGCAATCAGGCGTTGGACTTGACTGCTGAGACGGCTGAAACAGGAAAATGGCCAAAGTGAAACAAAATGGCTACAAGTATAGATTGAAAGCATATTCTGCTATGATATTAAAGAAAAGAAAATGACGTAGACAATCATATTTTGGTTGAAGGATCGACTGGACCAAATTGACGAAATGGTTGGAGTAAAGGAGAATGAAGAAATAAAATCAGAATGCCTGTAATCATCGGCTTCTGATAACCGCCTGTATTATGAAACGAAGAAAAAACTGAAAATTTCAGTTAGCAGCTATTATATAGACATGTTTATGCTTTGCGAAAATCATGATAACTCGTACAATTACCCTTAATGCAAATCTTTCAAATAAATACATTATATAACAAATTCTCTACGCAATTCTCCTATAAACATTTCAAAGACTAATGACAGCTCATTCCTTGGCATTACATATCGTTTTTAGCAGGAGGTAGAGGAAGTGTAGCAATTTTTCAGCATTTCGTAAGAAGTAGAAGGGAACGCCAGCAATTGAGGCTAAGGCCTTACAGCATCGCTGTATTTGTTACTGTTTCCTAGGCGCGCCTCAGCTCTGTGGCTTTCGCCATCAAGGAAATTACGTCGATTTTAGAGGATATTGGAAGGCTGAGGTGCATCGAAGGGCTCCTGATAGCGGCCGGTCATCATAAGAGGTGCCCAGGCCGAAAAGTGAGCGCCAAAATTATTCTTGTGCGCCGGTACAAGTGTCATTATTCATGGCTTGATATCTCAGCAAACACTGCCCAGGTGGGAATATTTACAGCAAGCTGTTGGGAAAAAGAGAAATCGAGAATGCATGGGTAACAGTGCCGGTTTCTACCTTGCTAGTATCTCACTGTGTCAGAAAAACAATGTTCTGTTTCGCCAGCTTCTGTTAGTCACCTAATTTCTTAAATCCCTTAATATTCTGAAGATATCACTAGGTCTAGCTTTTGAAAATGCTTTACATCTGACGAAATGTTTTGCGTTAACGTACGTTTCAACGAGAATTTTTTTCAACTTAGTCTCCGTGTGTGTTGCTGTGTCTGTTTAAAGATTCGAGAAGTGCTCAGATTTTTATTTATTCAATCAGTATTTTTTTACATATCCAATACTTGACTATATGGCAACTGAATCGATAGCCGCGAGTTTAAAAAATTGTTTCGTAGACGCGCAATTGGGCTAACAAGGTCACAACAGAAGTTTACGATGATATTATGAGAAAGCGCGTTCATATAACCGTCTAGTGAAGCAACATTTACAGACGAAACTTCTGATATTTTCAGTTTATAAAGATTACCATAATTTATAGTATTTAAACACTTGAGAAAATGAGATACCCGAATCAAAATTAGATATGATTTGACATGCAGTGCTAAATAATAATCAAAGAGTTAAGATCAAAATTCTAATATAGAGCACTGACCTAGTGATCATAGTGCTAGCGTTTCTATTGGTAAATGTGAGTTAAATAGCGAAATTAATTGAGCGAATCGTTATCATTTTATCTCTTTTGATATTGATATGAATTGATATAAAGACTCGCATTTGACATGAAGAAAATTTCTCTACCAAAATAAGTAGGTTAAGTGCACAACTGAATAAGCGAGAACTGCTTTAAAAATTTTTTTAGAAGATGGTAGCTTAGTAGAATAAAGTGAAACACCAAATGCCCAGACATACCGTAGATGACAGATACCAACACTTTACGTTATTAAAGGAGTTTTAAGATCAAAACTCAAATTTGGAGAAATAATATAGCTAATGGTAGCAATATAGTAGCGCTTTTATAGGTCTACATTACATATAGTCAAACAAAATTAAACCGATCGTTAAGGCATTATATGTTTTATGACTCCAATTCTAGGTTGTAAAGAATCTTTAATTAGAGCAGAGATAAAACCAAGGCTCGTAAGCTTGGACAATAACCCCAAATATGTAGGAAGTCAGGAAGTGAGACTTAGACTGGGGAAGTTACTGCAAAGTGACACCTGACAAACTAATAAAGTCGACATTTCTGACATTTACGATTTAGCGAGAATACTACGTTTGTTGGAACTCAAGTAGCTCAATAATGAACCTTCTTTGTTCAGTAAAAGATATATGATTTAGCTCAAATTACGCCTCAATTATATGATAATATGGCAAACGAACCACTGTAAGGACGTAGCCAAGAGTGTTTGCTAATTTTAAAATAATGAAGACTGACAAAGAACATCCATGATGTTACTGCTGGCTAATCCAACAGTATTGTGGCTTTATTTGATGCAAGAATCCTAATGTTATCAAAGATAATAACGGTGGCGGTTACAGAAAAGAATAAATTGGAAAGTAGTTGAATGCTAATGCAAAATAACAGTAACCCGGTTAACTAATGTAATATTATGTTTGTCCTTAACATTTCAATGGTTTTTAATGAACGCCATTAGATATTTCCTGTTCATGCATCAACTCGACGATATGGATAATATTTAGAGAAATTATTCAGTTTCACTTACCGTCAGGCATGTATTCTTTTCGTTAAGCTTCCTTATCTTAGCCTGTATTGAATTGAATATTTTAATAAAATACCGTATTTTGTGATTTAGAGAAAATTTAATTTCAAAATTTTGAACATTTTGAAATACGAAGTTACGTTTATAGCCATATCCCTCTTTGAACACTAAGTAGCTCTCAATTTGAGTGGTGTATAAATTTAAAAGGACGATAATACAGCTAGGAAACGTTGCATGGGTAACTGCACGGAAGATATGTGTGCTTACATAGAAAATGAATATTTGCATTGTTTGGAATGGTCTTTTTATCAATTGATAGTTGCCCATCGTAGCACAATTATATTTGTTTCTTAAAGTAGGTCACGTTGAACATTTAGTAACTGTTTCCTGAGGGACTCCTTACCTTGTGTACCTTGTCCGTCTTCTGACGAAGTCCACATGAAGTGCGTCACATCACCTCGCGTACCGTATGTGAAGTAACGATGCTGGGTATATGTTGTTCGTTCGCTGCTGGCGACCAAATGGAGTGCCAAAGGTAAATGATTTCCACAATGCACAAAACCGCTGGTCTATCTCACAATATTTTAAAATGGGAATCCAGCAAAATTCATAATTCTGTAACTTTCATATCAACGGCGTTTCGAATATGCAGCGGTATTTTGTAAATTAGTCTTGCTCTCCGTAGAGTGAAGCCGTAGAATATTTTGTTGCATTGGGTTTGCTTCCATTACTGCCTGGAATGTTTTTCATCACGAGTGTTCCCATGCTGTCTTTTTTGAGTGTCTGGTGACAATTCGTTCCCTCAACTTTACAGGATATGTTCCAAAATTTTCCAAGCATATATGATTGTGAAACACTCGAATATTCGCTGTGTTCAATTCAACTAGAGCCAGCTAGCTCGTTCGTGGTAGTCGTACTCTGGCATTTTTCGAACGAATTTTGGCAATGAACGACCTTTCATTAGATTCAAGTTAATCTAACTTTTTTATAGTGCTCGGCAACCATAGTACTCGGCAACAGTACTTTATTCTTGGTAGACTTAATTGCTTCCATAGAATGAGCATCACCTTAACTTCGGGGGACGAGAAAGTTTGTGAAACACATCCACTTATATCAGCTGTTGCATCGTCTTGCATTCTCACGCAAGGGTTCTTCAAACAATCTCTCATTATCATGTCCATCACTGATAACATATATTATGGACTCAAATAGTGTTGACTTTTTGCCGTATCTAAGTTGCTCGAATTTCGTTTCATTGAGTCATGTTACTCCCAAACGACCATTGGCAGATACTTTAAAAATCTCACAGGACTGACTGTACAGCTGATAGTATTTGTATCTCATGAGTAAATGACGACGGGACTGCATAGCTGCATCCGTACCCCATGCCGTTGATCACGATTAAAAAATGTACAGGCGCAAGCACAGTGCCTGGTGGTACTCGGCTGAGTAACGGCTCGCAGACACTTTATTGTTCACGATCACACTTTGAGTTCTATTTGGCAGAATTTGTGATAGATAGATTAGAGGTTTCAGAATCTATTCAGCATGATTTGGAAATGATTGATTCTTGGTGTTCTAGGTGGGGCATGAAGCTAAATGCGGGCAAGACTAAGGCCATGCTCGTGTCCAGGTCGCGT
>LQNS02277602.1:16591896-16609118 GCA_001587735.2 Parhyale hawaiensis
TTCCACGTCACAGTGTAAGAGAGGCTGGTGACAGAGGGCCAATGTTGTAGTAGATAATGAAGCATTCCAAGTCGCTGTGTATGAAAAGCTGGTGACGGAGGGCCAATGTTGTAGTAGATAATGAAGCATTCCAAGTCGCTGTGGAAGGGTCAGTTTACACGTCTCTCATCGTAACGCGTTCACTCCCGTAAATGAACACAAGCCGTGAGTCAACTTCTACTGTCGCTGTCCACACGAAGAACCGACCTCCATTAAAATGAATGACGCCACGTTCAAAATAATTTTAACCTGATAAGTAGATAAAAGTCAAATGAGCGCCCAGCAATCGCTTAGTTGTGAAATCAAAGATGGCGCCACTGTTCTTAGTACAACATTTTCAGCTAAACTAAGTTTTCTTGTGTGAAACGAGAATACAGTGATTCTGGTCGTTAAAGTGACGATAAAAAAACATATTTGTCGGCTTGTTCATGATATGAAAACGCTATAGAGGATAAATGAACTTGAATGACTGAACTTGAATGACGCAGCTCGTTAAAAAATCAGACGTGCTTCATCCTTCCCTCTCCCGCATTTAGTGCTGTCCCTTCCATCAAATCAACGCGCCGCCTCCTGCAGTTTGACTGATCGCGCTACGTTGAGGGACGTGCTAACAGGGCCAAAGAGAGACCGGTAACGAAGGGCGAATGTTGTCGTGGATAATGAAAGCAATACAATTGCCTGGCCATGAAAAGTTTTGTGTGGGTCATGAAGTGTTCTAAGAGGCGCCCAATTATAATCGCAGCACCGTTCTCAAGTCATCACATTGCAGTAAGGCTAGACCTACACCAGTGCAACAAGTAATCCAATGTGACTTTTACGGGAGCCATTTTGTCTGTGACCAGCTACAATGCACGATGAGTCGCAGGTCGGTACATTGCGGTGCTCGACGTGACTTCTCTGTCGTGCGACAAATTTGTTGCATCATGCGTCGCCTGCTGCACTGGTGTGACTGTGGCCTAACAGCTGGTTGCAACGAGTTGCTTTACTCTGCAGGTGCTCACAGAAAATGGCTTAGGCGCCGTTAATTAAGCGCCGCAAAATGTCCATTAGGTGCCGAAAAAAAGTCGATTAAGCGCCGCAAAATGTCTATTATGCGCTGAAAAAGTATTATATATAAGCCGATAAAGGCAGTACCAGGTATAGTTAAGATTGAAGTACCTCGGCTGCGGTTGATGGTTATGAGTAATTTAGGAAACTTGTTTGGCCGTAGTTGCCGCCACGGTAGCTGCATGCTTCCGTTCTCAGCTCTAACACCTTGTATCGCTCGCACGTTCGATCCCAGCCAGGCAGCGACCTTTTTGCAGGTCTTGGTGTGCTGACTCGGCAGTTGTGTGTGCATGCACGGCGCCGTGGCGGAACTGCCTTCCTCAGAGATGAGGCGGTGGGGGGTCTCGGGTCATTTGTTCCTTCCGTCAAATTGGCGCCATAGTTCTTGGTGACCCGAGGTCGACTGCAACTACACTTACTCATCTGGGGTCAGTGGGCCTATACCCGCAGCACAAACCAGTGCATGTGGGTTTCCCAGGCGAAGGTTTGGTCTAATTTGACTTTAACTTTACCTTTATCATTGAACCTGACGATGCGCAGTCCTGAAACTATTTACTTTCACATTGTTCCGCTCATGTGGCTCTGAAACGGCTCTATTTATGTTATTAATATGTTCCACTTGTTTCATACGCTTTGTTTCTTCTGCTCCTGCAAATTTTTGAAACATGTTCATGGCTTTATCAAGGAAAAACTGTTTTTGTAGTATAAAATTTGCTTTACTCCATGCACAGCCTCTATGCATTTTTCTTCTGTTGTTATCGAAATTTACTTTATTGAAGCTCATTTTAAGCGATTAGAGGTTAGGAAATCATTCAGAGCAAAGTAAAATCGTTATAGTTGATGACATATTTTTTCTTTTGACACTAATTTGGTTGCTTATGGCATCAACTATTTTTTTCATTCATTGAGACAGTTATTTACGAACAGAATCTGCCTATGCATAACAATACAGCTTCTCTATTGCCAAATCACCATCCTTTAAACGTGTTTACAATACGCCACATTACAGTCTTTTGTATTTACCTCATTCGCATCAATAACATAACGTATGATTTGGAGTGAATGCTATTGTAATTGCGATGGTAATCACTAAGATTTCTCTTATAATTATAAATACACACAGCCGGATTCGGCCCTTCTGGGATACTTTTTTGTTTCTTGGGTTTTTTAAACCCTGCAAGCTATTTTAAAGGTAAACCGCCAGAGGCGCGGCAGTCCTCTGTAGGCTGAACGTGTTTATCCATGACCCGGTGCTGGATTAATTAAATAGGCTAATTTTTATAAAAATAAAACAAATTCTGATGCGAATTTATGGGCGAGTGGACAGGCTGGGTGTAGAGGCCAACTGGAGCCTTGTTATGCGAAGAGCTCCAGGAAACGTTAAATTGGTGGTTGATCAATCGCGCCGCTACGGCAGAACAGCGAAATGGCTGCAGGGTAATCCAAGACTCGCGAAAAGGACTAAATTTACTAAAAAAAATAGAACTTAACATCCTAAAACGAAGTGAAGGGAAAGAGAACGTGGCGCCCTGGTGGAGAACTCATCTTCCCTGGTAATAGAAGGTTAAGAAGACTGAATGGAGACGAAGGGAAGACCTAGGGGCTTGCCGATCCAGCTTCGTTCAGGCACTTTCCCAAGGCGTGACGGTGATATAGAGACGAGGGCCGGCAGTGCCAATCCGGGAGTGAACTAGCTACACAGAGGTGGGAACCTTCCGCCGTGGTTTTGGTTAGTTAGGCCGCTGTGGGTATACCTCAGGCTTCAATTGACATAAGCAGCGGATGGGGAGCGAGCAGAAGACCATCCAATTATGGGAGCTGGACTTTAGGCAGAACACGCAAGGTTAGGTTGGACGATATGGGCCGGGAGGCTGTCGTCACTAACGTCGAGGGGATGAGAGCGGGCAACGGCGGTGGCACCATTAGTTCAAGGCGGCAGGCAAAGCACCATTCGTTGTCGATCCAGCCAGGATTAACTTATCCGGGACTCTTAGGGGTCGGTCCAGGAGATGCCTGAGATCCCGGAGGCTGATGCTACTGGTCTGTTACCACCCAGTGACTTCAGGCATTGTGCTGCCCCAATCAGCATCAACCCTGCACAAACAGGCCAACAGTGTCACGGCTGTCCAGTGGAGAGTTAATAATTAACTGAAACTATGGCAAGGTCTGGACCTACTTTGGGGCTCACAACTCGCCAAATTTACACCCTGGGAAATAAGGCCACGATATGGCTGTAGTGACCACTAACATTTTGACACTCTGATCGCTGGCAAAACCCATGAAAAATTTTATGTAATTCAAGTAACTTTTGAACAATTAAAGACTTAAAATCCTGGTTAACCATCAAATTCAAGTTAGCAGCGATTGCTGAAAGGTACTTGCATTATGGGCTTATTAACAAGATAGCAGTAACTTTGATATCAGGCAATAAGCGCCCCCCGAAGGTATGAAGTGGAATTGGTTGCAACAATCTAGAAAAAAAAAAAAATTACAAGGTACAAAAAAAAGTTCACTTTTCGCAATAGCACTTCACTTGTTGAGGAAAAATTCTGGTTACACGTTTATGCTTACCTGCTCTAGAGGAGCCGACCTACAATTCAAAAATTTGGCTTCAGCACCTGCCCCTAGAGGTGACACTCTAAAAAGAATGAAATTAGAAGGTTAAATAGAGGAAATCACAGGGCTACATATATAAGCAGAAATGACATAGCGAGGAGGACGCCACGTAAAGATGACCCCCTCCTCGCAAGTGAATTCGGTAGGTATGCCTCCCGAACTCTCGAGAAGGCCGGAGGTTGCGCAAGGAAGGCAGTGTTGCCGTGCCGAAGGGAAAGTCGGAGGGAAGAGGGAACTAAAATTTTAGAAGGATTTGTGAAACTCGCTGATGTCCAGGCTCGCCCCTACACTGGGAACCCTATTATATCCTTCTTGTAACGACCGGAGGAGGCGCATGGCCGTTGACCGTAAGAAATCATAATGGATCAGCACCAATGGTCGCAAAGCCTCCAAGTAAAGGTCGCATGGAGAGGAAAGCTGAGAATGAGAAACTGCTGGAATGAGGCCGCGCCCGAGTCTGTCACACGATACGACTATCACTTTATATAATCTCATTTCAAGCCTCCCCCCACCCAGACCTCGTTACCACCCAAAGAGAGGAAGAACGAAGAGACATGCAGCATGTCAAGCAAGACGAGAAACCCTCACATTGAACTGCGTACGCAATCGGGGAAAGAAGAGGTAAAGCACTCGAGAGGTTTACGAGAAGTGTGGGGGAAAAATGGGAGAAGGAAAGTGGAGATGAACGAGATACTACTTTTTTGAAATGTTGCTTGTTTGTTGCATTTTTAGCCCATAATTTAGGATAATGATGTACGAATAAGGTCAAAATAGGCTTAAATGCGAACCTTATTGTTGTAACAGCGATTGCGTTGTTGTTGTTGTTGTATACCTTGCTGCTCAGAAATTGTGTTACAATTTTAGCTTGTGAGACAGCCAAGCATTTCTATTATGGAAAACAAAATGTACCAAAGAAAAATATGTAATTAGTATAAACAGAGCTTTTATCCTACCACAATTAATTATGAAGGCCATAATGAAGTCCAGTATACATAAGTAATTCCATTAGCCCTGAAAGAGAAACTATTTCTAGTTGAGTAACTTCATTACATTAACTAGAACCGCATCCGAGAGCGTACACCTCCGCCAAGCAACACAGTGTTAAAGAATATTCGAGACCGGTCTTTCATATAAAAGTTCCAGTTTATTGCCACGAAGATTCACCAGTTGCTTTTTGAGCTACACGGGTAACAGATAGACAGAATGACAAGCCCGGGTGAAAACGTAGCCTCCTTGGCTAAGGTAACTAGAGAATTCTCTACGTCTGCTAGGTAAAGTCGCATTCATCGCACACCCTAACTTAGAGACCCACATGCACTGGTCTGTGCTGCAGATATGCACCCATGAGGGCTCAGAGGGGTGTACGGCTGTGGACTACCAAAGGTTGTTCGAGCTATGGCGTCGTATAGGCGGAAGGCTCATAAGGCAACTGCGCCTCTCACCCAACCATTGAGCCAGTTTCATCCACCCAAGTTTCTATGAATGACAGAAAAGCTGATGTTGCATTCTTGAGTGTCAAGAATTTCCACCTGAGACTCTGAGACTGGGAAAAGAATGTCTGATTTCCAGATAACGAGCACGTCAGCCTCTTTAACCACGACATCGGAATCTGATTTGTTCTCTCAATCACATCTATACATTATCTAAAAATTTTGATCTGTGTATATCTGGAACGTAGTGCGATTTCAATTATTTTTGCATTTGTCACTTTAGTCCGGTGTGCGAGTGAAGAAAATTTGAGATCTGTAGTCGAGAAGAAACTTAAAACTCTGTCGTTGTTTCCTCTGTAAATATAAAACTTCAAATAAGTTCAAGAGTCGAAGTTATTTGAACTCAGTTAGAGTTTTGTCGATCTTCAAGTCTCTGTGTCAGATGAACACAGCGGGAACAGATGTAATCAGGTTCCAATTCTGCCAGAATATTAACAGTTCAGCGAAGCGAAGAATCCTCTTCTGAGAAGCTAATCATCATTCCGGCCCCGAATTTCCACAGATCAAAGTGCCTGTAGAATTCTGTGAACGCTTCAAAGTCATGATAATTCATCAGAGACTCCGGAAGTAAAGAAAGTCTCGAACTAATGAAGAGTTTCTTTTATGGTCTTCCTTGAATTACTATCTATTTGTGAAGGGTATTGAATTGCGTTTCGATTTGCTAAATTTGAACTACTAAATGCATTAAGTTCTAGCTGCTAATGGAAAGAAAAAAACGGGCATGTGCTCAATATAAAGTGCTGGACTAGAAAGGTGAGTGACCAAATTCGTCACATCTACTGAGTACAGAAATCATTATTAAAGGTGTCAGCTGCGGTCTCTATTTATTCCATGCCTATTTTAGTAGAAATATTTCATGCAAGACATCTTGATGTTGATGTATTTAAATTCAATTTCTAAGGTTCCAGAAAGGGTTTAAAAATTTCAGCCCCCATTGGAACTTTTCAGTTCACCAGAGAATGTTTTCGTGTGACAGCTCTGAACAAAATGAAAAATTCTATTAACAATGATCTTCAATTTTGCATGAAAAGAGAAGACTGTGCATGAGGATAAGGTCAGGGCAAGATGGGGGGGGGCTAAAATTCTGCAGTAACTAACTGAATGCAACTGCTAAATAACAGCATCGACTTGCTTCGAAAGGGAGTCAGAATCTGTAGTTTGAACTATTTAATTTTTCAGTTCAAGCAGGTTTTCATGTTTTTTAACACGAAAAAATACAGGATATGGCATCACAATTCATATATACTCTAAACCTGAATCATTCTACAATGGGGAATGCAATCGGATTTGTATGCAATAATTGTGTAGCGAACATTAAAACTTTACGTAACAATTTCAGCATGTGTTCCCGATTTAGCACATACAGCTAAGCTATAAAATTATAAAAGACCGGAAGTGTTTACTTTGGTGCTCCCAGAAATGAAACCTGAAGATACTGCGAATATGATCGGAGTGCCACAGTGGACTGTTTTGTTGGTAAACGTGCACTACCGACTAACAAAAGTTACGTGCATTATAGCAACTAACAACAGCAAAGTGTGCTAGCGACTTACTAAAGCAAAAGTGCACTGCCGCTAAGAAGAGCAGAGGTGCACCAGCGACTACCAGAAACAAAAGTGCATTAGTGAATAACGAATACAATAGCGTACTTTAGACTACAAACACAGAAACGTTTTAGCAATTTATGAAAACAGTTCACTAGCGACTAATAATGGTGTAATAGAGGCTAACATTGATGTTAGGAGGCAGTCCAGTGGAGGTAGTAACAAAGCAGGAAGCTAGAGTCAGTTTGAACCCCAAGAAGCTGCTAGGGCATGCACCACATAACCTTCAGTCGTCGCTGTTCTCTCGCAACTAACTAAACCGTACAGACGGAGCTGCACAGACTCAGGCAAATAACACAACGCTGTTCTCAATACAGCCAGTCTGCTCGTACGTTACAGGCGGCTCAGATAATGAGCTGGTAGACGGCTTGGGAGCTCAAATTCGAAAAGACCCAAAAAAACCGACAAGTGGAGGATGGCTTCTGAGGTAAAAGTAGACTCAAAAAACTATTAGTAAGGTCGTTCTGAGGGACTTGAGTTTTTCGTCGTTAGCAAGACTCTTAAGGCGAGTTCAGACTGCAGCCTTTTTCCCACCTTCAGCACAGTTCATCCCAATGCTGAGCCGCTCGCTCTTTTGTAAGCAACAAAAGAGTGTAAAAATTTTGTGAGTTATAATTCACTGCATATTTGAAGAACTAACGGAAACCCTACTAGTGACATTGTTAGGCCTGCTGCCGGTGTAGCAGCTATTTAATAATTTACGAATATAGGGTAATGTCTCAATTACCGAATGCCCATCTATTACCGAATATAGGTAGGAATCTTATTGCGTTCGGTAATAGAAAGGCATTCGGTAATTGAGACATTACCCTATTAGCAAAACCTTTTCATAAAGTTGTGTGTACAAAGACGCAGCAAAATATTAAATTCATTTCTATTAGAGCAGTTGGCAAACGAGGACAGTGTGAACCAGCGTTTAGGATTCTTCGAACGCTGGAAGCGTCGCTCAACACACTAACAAGTGGAAAAAATAGATTTTTTATTTAGTCTTGCTGACTATTTGGTTTCAAAAGTTTGGCCCTCGCCCAGTCCCGATCTATAGCTCTTTGTACTTTGGTGTTTGTTCTGTGTTGGAGATGATTATGAAGCCCTTATTGATTACGAATGGGAATACTTGTCAACAATCATCGTGAAAAGTTGCGAAGCATTCAGGCTCCACGTGAAAGTTGTAGTCAATTGCAATAATAATAAACTTATAAGTTCATTGACGGCACAGCATCGTCTCTTTATTTCCTGTACTTGCTTCTTAATGTTAGGGTATGAAAGCTTTCTGAAACGAGTGAAGAAGCGGTAGAAATTCAGATTATAATGTCTATAACAACAATAATCTATCACTTTATTTTGGACTGTTGGATTTTTCCTAACTGTACTTCAATTCGGCACCTCAAACTTTGTTACAAACATCTTTCCTCAAAATCAATAGATTGATGATGAGGAAAACAGCTATATTTAAATAAAAATGTCTTCAAACTTAGCTGTTGTCTTGTCTATGTAAAAAAGAACTCTCTAGTGCCACTGATGCAAAACAGAACCAAAATTGAAACGTTTTGAAAACCTTATAGCCATCATTACCGCTCAGTGGCGAGCAAATTCTTCCTCTTCCAATCAGCTCCGAGAAACGGCGGCAGAGACCAACTTTTAGATCAAATACGACCAAACTTTTTGGTCTTGGCGCAGCGAGACCGGATGAGTGCTTCTTCTCTTCATTGCGATCCGCATAGTTCTGTCGGGAGCATTTCTATTTTCTATTACCTGTCATTTTTTTGTTTACCCGTATTCCACTGTTCTAAGTAATATATTTGTGTGTCACGGATCACGCTTTGCCATAAGAGAAAGTGTGAACTAATCGATGCAGAAGTTAGTAGAAGGAGCAGATAGTAGACGTTAATTAGGATCCTAAATAGAAAACTAGCTTTCCAGTTCCAAGCAAACCGGGAGGTTGTTTAATTAATACATAGGTGCTGCGTGAGATGCACTAGACCAGTGGTTCCTATAACTCATCAATATAGGCCCCTGCAAAAAGAGCAGTTTCCCATCATAGACCCCTACCGTTCTAGTGTTGAATGGATGCATTATGCTACATTTAGGTAAAACTTATGTTACAAGGGATGAAATGAAAAATCTCTGCCTTATCAATATCAACTAGAGCGCACACCGCCGCCAAGCAGAGCAACACTAACGAAAAATTCAAATTGGCTCTTAAACCATTATTACCTCCGCCAAGGAGGTTATGTTTTCGTCGAGTTTATCTGTCTATCTGTCTTTTTATCTGTCTGTTACCAAGATAACTCAAAAAGTTTGAACCGATTTGGACGAAATTTACAGGGATTGTTAAGTATGTTAGGTGAAACAGATGATTAACTTTTGGTGAAGATATGTCCTTCCGTTTGTTTGTTTGTTTGTCTGCCTCACTTTTCTCAATGCTATAACTCAAAAAGTTATGGATGGATTTTTATGAAATAAACAAGAGTTGTTAGGTATGTAACAAAGAGTAAATGATTAAATTTTGGTAATGATCCGTGTGTTCGTCACTGTTTTTAATTTTATGCTTGTTAGCACAATAACTCAAGAAATAATGGATGGAGCTACATGAAATTCATAGGGGTTGTTAGTATTGTTGGAAGACATAAATATTAAATTTTGGTGCAGATCGATTTGTTCGTCTGTATGTTTGACTCATATTTGTCATAACGTTTGTTAGAAGTGTAACTCAAAAAGTTACGAACAGATCTTCAAGAAAATAGCGTAAGCTGTTATCACTGTCAAAAGGCACAAATGATTAAAATTTGAAGTTTATACGAAGAAAAATATGGTTTCAGAGCCAATTTGAATTTTTTACTATCGTTGCCTCGCTTGGCGGGGGTATGCGCTCTCAGAGTGCTCTAGTTTTCTTTGTATCAACTCAAAAATCTAATCATTTGTCCCTTTTCATAGTATTAAAAGTTTCCGAAAATTTCTTGAAGATCCATTCATTGCTTTCTGAGTTATCTTAACGACAGCCAAACAGATAAACAATTAGACAGACGCGCAAACACGACAAAAACGTAACCTCCTTAGAGGAAGTAATTAACTGCATAACATTAATACAATCAGAGTTATGAAATACACAGAATACTAAAAAACTAAGAGGGGCTACTTATATTATTAACTGAAATTCCGTATATTGGGGTATTTTTCTCAAAAATATTCTAGATTTAAGGCTATGTAACAAGCATTTATCCAGTACTGCTGCCAGTCTGTGGTTCAAATTGCACCTGATTTGTAAAAAAGCAATGCATGTTTTAGAGGTTGCAATTTTATATGCAAAGAAACCTTTACTAAGTTAAGAATTACAAAACAAGCGAGATTAAGGTTAGGTCAAGACTACTAGGTATTTACCCTAATACTTAAGGAAAACGCTGCTTTTGAAGAAAATGTGAAATATTTTAAGGTGAACTCTGCAGAATAAATCTTGCATATAGATTTTGTAAAATTCACTTTAATACTGGATGCATAGGCTTTTGAGTGTAGAATTTATTTCCAGCCTGTAACTACAGAACAGGGAGATAGAAATAGAGCTTTTCTTTGAACACTCATCAAGGGGTCTACGATCGACCCCTGGGGTCTATGGGGTTCTATGGACCCCTTATAGGGAACCACTGCACTAGACTGAGACCATGCGGAAGCAAAATGACGTCTAGTGATAACTATGAGAGTTTATTTTATAGTGAGCATCGATTCTTTCATTTGTTCATACCAAGGAAACGATTGAAGTTGGCTGCTCTCAGGATTAACTTCAATTTATTATCAGTAATAATAGTGTATTTAGTAGCTGTGCACACATGGCACTCTCTAGTCTAAAAAAATGACGTGGCGAAATGCGGTGAAAAGCTCAAACTTAATCGTTTTTCTGCCTAAGGCAATGCTCTTTGTTTGCCTGGATGAGGTACGTAATCATATCTCGTTAATTACATCTTTAACCTTGACAACGAGAGTATTTTCAGCAGCTCAGTAAAGTTTGAAATTGAGTTCAGAAATCTGTTTACTAAGGACAAGGTAAGTCAAGTCGGTTTGGCTGAGATCGACTTTCATGTCCCAATTGAACGCGCCCTAAATCTTTGACAAAAGCAACCCGGAGCTGGTGTCTTTATTTCATTATTTTAAGTTGGGACACACTAAATCGGCAGTGTGCTGCTATTTGCTGCCATGTGCCAACTTAAAACCGGCTCTGATATTTAACAGGGGATGGTCACTCTTCTTATAGAACAATTCGCTCTCTTTCGTTGGGCACGTAGCTATATAAGTTTTGAAGAAGATAAGCCTCAAGCTATTTCAGTTTAACGCATGACGACCTGATCTTGCATTACTCACTGTGCTATATGATACGTAGATTCTGGGAAGCTTTACTCGGTTTTAACCTTACTCGTATTATTACCTCCGCCGAGGAGGTTATGTTTTTGTCGTGTTTGTCTGTCTGGCTCTTTGTCTGTTATTCTGTCTGTTTGTCTGTCTCTTTGTCAGTTATTCTGTTTGTTTGTCTGTCCCCAAGCTTACTCAAAAAGTTGTGGACGGATCTTTACGAAATTTGCAGGGATCATTAGGCATGTTAACAGTAACAGATGATAAAGTTTTTGTGAAAATCCGTTCATCTATCTCTTTGTCTGTCTGCCTCTTTTTTATTAGGGCCATTACTCAAAAAGTTATGGATGGATTTTCATGAAATTGATATGAGTTGTTAGGGAGTTTACGGAGAGTATATGACCAAATTTTGGGGATGATCGGTGAGTTCCTTCGTTTGTCGCTATGGTTGATTTTATGTTTCATAGCACAATAACTTAAAAAGTTATGGACACATTTTTTTATGAAATTTACAGGAGTAGTTAGTAATGTTAAAAGACATAAATGATTAAATTTTGATGATGATCGGTTGGTCTGCTTGTGTGTTTGACTCATGTGTGTCATGATGTTTGTTAGCAGCATAATTCAAAAAGTTACGAGCGGATCTTCATGAAAACTACAGGAATTGTTAATACTATCAAAGGGCACAAACGAACAGAATTTGATGCTGATGCAAAGAAACTTATAGGTACGGAATTCATTAAAATTTTTCGTTACTGTTGCCTAGCTTGGCGGAGGTATGCGTTCTCAAAGTGCTCTCTAGTTATAAATATAGAGTCTGCTTTGTTTTTCTCCTCACCTGAACCTTTCAGTGAGAAGCGCCTCATCTCTTGCCCTTCCTCGTGCTCTTCGTAATCCTTTTTTTTTCTTGAGCAGCATGCGGGTCGTCCCTCCTCCCCATCCCTACTCTCCGATGTAATTAAGTCTAGCTCCTCTGCACCCGAGTTACAGGAATATGACACCAGTGTACCTTCTACTGAAAGGTCACTAGCAATACCATAGCTAGAGGTTAATTTGGTCGCGGAGAATAACATTAATTCTATATTGGCATTTCAGTAAAGCACCCACTTAACCCACTTTCTATATTGGAAAGGAATTTTTTGAACGTTTAGTTCAATGCTAAAGAAATTCCACAGCCGTTTTATTGTTGTTTGTTACTCCAGCTACTGTTAAGGATTTGTTGTGTTATAAATCATGTTCATCAACGTCACTACCTTTTTGTAACCATTATCTTCAGCGTTCCACAGCTTGGATCAGAACGGTAAATTTTACGCACTAAGTACTGCGTAGAAATAATTATTATCAGAATTATTTATTGAACTGTAAAAGATTTTTTCATTGCGTGAAAATTACGCAGCATTTATTGAATTCTAGACGTGTCATTATTAGTAAAGTCAGCATTTTCGTAGAGGGAAGAGTCAGTTTGCTACTTTGCAAGCAGTTGAGTTTACTAGCTTCAATTTCTAATGCCGAAGAAATGAAGCTTGTTAGAGCATTACATCATTGTACTAGAGAAGAAATGGAAGATGTCACTGAATATCACTTCCGTAATTGCGCTACGCTATCGTCGTGATGTGATTGCCATTTCGCTTCTAAATGCTATGTATATACGCCCCAGTACCAATTGTATGTTATCAAATAGAGTATTGTTTGTTTTGTTGAAAGTATGATTGCAGCTTCAATAACTGCTCGCCAGGCTCTCTTGAAACTTGGAACGCGTTAAAATAAAAAGCAGCATTCAGAGCAAGATTCAGTACTGGCCCTGAACATATAAAAATAATTAAGCTTTTGTAAGACTATAGAGAATGTGTGTCATCAAATACTCAAAACAAAAATCTTGACTGTTGTATACATCTACTTAGCAATTCTATAGCGAAATATGAAGCTCGCTGATTTTACCGATTATTATTAGTGTAACGAATGATAGTAATCTTTGATCATCTTCTGTTCATCTTCGCTCAATTATATATCTTGATAATTTAGCCCTTTCTTTTATAGATACTGCAAAAGTAAAATTTTCTTGAGTTTGTTCTAAAACCAAGAGTACATCTTCTTTTGCATACATGCTTTCATATTGCAAGACAGTATTCAGTGTCTTAAGGGGATTCATGGGCTATTACTTGGTGATCGTAGACCTTAGCGTTCAGTTTAGACAGTAGAAAAATGCACAGCTTCCCTAGTTGTTCTTTACTCAAAATTTAAATCAACTTTTAAAACTTGACTAGTAACACTTGCTATGCCACCCACATGACAGCTAACAGTTTTGAAAATCTATTGATATACATAAAGTCGTGTTTGCCAGGGCGCAGCGAAACAGTCCGATGCTGTGAAATTGCAAGCTTAGAGCAGAAGATAATCTTCTAATCCACTTTTTTCATAGCAGGTCTGCAAACCCATGCGATCCCTCCCGCAGGGAAACACACGTTGCTGTGATCCTTGATTATCTGCTCTGCAGGAAATGTAAGTAGTATGTAGAGCCACCAGAAAGCTCTTTTTGAGGGTAACCTACCCTCGCGCGTGAGCTTCCAGTTTATAACGGCCAATACACTACCGGTGTAGCGGGAGTCAGGGGGCACAAACCGGAAGTGGGTGGGGCCTGGGAAACCGGAAGTAGGTGGAGCTGGAACCTGCCCTCAGAAGTGTGCATCTCGTATCATTACATACTACTAATGTAATTCTTCATTGCCCTGCGTTTCCCTCTGTAAGAAAATACGCGGTGCCTTCATGCTTATTAACTGAACTTTCTTCGCGTAGTTCTTCTAGGCAGTGCAGTCGAAACTCTCTGTTTGCTGTAGAATTTCACAGTTTTCTAGGATGTGACGAATATTAACGCCAGGTAACTACAATTCCCGAGACTAATTTTTGTACGCACTTATTCAACTAGCAAACTTTACCTGTGGCAACATACTGGGCTAGTACACGGATGCATCCGTCGTTAAGATAATGGATGTATGTTCACTAATTTTATTCTTTTAATAGTTTTAAAACGAACCCCAAATGACTGAGCAGTAAGTAAGTGGCATTTTAGTGTAAACGAATGTTAATTAAAGCCCCTTTATAACAGCCTAGCAGCGCCAATCTCGTACTACTTAGGCTGGAATGAAGACTTTACCTAGCTGGGGAAAGGATATTAAGTACTCCTACTCCAAAAATATTGGTGAGCGAATATAGCTATCGCGTATAATTAGTATCGCCTGTATGCGGTACACAGAACCTTACTGTGCTGACCTACACAGCACAAGCTCAAAGGCGTTTTGATTGTGAAATATTTGTCGACCTAGCCATCTTAAACGAGTCTGGAGATCATAACATGATTGAAGGTCACGCTCCTATGCTACTAGAATATCGATTATTGGCAAGCAAATTCCTGGAAATGGCAACCGAAGAAGAAAATTGAAACTAATGAGTTTGCGGTATTGAACAATGCTCAGATATCTTGAAGAAAAGCATTGTGAATGCTGCCGAACGATATATCCCAAATAGGAGTTCATATCAGAAATGAACCCTTTTGAATGAATCGGATCGTCAAAAATTGCAATGCCAGGCAGCAAGTGTGTTACAAAACCTGTCAGCGTAATCCAACTGAGGAGAAAAGGGACAATCACATAATGGCATGTGGTGAGGTGAAGAGAAAAGTCAGGACTGCAAAACGGAAAAATGCAACCCACATGCATTCTATACGTATGCAAATTAAGGACGACTCAATAAACAAACCATAGTTCTGCTCAGGATACCTGACGGTGACATCACCAATTAATGACCCGAGAGACAAAGTTGCTATCCTGAACGAATACGTCACTTTGGTATTTACCATTGAAAAAGTTACGATTATGCCGGACTAACATCGATGCCACTTGCTCCCACTGCATGATAGATACATGTGTTTTCACGGAGCAGGAGGTCCTTCAATAACTGACGCGTCTGAATGAGCACAAATCCATGGGCCCAGATAATCTCTCCCCTCGTATTCTGCGGGAAGCGACGCAAGTCATCACAGCGCCGCTGCTCAAAATATTATATAGGTCTCTAAGCACGGGTGAAATTCCACAGGATCGGAATTTTGCTAACGTGATTCTGATACATAAGAAGAGGGATTAGAAATTTTCCAGTAACTATCGACCCAGCAGTCTTACCTTGGTCGTCTGCAAAACCATCGAACGCCTCTTGAAGAGTCCTATCACTGACTATCTGATGATGCACGAGCTCATTACCGATACCCAGCACGGCGTCCAAGTTAGAAAAAGCTATCTAACTTACTGGAATTCTTTTCGAAAATTATTGAAGTCAGTGATAATGAAAAAGGTGTGGACCTCGTTTACCTAGACTTCCAAAAAATATTTTGACAAAGTCCCCGTCAATGGTTAATGGAAAACGTTGGAAGCCATCGCAAACGGAGAGACTATTCACGCTGGATCCGAGGATGGCTCACTTTTTGGCAGCAGCGAGTGAAGCTCCCAGGAGAGACGAGCGACTGGCCGCAGGTCTCATCTGAGGTTTCACAAGGTAGCCTGCTTGCCTTTCTGCTGCTCATAATTTACATCAATGATCTTAATCTTAGCATCCGCAATAAAATCAGGAAATTTGCGGATGACACTTAGCTAAGCCATTCTCTCAGGAATACAATAATTATTGAGCTCCAACAATTGCTAGGACGCCTCATGACATGTTCTTTAATATCGATATATGTTCACTAATGCACGTTGGGCTTTAGCCGGAGAGCGTCTCGGCCCAATTGGAATTCAGCAAAAAAAAAAAAAAAAAAAAAAAACTAGCAGGTCTCACACAACAATGGGACCTGGGAAGACTATCACAAATAATAGACAGCACAGTCATCGAGTTGACACGAGTGTCAAAGGGGCTAGCAGAATATCGGGATTCATTTCCAGGAATTTTGAGTACAAATCCTAAGACATAATGATTCCATTGTACTAACCCCCCCCCCCCGTATTTAGAATTTGCGGTTCAATTCTGGTTGCACCATAAGGACAACAATATAATTAAAACGGAAAGTCTCAAACCCAAAGCAACAAAGTTGATACCTCAGCCTCGAAACAACCATACGAATGTCGCCTTCAAGAACTGGAGCTCATCTCTCTCGAACAAAGGAGATTGAGAAGGCAACTTAAAGAAACATTCAAGTATTTGAATAGCTCCAACGACGCACCTGCAAAGCATCTCTTTGAGAGAGACGTTAATAATCGCTTGCGAAACAACGGCCAGAGACTCAAGCATAATGAGAGAAGAACTACTGTCCAGGCAGCAGTTTTTCCCGTACTTCATAGTGAACATTTGAAATAGACTCCTCTCCGAAGTTGCAGAGTGAGCCAATGCCTTTAAAAATCGTCTTGACAAACATTGGGATCAACATCCTCCACACTCGCGAACTGTTCCCCCTGGAGTGCCAAGCTCCCAACGGCCGAAGATACTAAGCCACCGTAGTCCGCTATATTTCATTACCAAACTAATTGAACGTTTACGAGCTCCCGGGATCTGCAGCAATTAATTGTGCTTGGACGATCAACTCCTTACCTGAGTTTATTTTCTTCTTTTCTTTCTCAGAAATATCCTTGATTCTGACTTAATGGCGATAGCTCATAGAGCGCCGGAACGTAAGTCCAGGCTGCTCTCTGAGAATGGGTCTGGTTCATCTAGTGCCAGCTATCTAATCTAAAAAAGTCTTCATTTTTTGTATTGACGTGTGGTTTACGGCCATATGCGTCGTCTTGATCCCTATTGAATACCACTCCTCGTAAGGAATGTCGCATCTTGATTCTCCGGCACCTCATTTTTCAAGATAACATTCGGTGCCTCTACGCCTCTCGTTAACTTGTGCACGAAAAAGCACGTCTTCACATAGCAGCGTTTCCGACTACAAGAAAACACACAGGCGCTTGATCCTCCCCTTGCCCGCTCTGCAAGGAAAAATACGGCGTCGTGCCCAAGTTGGGCATTTCAGAAGGAAATACACAACTTCTGAAGATAAAGCTCACCGAAGCACCGTAAACTTCTCCGCAGTGCTGAGTTCAAAGATTGTCTTTTGTTGAATCTG
>LQNS02277602.1:16618137-16630665 GCA_001587735.2 Parhyale hawaiensis
CACATTATATCGCCACATTAAATCGCCACATTATAACGCCACATTACAACTCCACATTATATCGCCACATTAAATCGCCACAATATATCGTCACATTACAACTCCACATTATATCGCCACATTATATCGCCACATTACAACTCCACATTATATCGCCACATTATATCGCCACATTATATCGCCACACTACAATTCCACATTATATCGCCACATTACAACTCCACATTATATCGCCACATTATATCTTGCTTTTTGGGTGTGTGTGTGTATGGGGGGGGGGGGGATTTCATCCTTAGCAAAGTAATTCCTATATTTTTTTTTTACTTTTTGGTTGACTTTTAGTTTTTACGTAAAGAAGTGACATGTCAGTTAACTTGTTTGTTTGTACTAGCATTTGAGAGTCACCAGCATTTTGGTTTTAATGAATTGTTGCAGTGATCTTCAGCCAGCCGCAACTTTTATATCAATTTTGAGAGCATTGGGAGGATGTAAAGTGGTCTCTAATAGCCGGATTTGTTGTAGTCACCCGACTTCTGAAGGGATTTTTAGGCGAGCTTACTTCCTGGTTTTTAAAATGTTTCTTTTACCTCTGACGTATTTATTTTGCATAAAAATAATGCGTCATAATATGAAAAGCACCATGAACATGAGCCAAGAGATATTGTTATTATTAAGCTTCAAGATATATAGATGTTTGTTAACATTGTATTTTGGTTGTTGTTGTTGTTGTTGTTATTGCTGTAAGAAGATGTTCGTTTCAACAACAGGAAAACGGATTTTGTTTTTGCATCTATGTATCTCTAATCAGAGAACTAGTTAATGCATCTGGAAGTCAGAGTATTATTGATTGTGGCAAATAACGTAAACACAAATATTCATATGAACGTAAACTCTACAGTACATACCATGGTACGGCCGGAATGAAGCCAGCCCATGGGTCAAACACAAGGGCAATGGTCAAACTCGGAGGACTGTATATGTATATATAAGAATTTACTGCTGGGGAAGATTAGCTTGACAGAGCGAATATATCGACCTAACAAATGAGTTTAATTTGATTAAACTAATAAATTAATATGTATGCATATACCGGCGTTTGAAGACAGGACCAAAAAGTACTAGGAAGAGACGGCACCATGATATAATTATTAATATTATGTTATATATTATACTGTAGAGTATGTTATTTTCTCTAGCGGGAGGTGTTGAAATGACATGAATGAAAAAACAATGAGATACATAAAGAGAATATTGACATCTATTGACATCGTCTCTTTGATTAATACAGGCACATCCTGGGGCGCCAGAATGTTACGCCTTGACGGGAATTTGTGCTACGTGCTCTTAGGCCTCCTGCTCTGCGCGGCCTCCTGCCGAGCTCAGTGGGATGCTAATGTTGTTAATGGACAGGTGAGTGTCGAAAGTAGACAGGTGAGTGTCAACAGTGGACAGGTGAATGTCGANAAAGTGGCTGGGTGACTGGAGAAAGGGGACAGGTTAGAAAAGAAAATGAACAGGTGGTGGTGGGAGAAAATGAGAATCGAGTGTCGAAAGTGAGCAGATGAGTATAAAAAATGGGCATGTAAATACTGAATATGGACAGATGAGTAAAATAAGTGAAAAGGTGAGTGGGGGGAGTGGACAGGTGACTATAGAAAGAGTATAGGTGAATGCAGAAAGAGGATGGGCGACCATAGAAAGGGTAATTATTAGTGTTTACACTAAGTGAAACTTAAATAAACAAATGTTACTATAAAATCTGACATTTTTCTAATGTTTCTACTAATAGATCATCTCATTTTTTTTTTTCGTTCCATCCTGTCAATTCTGTCTTATACAGAGAAACGAAAACATTCCAAAGTTTAATTAAATTTGTGACAAGTTCCAAATCAAATCAAATAAAAAAGGCCGGAAGTTTGCGGCCTCCGGCCCTTTTTACTTATGTACTGTGACTAGCTGTACTTATAAACCTCAATGTATAAATCCTTAGTGTCAAGATTCCCACACTTCTAAATAAACTTTATGAAAAATAGATATTTTTTCCCCTTCGACTTCAATGTCCCTTTTTTTGCCATTTACTGAACTTTACGTGGTTTTATATGTTATTTATCTAATTTGGTGTTTCCCCATTAACAACTGCTGGTATACTCGTAAGCCATTATAAAAAATGTATTTCGAAAGATAAGGCTTAGCAGTTATTGTTTAGTTATTACTTGGTGTTGTTTCTACGAGTAGCACTATATGCCTTTAAAGGCCCGTATGACATAATAACGATAGGAGAATGGTCTCATGATGCCAATATTTGGCCTTTTTCTTACTAGTTTTAAAACCGTATTAAGTGCCATGAAGACCACCGACAGTATAGTTCTTACTTAGGACGCGTACCATGGATTGGCTCGCGGCGATCGAGATCATCTACGCCGATGATTAGAAAAGTTCAGAGCTAATTAAGCGATGCATTCGGTATTTCGGATAGAGTTTCAGGCTATGATCGTGATCCAAATACGTTTGAGGGCTCTTTCATCGCAATCCGTTTGGGTTAGCGCTTTAAACTAGTCTTTACCTGTAAGATTAACACTCTTGAATATATATGGCAGCAATGTGAGTTCTGTACTGTGATACATTCTCCACATCAGGTCATCGTGCATCTATTCGAATGGAAGTGGGCAGACATTGCGACAGAATGTGAGAACTTCCTCGGACCGAAAGGATTCGGAGGCGTACAGGTAAAACTACACCTATTGTTATTATACTGTTTGGTGCCGAATTTTAGAAGTACATCTTTGGACTTATTTAAGATGACTGCTTCCAGAAAATGGGATTTGACTGGAACTCAAACTAGAGCACTCTAACAGCGCACACCTCCGCCAAACAAGGCGGAAGTAATGAAAAATTGAAAGTGGTCCTAAGACCATGATTTTCATTGCATCAACACCAAAATCTAATTACTTGTGCCAACTAACAGTATTAACAGCTTCACCAATTTTTTCGAAGATCCTTTCATAATTTTTTGAGTTTTGCTGCTAACAATCATTCTGACGAACAATAGTCAAACTCATTAACAGATCATCACCAAAATTTACTCATCGATGTTTTTTAACATTACAAACAATTCCTGTATATTTCATAAGGATCCATTCCTAAATTTTCGAGTTATTGTGCTAGCAAGCATAAAATTAAAAACATCGACAAACTAATGAACGAGCAAACAGGACATCAAGAAAACTTTTTCATTTACTTTTCGTGATATACCAAGCAACTAGTGTGAATTTCATAAATGTCCGTCCATAACTTTTTGAGTTAAGGCATTAGGAAAAATGAGGCAGGCTAACAAACAAACGGAAGAACGGAGCTTCACCAAAATTTAATCATCTGTTCCTTCAAACATACCTAACAATCCCTGTAAATGTCGACAAAATCATTCCATTAGTTTTTGAGTTATCTTGGTGACAGACAATCAGAAGAACAGACAAACAGAGAGAAAGACCAGACGAAAACATAACGTCCTTGGCGGAGTTAATTGGAGCAAAATTCATGATATATCTATTCTTCGTCTGGGAAGAAAGATTAAGATCCTTTTACCTGTATTAGTTTCATAAACCTTTAAAAATGAAGACAGAAAAATGCATTGCCGGTACTTGATGCATTTCTATTTCCATGAAAAAAAATGCCTCAGAAGAAACCAAAGCAGCAGAATTATCTGCAGTTTACAATGACTATTTTTTATTCGAAAGACTGTAAGGACTACGGAAGTAGATTTATTGCTAAACAGCGTTTAGGCAGACCATCCTCCTGGGATGTTGACCAAATCAATGAGAGTAACCCTCACTGCACTACCAGAAAATTGGCAGAAAGCTCAACCTATTTATTTGGTTCAATAAAAATATAATGGCTTCTAGTTGCGTGGAGGTTTGTTAACCTCTTGTAGTTTCTCCGTACCCACGTCGCCAGTCTAGAGTAATTTAATAATAACTGCCCATTTCTTCCTTATAGAATCGGTTCCAACTTCTCAGATAACCCAGTATCATACATGGTTACATTTGAGGATGAATTCAACCAGCTTACGAGAAACTTATTAGAATCACAAAAGTTTTGCATATACCATAGTGATCAAATCACTCGGTGTATAAAAGAAGTGCGTTTCATCGTGATTACATAAAAATACTACACATATCATGCACAGTGGCCAATTGAAGAAAGAAGCTGATAACAAAATCAAAGTAATTTCCATTGCTTGACATTACAGCGCATGATTTTTACCGCTGAGTTTTACATCGCTCGTTAACAAGCTTCCATTTTTAAACTATTCTCATTAAGAAATATGTTTTCATAGTTGTAAGAACAAAGGCCAGTTGAACTCGACCACGATTTCAAGCTGTCTCAGATTCTACAGCCTTAAGTCAGTTTCTCGGGCCACAAAGAAATCTGTCAGGGAAACTAATGCTAAATCCTATGTATTTGAGAGTAATAACTTTTTTCATTCTATCAAGAGTTTCAGCCGAAGAGTACCTATAGCAGCAATGGTAAATGAAAGTATGTTGAAAGGTGCAGGATATGAATAATTTAATTATACTGATCCATTCGTCAATGGTTTTCTTATGGCGATGAGGTTGACACACGCTAGTCAAAAGAATGAATATCGTCATCTTTTCGTCCGAACGTTATGTACAACTCTTGCAAACACAGCTTTGAGATTGTCAAGAGATGGTGTAAAAATGTTTACCATCAGTTCAGCTTACTCCGCAAGTGCTGTTAGTTAACTTTCGGACATATCGCTATAGCTGGAGGAATTTATATGTAAAAATTCTTTGCAAGTGTGTGTTATTTAAATGGGCACATCAACACATTCGGACAAAAAGATGACGATACTCGTTCTTTTGACTAGCGTGTGGCATCGGCGTTAATCAACCTTTTTGTATAGTTGAATATTATACTGGTTGTCAAGCGAAACAAAGTAATAGCAGCAGCAGGCCTTCTTTTCTTGCATAAGCGCTAGAGCAGTTTGTTTACTAAGATAAGCTTCCCGTTTAACCAATCAGACGTCGCCACCCAACGAGTGCGTAAAGGTGATGACCAATGACGTGCAGCGGCCGTGGTGGGAGCGCTACCAGCCTGTGTCCTACGAGATAATATCTCGCTCTGGCGACGAGGCGGCCTTTATCGACATGGTACAAAGATGCAACGCCGTTGGAGTTAGGTGAGATACAAGGAAAATTCCTGTCTTTTTACGGAATTATTTTTGAGATTTTATGATGCTGTAGAGCCGATGCTGCAGATCAAAGAAGTAGGGGGGAGCAAAAAGTTGCGTTGTCACTCGGGGTAAATGCGCGAGAATTTCTTGGTTTTTACACAGCTTTTTTTCTTGAAATTTTATGATGCCGCGGAGCAGATGCTGCAGCCCGAAACAGAGCTCAAAAAAAGGGCTCTTCCGTCCCTCCGGTAGCAATGGAAATGAGTCGTACACTGCAAGAAGTGCGTCCCTTCAGTTTTAGGAAGTTCCCCGAACATCATAAATTTCATAGTATATGTAAGGAAAAATATTTTAAGCTAAGGAAAGCCCTTCAACATATTAATAAGAAGTCTGATGCACTTTGATGAAACGTGGTCGACATAAAACACAGTGTGCGTTTCAAGTGTCAATACGAGGTTAGATAGGAATGACTGTTGTACGGTTATCTAGATGCATTCGCATGTGTATGCTCCGGTAATAAAATACTGATCACCAGTGGAATAATCTCCCTTAAGGCAATAGGAGTGACTCTAAAAAAGCTAATAATAAACAAGTCATATTGTAATCAATTTTAGGAAATCTATTGCCAATGCAATATTTCACAGGAATTCTAATATTTTTAATTATCTAAGGCAGTCTAAAAGATACTGTCGCCAAAAGAGTAGTCATGTAGTAAACTGCTGTTAGTATTATTTAGATTAGATAGACGGCAGTAGACGAACCAAAAGGCCCATTCCCTATGAGACACCGGGACTTACACCCCGGCCCTCTATGAGCTATTGCCTGTTATACATAGCTTGTAGTCTGAAATATTATCGTGTACAAGTGCGCTAGTAATCTAGGGATTGTATACAATATAGTATTATAATGTATTATCAGTACCATGAGCTCGATTTGACAGAGAACAATATATTTGGGAAATAAAGCTCTAATTACTGATTAACTTTGAGATTATAGCCCCGATTTCTTAGTCCACTGTACTTTTAATCATGAATAAAACAGCTAATTTCAAACGTGCCTGTAGGATATACCCGGACATAGTAATAAACCACATGTCTGGAGGCTGGCCATCAGGCACACTGGGTGTTGGTGGTTCGAGTTTCGATTCCGGAGCCGAGAGCTACCCCGCAGTGCCGTACTCTGCGCTGGATTTCAACGACGGTAACTGCAACACCTGGTCCGGTAATATCGAGAATTACCAGGACGTAGAGCAGGTAATCATCGCTGTTAATCGTTTGGTAACTGTAACGCAAAGAATTGTTGCACTGTTATTCAAGTACAGTAATCATTTACGATGAAAATAATGTAGCGTAGCTACGATATGTACCTGCTGAATAATACCTTGTTGCTCATCATCGGAGATAATTGGAAAATCGAACAAGATTCTATTTGATGATGTTTTGTTTGATGAAAATATGTGAGGTACCACATAAAGTACAATAAACCAAAACAGTACTTATAAAAGATGCTAATAAACTAACTTTACTACCTTACCAAGAAACAAGGGGAATTAAAATATCACAGAGCGTGTTATAGTTTGAAGTAATATTTGAAATTACTGTTGGAATCTTCAGAAAGAAAAGCAAGGCATTGTTTTTCATTGCTGGTAACTGTTAACAGTACATGAAAATGCTAGAACCTGTCAGATCCTCTGTCTAGGGTCCGTCGATGTAAAAAGCGCGTTATTTCTAGTTACTAAAGTGCATAGAGTGGGAGGCCATAATGCAGGGTCTTAATCACTAGAGTGCATTTAACGTGTACTGAACGGACATAACTGTTTGAAAGCGTCACCCTCAGACTCTTTATCAGCATTCAAAACTTTACATTTTATTTGATTGGCATTATTAGCATTCAAAACTTTTCATTCTGTTTGTTGGTATTATAAGCGTTTGAAACTTTACATTCTGTTTGGTTGGTATTATAAGCGTTTAAGCGTATGATACTTTACATTCATTTGATTGGTAATATAAACGTTCGAAACTTTACATACTGCTTGGTTGGTATTATAAGCGTTTGAAACTTTCCTTTTGTTTGATTGGTATTATAAGCGTTTGAAACATTACATGCTATTTGATTGGTATTATTGGCGTTTGAAATTTTACATTTTATTTGAATGGTATAATTAGCGTTTGAAACTTTAGGTTCTGTTTGATTGGTATTATAGCGTTTGAAACTTTACATTCTGGTTGATTGGTATTATTAGCATTTAAAACTTTACATTCTGTTTGATTGGTACATCGTACACGACTTTAACTGACAGGTTCGAAATTGCAAGCTGGTTGGGCTCAATGACTTAAACCAAGGCAAGGTGTACGTGAGGGAGAAACTTCATGAATACCTGAACAAACTCATTGGCTTCGGAGTGGCAGGCTTCCGTGTGGACGCTTGTAAACACATGTGGCCTGGTGACCTGGACATAATTTTCAGTCGTCTCAACGACCTCAACACGGACTACTTCCCGGCAGGCTCCAGGGCGATGATTTTCCAGGAAGTTATTGACCAAGGTGATCTGCATCGGAGATTTTACTGTCTTTCAATTTTGGGTGTTAGGTTTGTAACCTTGAGTCTTTAAAGTGGAGGAAAAAAAGCAAATGCAACGGCAGTAGTAAAACGATTTGGGCTTTTCCCTAGAAGCTCATAGTTATAACAAAAATGTCTTATCAATGATTGATAATGCAGCGTGACTAGAGCAACTGTGATAAAACTTTGACACTGTTATCGTGAGAAACATGCAAAAGTGATGTGCAATTGTCTAGGGAATTGACTGTGCCTTAGTAGAGTCTTCTGAAGACCTCTTTACACGATAGGGAAATGAACGTATTCTTCATGGTGAGTAATGATTCACTCCATAGGTGATGAGATATCTGAAACATTAGTACTAACTCTCGGGAAGACAACTGACTTGAGACATTTTGGTAAGTTATATTGGTAGCAATACAGTTGTGTTTTCATGGACATCATGTAATATTCTGGAGCTTTACCAGTAGGACAAGTTCATTTGGTTGTCGTGTAAACAGGCCATACGGCAACGAACCACTAGATTTTTTATACTGTTATGATGTGGTAGCTTCCTGCAAGTGTAGTCAGAATAAGGAATAGTTACTGTGTACGTAAAGTGCTCGTTTATGTCGGTGTATGTGGAAACTTAGCCAGAATAATATGTAGGTGAATGGAAAACTTCGGTTGTTCTGATTATTATCAGGAATGTTAATAAACTAAAAAAGTACTATTAGAAAGAAGGTCAAATCAGTGAAGAAACTGGGTAAAGAAAGATCTTCCGTATCTACGCGACAGTTAACTATCGTGCATTTTTTATGGGCTAAAAACACATTGTAATTTTCAACTGGCTAACACCTATAGAGATTGTGATGACTGCAACGTTAGACTACTTCATAAATTTTTACATATGATGAAGCTGTAAAAAAATTTTACAGTTACAGTTATTCAAAGGACAAGTACTTTTTCTTGGTGCACACTATTTTGTCTCTTTTGTAAGCTGACGCCGTTCGTATCGTTTTAGAGCAGTTTGTACCTTTTTCAAATGTGATTGAACAATATAACATTTGTTCTGAATATTCTTCAAAAGAAATGACAATCTTTAATTAGCTANGGACAAGTACTTTTTCTTGGTACACACTATTTTGTCTCTTTTGTAAGCTGACGCCGTTCGTATCGTTTTAGAGCAGTTTGTACCTTTTTCAAATGTGATTGAACAATATAACATTTGTTCTGAATATTCTTCAAAACAAATGACAATCTTTAATTAGCTAATAACAATCTTCAAATGAATTTCACCTTTCTACCTTAACTTCGAAATTGTGTTCAAATTATTTTTATATCCGACATTATCTTCAATTGTTTTCAACAATCGTCCGAACTAGTGAACAATGTGAAAAAAAGGTTAACATTGGAAACAATATATTCGACATTCATCGGAACTGCCAACAGTTACAAACTATTTTAATTATCTACATTGTTTTAAAATTATTTCAAACATAAAATTTAACAACCAAAGGAAATACTGAGCTCAAAAAATAAATTACCTCAGTACCGTTGTGAATTGGTGCACTGTCGAGAATTAGAACTGGTCTCTCATCATCTAGAATAACATCAAAGGATAGGATGAAATCATTGAACGCATCCTACGTCAAAGAACCAAATGAATTTCGTACTGAATAGCCCAATATTACAGATATGCCATTAAATCTTTGGGAATATAGTGTATTCATAAATTTGTAATGGTTTTTCATATTTAATAGCAAGACTGCATTGAAAGAACCTTGATAAATTAATGAAGATGGTCAGCTTAATTTGATACTGATGAAATGTATTGAGAGTTTGTGATGACTGTCATAAGAAGTTAAGTTGTCGAGAGTAAAATGATGACTGTCGTTCTCAGAAAACAAATATTCAGAATATTAATTGACATTGTTGAAATTGAATGAAGACTGCCCAATTTGAAAATAAAAGTTTGTCTAAATGTTTTGAGGATATCGAAAGCATTGGAATGATTGTTTAAAAAGGTAGACTCCATGCCTGAGTCATTCGATTTAAGGGCCCGTTTTCTGATTTGTTTGTAAAGCAGCCATGCAAAGTTTTAATTTTACTAATACAGTGTTCGATGTTTACTAAGACACTGTTCGATGATAAGTACAAATCTATACTTCATACGGAATTAGTAGAAATTTTCCTCAAAGTTAATAGAAAATTCGATTGTCGTCATTAACAGGAGGAGAACCAATTACGGCCTCGGAGTACACAGGTGTGGGTCGGGTGACAGAATTCAAATACGGCCTCAAGCTGGGGACTGTTTTCAGAGGCTACGACAAGCTGATGTACCTGTCTAACTTTGGGGAGGACTGGGGCTTCATCGACCGGGGAGCATCGCTGGTGTTTGTTGACAACCACGACAACCAAAGAGGCCATGGAGGAGGTGGCGACACCATCTTGACCTTCCGGACGCCAAGGCTGTACAAGGTAACGGACTTTGCATTTCCGGAAACAAATTATCTTTCTTTGTGGTAAATTGGTAAATACTTGTAGTAGTACTTGTAGTACATGCAGAAGACTCATCAGTCAATGTGCCGGATAATTCTACTAGAAAAAACTTGATTTCTAAAACTAAGAGACTTAGTTTGCGTACTGCTGTATATTTAGGGGAAAGAACAATCTTCTTTGATTCTCACAACATTCGGCTGGTTGAATTACACTTTTCTGTGCGTGTGGCCATTCAATGAACTTCCATTGTAACATGTGAGTTAAATTTTCTGTTCGTTTTCTCTATAGAACTGATATTTCCTGTATAAAGATAGTATGGCTGCATGATTTACAGGTATGTAAGCTGTAAATTTATAAGTATTTACAGTAGTTTTAATGAAAATCTGTTTGTTGTTTTTCTGTCAAACTTGATCCTTCAGACAACACTGCTGTTTAAGGAAAACGTCTTTAGATAAAAAGGGATGAAGCTTACTTCATCACTTTACTATGATGAATATTTGTGTTTTTCTCAATTTATCTATTGAAATACTGTACGCATAAAACGTGTTTAATTCGAAAATCCTGATAGCCTCGAAAATCTGATAGCCTCAATACCGCTGGTAAATCAGTACTTTATATTTATCCTTTTATTATTCAAAGTCGCGATATTCTCTTTTAAGTATTAAGTACAAGCCGTTAAAAACGTTACAGCATTTTTCTATTATATTTTGGTTTATTTTTGTACAAGGATCAAGAATTTCTACCATCTTTTACATTAGATGGCCACCGCCTTCGCTTTGGCATGGCCGTACGGCTTCACAAGGATCATGTCCTCCTACGACTGGCCTGAAAATATCCAAAACGGTCAAGATCTCAACGACTGGTACGGTCCTCCTCACGACGACAGCTACAACATCGTGTCCCCTATCTTTGGTCCCGAAGGGGCCTGCATCAACGACTGGGTGTGCGAGCACAGGTGGAGGCAGATCTACAACATGGTCAAGTTCAGGGACGTGTGTCATGGTGAGTGAAGTTGCTGATTATTTTAAAGAATTCATTTTGAGTTTGCATTTCGACGGGGCTAAAATATATAAGCCAAGATTCCCATTTGTTACGGCAGTTTGTTCCTAAATGACGTTCAAGAATAGTCCATAGCACGAGCGCTCGTGCACGGTGTTCACTTAAGTAATAGGATCGTGATATTCTACAGTTTTCTAGAAGAAAGCTTTGGTTGGAGCATCAAAGTATTTTAAGTTTTTCTGTTCCTTTGGCCTAACCTCTATTAATAGTTTCCGTCGTCTTCTGTTTTGTAGCAAAGCTTTTATGTCGGCTTACAAGTCGGCTTACAAATATTTTGGCCTTTCTAGTTTCAGAGCAAATTTCCACGTGGGAGCCAAACATTTTTTGCCCTTTCTCTGTCTAGCGTGGACCTAGAAATTCCAAAGCTCTAGCTTCTCTTCCCTCGGTTAGCTGTTACTGATGCGCCTCGTGTATTGTTTGCTATTGACACAAGTGCACTCAGCGGCAGCATGTATCCAATGAGGGTATCGGCGTCCGGTTACTCGACTTCTCTATCTGATATTTTCCAGGCACCGACAGGAACGACTGGTGGGACAATGGCAACAATCAGATCGCTTTTTGCAGAGGAGGTCGAGGTTTCATTGCCATCAATAACGACAGCTACGATCTTCAAGAGACGCTCCAGGTAAATTTTCTTTCATTTTATCATCGTAATCGAGTCAAAATTACCGTTACTCTCAACAGAGATGTTACCTACTGTAATGACCTTGTAGCTGCACTGAAGTTACCCTATATAGGTGACGTGCACGGTTGCACAGTATGCGCAGACGCACATAGTATATGTCTTTTCTATATAGATTCAATTTTTCCTTATGGGCCGCTGATAGAATTTTTTGTTTGATTAATACGGCAAAGCAGAGGCAGAAATTGAAATTAAATGAACGGAGGGTGCGTTTGAAAGGCTTTCAAAAAAGTTTTATTTTTTTTAATGTAATATGTAAAACATTATAGGCATATAAAGCTAGGTGTATAGTTTATCATCAGTACTATATAATAATTCACGTCGTGTTTTTTATTTATTTATAACTATATTTATATCTTTCCTGTCACGCTCTATTGGGAATAAGATAGGAGAAAATTCAGGTGCCGAAAACGGTCTCTTGGATACGGGGGTCGGACTTGAGCGCTCCAGCTGAGTGACCTGAGCTCGCCAGCATGTTCGTGTCTGGACATGTTCAGGTGCCGAAGACGGTATCTTGGATACGGGGGTCGCACTTGGGCGTTCCAGGCAGAATACTGAA
>LQNS02277602.1:16631190-16670965 GCA_001587735.2 Parhyale hawaiensis
GGGAAAAATGAGGAAGCCAGCGGGGGTTTTCCTGAAGGGCTAACTTACTGCCGTCATTTATTGCGCACGTGCACCAGTCATTAATAACCCAATATGCCGTCATTTACAATGACGGCTCGGGACACTAGTATAGTACTAATTATATCTTTCCTGTCACTCTCTTTAGGAATAAGATAGGAGAAAATTCAGGTGCCGAAGACGGTATCTTGGATACGGGGGTCGGACTTGAGCGCTCCAGCTGAGTGATCTGAGCTCGCCTGCATGTTCGTGTCTGGACATGTTCAGGTGCCGAAGACGGTATCTTGGATACGGGGGACGCACTTGGGCGCTCCAGGCAGAATGCTGAATTTTCATGAAAGAAGCCTCTGAACAGCAATAAGCACAGGAGACAGAGGGGGTTTTCCTGAGGTGCTAATTTTTTACCGTCATTTATAATGACGGCCCGGGCCAGTAGTATGTATATGATATCTTACATATTATATTAAAACAACAGCTGTTTGGAAGCCTTTTAATGTCACCCTCGGTTTCAATTGCACCATCCTTTGCGTTTATCTTATTTCCCATATTTTGCGTTAAGATTTGCAAAATTGGTAGAGCTGTAAGAATAATGACGTTGGACAATTTTAACTACTACTTGAAAATCTGAAGTTGGTTTAAACGTGGTACGATTACGAAAAAAGACTAAAGAGATACTTCAAGCAATATCTTTATTCCTTTCATTAATATTATTGCATCTTTCATGCACCACAAATTATATTTTTTTCTTCAAAGATGAACGAAGCCGCTGTGTTGACATTCTTCATGTTGAGTTTCGGGCACCATGCTCTTGTGGTACACTGGGCATAACTACTTTGGCTTGGGGCTTGCAATTCTTTTTAATTTGATACTTCACACTGAAGTTCAGAGTTAACAATGCGTATCTTTTATCGTGCGGTTGTGATGTAGCTAAGTTATTGGTCTTTCATTAGTTGTACATGTTCTTAATCTCCTCTAATCTCAAGATGGTTATAACGTTAATAGTTCATTCGTACATTCACCTAAATTGCTGCTCTTAGCATCAATAAGAACTTTTACTGCTGCTGATATTCCTAATCAGTTTTTGATTGAAAAAAATGTCGGTCACTACCTGTAACACTACCAGTGTATATAAGAGTGAAAATAATGAGAGTAAGAAATCTAATATGCCATTAATTGCATTATCATGTTCACCATCTATGTCTAAAATAATGAAGGTATTTAGATCTAATTTTTCTAATGTTTCTAGAACCTAAACGTTTGTACCAATATCGTCATTTTAGCGAAAGATTTAATCATTTCTGATGATGTAGTAATATTCAGTGCACAGAACATCTGAATCGAATTTGTTCTTCATGCACTCTATGACAATTTTTAAATTGATTTCGAAAGACATGTCTGCCTGAGGGAACCTATTGTGACGTCATTTCTGGCAACATCGAAGACGGCTCCTGCACTGGCAAGACAGTGAACGTTGGAAGCGATGGCACTGCTTATATCGAAGTCAACACGTCTGACTACGACGGCGTTTTAGCCATTCATCTTTTGGTAATTATACTTCTTTGCTTCCTTCTTTATTTACATATATATGAACATAATACAATTGCAAATAGCTGTAGAGAAGCGGGGAAGTTTTCAATGTATCGGATACAACATCGCATCTCTCTGTCTTGGGTGTTCAAGGGCTGTTACCGCTGCTAGTTTTCTGAGAGTCTCTTTGGTTGTTGTTGAGGGTGGTGTTTTATAATGCTAAGCTCTTGACGCAGCTTGTAAACTCTGGTGTGGTAGGTGGTGCTATGCTGCGGACTATGCACTTTTTGACAGATGAAATTCTATCTAGCCTTTTCTAGCACAAGAGTCACAAACCTGTTACCCTCCAACGCTGGACTCAACATCAATTTTCATTCAATAGCCCTGTTTGAAGCTTCAACGAATGGTCTGCTTTGAGCAGAGAAGGTTTAATTCAGTCAGCAATGCAATATACGCCTCATCTGGGACGAAAGAGTTAGTTTCTATTGTATCTTCAGTCTTAGAGCTTCATTTTCATCTTGGGGTAATGAGTTTTAATGTAAATGTCGCGTATATATTAATCCTACTCGAGGAAAAATGAAAAGGAATGAGTAGTAATGAGATCAAATTAGAAACATCGAGGCTTCATTCACGGCATGTCACAGATTAAGAGCATCTAACAGCTGCATATATAATATTTGTGAGTAGGTGAAAATGAAACAGGTATAATGTTTTCAGGTGTCATTTTTTGTCGACTGTGAGTCCTCAGTATACAACGAAATAACATTTCTTGCTAAAACGAAATATGTTTAACATTACCAGCCCGGCGAGACACAGTGCAGTCGCATGTTCAGTGTATGAGCAACTAACTCATATGTTGCCCCGTTGCGAGGTGAAATTTAGTATTCAAGATGCCTCTGGAAAGTACTTAAGCTGAACGACGTGTGAGCTGAACGTTCGCTCATAAATTGAGCTTGTGATTGCAAAGTGAATCTCCGGCACAGTGCAACTGACAAGTTATCCCTTACAGATGAAAACTGAAATCATAATCTCAATTTTCTTCTAAATTTTGATGTAATTGATTGACAGATTTTAAGAAAATTTTTTGGAGAACATAATCGTTCTCCAGCCTCGTATAATTTTCTGGAAGGCATGTGCATCTTCGACAAGCTTAGATTATGCGTTATTTCGTTGTGACGGTAAAACGATTAAGGACACATTGCAGTTTCCTTCTAGCATTGAAATGCCACTAGCGTTGGACAAGGCGGGTGCAGTTTCTTGTTTCTAGGTTTTCAGGTCCTGAAGGATTTTATCAAACTTCGCTACCAAAGGTCCTTAAGCCTTATTATACCCCGTATACTTTTAGGCAAGAGACTACATCTGTCTTCAATCAAATGACCTTATCCTCTTAAATTAGAGCTGCACTCCCAGAACGCAAACCTCCGTCAAGCAATGCTATGTTAGTAAACAATGGTAAGCAGACCAACTGGTAATCGGACTGACATAATTATGGACCATCACCAAAACATAACCCGTTATTCCTCATGACGTTTCTAGCATTTCTTGTAAATTTCATAAAAATCTGCTGCTAACAGACAGAATGACAGGCAAACAAGCCCCGGCAGGGCCGCTCATAAATAAAGCCGACAACACATGGATCACGACCAGTAGTCGCTAAGTGTCAAAACTAAAACTGAACGTCGGCGACAGCTTGAAATAATAAATGCTGCTCGTCGTAAAAACACTACAGCTGTTATCATTGCAGAGGAGATAACATAATATGTTTTTGGGATGAAGGGGAAGTTATCATAGTATATGATATATTTTTGTGTAATATATTTATATTTCTCTCCTAGAGGTCCAGGGTCCGTTATGGTATCTTACATACCCACTTTCTAGTATATATCTACTAGAATTTGCCCTACCGTCGTAAGCTTGCAGTGCGCCAAAACATTAAGCGAAATCAAGGAAATACATAACTATTATTTCCTGTGGGAGAATACTTTAACTATCAGCTACGCTATGCAACCTTTCTTTCAGCAGTAATTGAAGAGACTGAAAATTTTTTCAGTTTAGCTGTAAAAAAAAAACTCTACGCGCTGTAAAATTATGTTTTGTGCGTTACTGATGGCACTGAGTTTCATTTTCCAAGAACCTGCGTCAAATCGAAAAACAAAGTTTTTGAAAACCAAAATTATCTTCAGACTCTACAAGAACTATTCAACTTAGAATTTCTATAAGTATTAAAACTGCTGAAAATACTTTTTACTTTTGATATTTAGAGTACCCCGCTTGCCGGAAATATTGTTTGTTATTGCTTCATTAGCATTTACATGATAATAATAGCCCCCTATTCCAAGCCTTCGGATTTGTTGGTCGCCACGCCTACTAGCTTGAATGAATCTTTTTCTATCGCTACCCAATTACAACTCAGCTTTAATTTGTATATATTTTAACTGAAACAATCATTTTCTTTACTTTCAGTCCAAACTGTAAGGATCGTAAAACAGAAAACCACCACCAGATGGAGCAAAGATGAACTGCAGACTCCGTCTATCCTGTGCTGCATTCGACACCCACAAATGCAGTGATTCCTGCTGAAATTCGTGCATTTTAGTGTAAACAAATATTCAGCGACGGAGATTATTGCTGAGTAATTTCTTTGAAGTACGTTTTATCATTATTAAATATCGATCGTAGTAAATTCTCTTGTATAAATTTTAAAACAAGTCAAGTTTATAGAAAACATAGTTTGATTCTACTTAGTTTCCGTCATACAAGAAGGTACTTAAAACGCTGAGTTATAAATAATTCAAAAATAAAATTGAGGAAGTTAGGATAGATGTTTTTACATTTGATTTGCATCTATGTAAGTGAAAACTTTAAGTTAATTGAAAATTCCAAAATGATTTCTTTTATATAGTATAACAAACGTTAACTTTTCTCTAAAGACTGATGCTGCCAGCTTACATTCATCAGTTAAAGGACTGAGATGATGTAGGTACGTAGAGCTTTATGTTATTTTTCCGAGTTATTTCTGGTCTCACCCTCATTCGTCATTACCCACTGAATTTGGCCTTGTTATTTTCATAGCTGCTTGTTTGCTCTCTTGAAAACTTTTACACTGTTTATAGTAATAAATATCTACAACTACTTTACAAAGCTGCAAAGTTGTTTTGAAATTACTTGGAGAAAGCTTGCAGTCAATTAAGATGTGTACATGCATTGCAAAGCTCCCGTACAGTACTACGAAGCTGGCTCCAGAAGAATATTCATCGAAAAAAAAATCATAAAGATATGCATATTGCTGAGGCTCTTTGCACAACTACAAAATTCAAGACTTCAATGTAACTCTTGCGAATTATGAACCTCGTACCATTTTGTTTTGTAAAGGTTTTGAAATTAGTGGTTTTTATAGCACGTTGTTCGTCATTTCTTTATCAGATAGCAATACGAGAAAATACAAGTGACACATAATTGCCCAAAATCAGTTGTATATTATATGGAAATATTTACACAAAACATTAATTCTTAAGAATACGGCCAACAGAAATTTAGTAAGCCATAGTAAATAAATTTTTTGATTAGTTGAGTCTTTCCTTTCACCTCTTCAACTTTAATTCGGTGCAAAGCAAATTAGTATACGTTCAGTATATGTTATTTTAAATATTACCAGTCATTGCAAACAGCATTGTAGGACGAAATAAAAGGGATTGGACTTGTACTTTTCAAGCTCATGCTGACGATTCTTTGTTTTACTCCTCTTTCCCGACTAGCAGTTCCTATGCGGGTTCGTCATGTGTGAGAAAACACCCTCGTGCATATGCTTCACATTTCTGTAGATATACTATAGGACTATGTCCATTGCTCTTTCCTTTGTGAGATTGCGGAAACGGAAACTTATACTATTCGCTATAAGTATAAACAAACTATAAGTATAAACACGCTCCTCATTATGTACCCAATCGGAATCTGTAAAAATTTATCCGAAGTTATCGGATACCTTTTACTCTTTTCCCAGAGGCAGCTGATAAATTTGTATACATTTATCTGATGTTATCGGATACCTTTTACTATTTCCCAGAGGCAGCCGATAAATGCCTATAAATTTCCAATTGGGTGATAGGCGTCCGTGATTTTCTGGCAGTACTTGATGCCGCTAGCTCATGCATGTTACCAGGAAGATATGATTTAGCTCGGGGTTTCAGATCGTGTCAATTATTTACTTTTAGTTGGGTTGAAATTGGGCGAATGCGGAGGCCACGCAATACTTTCTTGTTGGATAAAAAATGAATATATTGTGAAAAGTACTTTTGATCAGTGACGTGCTGAAAGGTTTTATTCAGCCAAAGCCACAGTTTACAAACAGCATCAATTATTATAGAGGCGCTTAGCCAGTCAATGTACAGCCCATTTCTTTTACAAGATTTTGCTGATGAGGCAAAGGCTGATTTTGCTTGAAGTACAAAAAAAATTAAAATAAAAAGACTCGCTCAGCAATATCTAGCCACAATGCATGCTTACATTTAGCCAGACATTCTTCAGAGCATTTCGTTCTTAATTCATTCATAAATAATTGTTGCTGGCAACATAATGACCAAAATTCTAGTTTACTTTGTTCCCATCAAAGAATCCTCATCCACTATAGGGGAAGGGATTTACCGTAGGGTAACATGTCTAGTACCCGTCCACCATGCTTGTAGCCGTCCACTTGGCACTAAAAAGCTTCCTGTATGAAAACTAGCAGTGCTAGAAAGCCGTACATAGGCTTAAAATGTAGGCCAAGTAGTGCCGCACCATCCCTGAAAATGACGGGCTTAAAATATAAAACAAGAAAAAATGATGGTGGTTTTTCACATTTTTCCACTAAAAACATGAAGAAATGTGAAAAGTCCCACCATTTTTTCTCGTTTGATTTTTTAAGCCCGTCATTTGCAGAGATGATGCGGCACTACTTGGCCTACAGTTTAAGCCTGTGTACGGCTTTATAGCACTGCTAGTTTTCACACAGGAAGCTTTTAGTGCCAAGTGGACGGCTACTAGCATGGTGGACGGGTACTAGACATGTTACCGTATGCTGTCTAATGTACGTAGTTTATATTTTAAATGGCAAAGCTTCAAAATGGAGTTTTCCTAGACCGGAAAATTTTCAAACCAGAACGTGAAAGTATATCAACTTGACTGCTCATCTCATGTCGGCAATCCACAAATTGGTTCATGATGCAGCTGGCTGCTTGCTGAAACCAAAGGAGGGACCAGCATGAAACAATAACGGATTTTCAGCGCTATATCAGTAGAGACTGAAGGCTTCCGTGCATACAACTGCGCCACAAAACAGTGACCGTTACTTGTTAGGGTCAGTACCTCCGCAATATTTTATGAACGGGAAATCCTGGCTCAGTATGCTAGGTACTGAGAAAATTCACCTGTATCGTGAAGAAGCGATCTCGAGCACTAACAAATGCCAGCGTACCAAACTAACAACATCCATTATTGCTTAGGCTAAAGCTCATTGAATTGAGTTTCAGGCGGGGCGAAGGCAATTCTCCAATTTGATATTCCGTACAAGTCGTGCCTAGCGGGCTTGTATTCACACCACCAATTGATCATACCGTTTGCTTGAAACAGGATTAACACTAGCGACTTTTGTCTACACTATCAGCATAGAGATAACTCAATTAATCTGATAGCCTTGCTGTGACACGGCTTCAAATTGAGAATAGTCAAGCTGTAAAAAAAAAAAAATTACACTATAGCGAGTTCCAAGTACGTGAGTATCCTTGGCTAAAATTATTCTCTTCTTTTTTGCATCCTCAAAGCATCTAAGTGATTCTGACATAATGGCATTAGCTCATAGAGGGCGGGGATGTAAGTCAGGGTGTTTCTCTGGAACGCGCCTGTTGGTCGACTATCTCTGCTAATTTTGAGCGATTTGTTGGTTACCAGTTTTTCTATAGGTTTACATTACAATTAATGAAAGTATTTGTTAGGAGAAGATTCATTTTACCGAGTTACAGTTTCATGCTCCTGTATAAAATACGGTATATTGTTCGTAATAAGTAAGACACCATTCACGAAGGTCTGTGAGAATATTCCAACTTAATTTTACCCGTACAGTTGCAAGTGAGGCACTTAACTAAATTTATACTGAGGCGATTGGCAATGTGTGTTCGTTAGCTCCTCAGGGTTGGTCGCCTTATATGAGAATTAAAAATACATTAAAGCTGTATGCAGTGATACACACCTCATATTTTTGCCCGTACTTATAATACATAATATTGGGTAAGGAAGTTTTCCATGTGTTCGATCTACCCACGAAATCAATTCTCTGGTAGGACGACTTAGGGCGCGTTCGATTGTGCAGTGAAATTAGGCCTTTGAGGTTTGACTCGTCGGAATTTTCAGACAGGGGCCCTGGCTTCGACTTCTTGCTTCAAGTTTAAACGTTGACTCTGACTCAGTCACAAGTGACGCTTCAATAAACAGTCTGTCTGTCTGTCTGTCACCAAGATAACTCAAAAAGTTCTGAACCTATTTGGATTAAATTTACAGGGATTGTTAGATATGTTAGGAGAAACAGACGATTAACTTTTGGTGAAGATATGTCCATCCGTTTGTTTGTTTGTTTGTCTGCCTCAGTTTTCTCACTGCCATAACTCAAAAAATAACTGATGGGTTTTTATGAAATTAACATGAGTTGTTAGGTATATAACAAACAGTAAGTGACCAAATTTTAGTAATGATCCGTTTGTTCATTCATTTGTCACTGTTTTTAGTTTTATACTTGTTAGCACAATGACTCAAAAAATAAGGAAGGGATCCTTATGAAATTTATAAGGGTTGTTGGTAGTGTCGAAAGAGTAAAAGGTTAAATTTTGGTGCAGATCGGTTTGTTCGTTTGTATGTTTGACTCATGCTTGCCATAACGATTGTTAGCAGTATAACTCAAACAGTTATGAACGGATCTTCAAGAAAATTGCACAAGCTGTTATAACTATGAAAAGACACGAGTGATTCGATTTTGGAGTTAATAAATAGAAAATTATGGTTTCAGAGCCAATTTGAATTTTTTGATTCCGTTGCCTCGCTTGGCGGAGGTATGCCCTCTCAGAGTGCTCTAGTTAGCATTTAAATCTAAATGTAAATATAATTCGTATTGAGCATTTAACTACATTTTGACGATGTATTTAGTATTTACATACATTTAATGTATTTAGTGCCATCACTGCACATGGGCACAGTAATTCAGGGAAGAAGAAGACAAAGCACAAACCAAAACATCACCAGGGGAATACAAATACCAGGGTATAACATAGTTACGAAAAAAAAGATATGGCGGTAGATTAGCAAAAGCTCAGGTTACCGATGATTATTCATTGCGGACGCGACTGGCAGCTAGGTGCGAGCCTAGCTACGCTAAATCTGTAACGTATGCCCCATCTTGCAAATGTCAGAAACGGGCTACGTAAAAATGGTACTACACTCCATCGAAACAAATGCAAACTCTAACACCTAAAGTCGGCTAGATAACTCAATGAAAAGTTATGAATTTGTTATATTTTTATTTGTAGAAACTATCGATATCAAAATATATTTTGAAGTATCGTCAGCTGCGCCTGTATCTCTTATCCTCGAGATATGAGAGGATGAAAACAGACTGACTTTTTTTACTCTCTCTCTTTTGAAACCCTTTTGCCAAAGCGATTGAAGGATGTCCGGAATAAATGTCCTACTGAAGTAAAGAAAAAAAAAAACGTAAAAAACAGGCNCCTCGAGATGTGAGAGGATGAAAACAGACTGACTTTTTTTACTCTCTCTCTTTTGAAACCCTTTTGCCAAAGCGATTGAAGGATGTCCGGAATAAATGTCCTACTGAAGTAAAGAAAAAAACGTAAAAAACAGGCGCTATTCATCAAATCGGTGCTAATGTAGAGAATCACCTTCATAGAGCATTCACCCAACTCACGGTTTGCCATTCAATCTTGAATTCATCAGCAACTTGTTTCGTCTCCCCACGCTGCAGGACACTATCTTTCGATTTTCGCAGCAACGCCAGCTACCTGGCATTGCATCAATTATTTGTCGATACGTTCTTTTAAAATTATTGTTATTTTTGGCCCTAAGGCCAATTTTTTCTCTACTTCATGTTAATTTATGTGAATTAGGTGGCAGACATAAAGCAAGAGCGTCACTTCTAACCTTTTGATGCAAAGAGAAAATGAATAACTTAATTGAGTACTACAAAACGCGGCTATAGATGAATAATGCAATATACAGAACAGCATAAGATACCGAAATTATATCATGAGAGATGCGTACATTTCCACATAATGATGGCTGTTGACTCTTGATTCATTATGAGTGTTGATATTTTTATCCGTCAAGAACATAAATTTATCCAGGATACTGATGGTTGGTACTTGATGCACGATTCTCTTGCTGACTTTCTTGCATGTTATCAGCACGGGAGTCTTTCGTAAAAAATACAATTGGTGAAATTGATAATACTGCTATCTTCGGGAAATTTTGGTACCACTATTGCAGCCGTTGGTACAATCTCTACCTGAAATTATTTTTATGTAGTTGTATTTGTGACACCCTTCATATTTAAAGAAATAAACGTTATTTATAAAGTAAGTACTCCCGTCAGAAAATAAACAAGTATTGTATGTAGAATTTTTAAACCAGTTTTATTTTTGTGTGAAAGCCTGTACTTTAGTTTATTTTCACCTCCGCCAAGGAGGTTATGATTTTGTCGTGTTTGTCTGTCTATCCCTTTGTTTGTCTGCCTGTTTATCTGTCACTAAGATAACTAAAAAATTTAACAAAAGATCCTCACGAAATTTCAGGGATTGTTATGCATGTTATCAGTAACAGATGACTAACTATTGGTGGAAATCCGTCCATCTCTTTGTTTTTCTGCCTATTTTTTCTCAGTGCCGTAACTCAAAAAGTTATGGACGGATTTTCATGAAATTTATATGAGACGTTAGGTATGTTACGGAGTTTATAGCAAACTTTTCGTGATGATCTCTTCGTTTGTTTGTTTATCGTGAGGTTTACCTTTGAGCTTGTTAGCACAATAACTCAAAAAGTTTTGAATGGATCTTCATGAAATTTACAGGGCTGTTAACAATGTAAGAGACATAGATGACTAAATTTTAGTGCAGATCGGTCGGTCCGTTTGTATGTTTGTCAAAATGTTTGTTAGCAGCATAACTAAGAAAGTTATGAACGGCGCTTCAAGAAAATTCCAGAAACTACTGTATTGCTGCTGCTATCAAAAGGTACAAATGATTGTATTTTGGTGTTAATACAAAAAAATCATGGTTTGAGAACTAATCTCAATTTTCTGTTACCGTTGCCTTCCTTGGCGGAGGTATGCGCTACCAGGGTAATTTCTAGTTCTACAAAATTTCAGCCTATATAAAGACACGCATTGTATCACTCAACGAGTTTCTGAATTTCAACTTCACAGACTTAGCAGCCTGATGTTGTTCATCATAAACATTCGTGCTGTTAGCTTCCACAGCTCTAACCCATATCCGTATCATTCCACATGTCCTTACATTTTCTTTTGAAAACTTACTAAGTTTACTCAGCTAACAGTTAGTTTCAGTCGCTCTCAAATCGTCAACACTATGAATACGAATCTCCCAGGCATCGGGATTCTCAAGCGGTCGGGCAATATTTTTTACTCAAAAACAAATGTTACCATGAGCGAATGTTTCTGTATAGTATGTAGCAAACAGCGAACATGTATATGATATTTCTCAATGTATATGCCAGGTAGGTTCTGTAAAAAAATACTCAGCATAGGCATTATTAAAAGACGAGAATATCTGTGCTCTCAAAAATGACGGTCAAGAAGTTGCGATGACACTTCTTCACTAATCATACATTCGTTACTGCTGAAATATACACTTACCTATGAAGATTTAAGATAAAGGCTAACTCGGATTCTAAGTGCCTTCGCCAATTAAGGAGGTCAGGTTTTCGTCGGGTTTGTCTGTCTGTTTGTTTGTCTGTCTGTCTGTTACCGAGATAACTCAAAAAGTTGTGGACGAATTTCGACAAAATTTCCAGAGATTGTTAGGTACGTTAGAAGGAACAGATGATTAACTTTTGGTGAAAATCCGTCCTTCCGTTTGTTTGTTTATTAGTCTGCCTCATGTTTCTCTACGCTACAACTCAAAAAGTTATGAAACTTACATGAGCTGTAAGGTATACTTAATGTATACCTGTAAATGACCAAATTTTTGTAATGATCTGTTGGTTCATTCGGTAGTTTGCTACTGTTTTTAGTGTATGCTTGTTACCACAATCTAATAATACTAAGAATGACCCTCGTGTGTTTATATATATATATATTGGATTAGAAGCAGTTAAAGAAATTTTGATGCCCACGACGCCCGTTTCGCTGTTCTCCAGCTCATCAGGTGGGAGGGTCAAAGTTGATAAATTTAGTTTTTGAAATCTTGCGAAATTTAGAGAGGTTACCATAGGAAGGTGTAACTATGATACCGGCTGTTCCAAAAAGCATAAATGAAATTTCCAAACAAGCAAATGTTTCGTCAATTCTCAACTACAGTCAATTCTCAACTACAGTCCGTCTACGCATCGGACTGTAGTTGAGAATTGACGAAACATTTGCTTGTTTGGAAATTTCATTTATGCTTTTGGAACAGCCGGTATAATAGTTACACCTTCCTATGGTAACGTCTCTAAATTTCGCAAGATTTCAAGAACTAAATTTATCATAGGCTTCAGAAATTTTTATACTTGATTATAAGTCATAGCTGGGACATGTGCTACTTCAACATATACAGTACGTTAATCCCCCGTGTTACGTAACTTGCATCACATTCATTTTCTGAAACACAATTGGATAGAAGAAAACATATCTCTTGCGCCTATCGCCACACACGTGTACCCATTGATAAACATTGGGCACAGAAATTGATAAGGATTTACTGAAGCCTTTGGCTGTGTGCGCGTGTGTTTGGCGATAAACTCATTACTCATGCAACTATAATGAAAGTAATAGGGCAAAGTTTTCAGTGAGATTTGGATACACGTAAGGAAATGACTAAGTAATTCTAGGCGCCCCTGTCGTAGCCGAATTATTTTTGATCGTCCTAGAATCTTGCTTGCAATTTCAGCTGCTGGGGAATCAGAGGATTCTGTTTGGGGTAGTAAGGAGGGAATTTCTAGGTTTTGGGTTTCACAGAAATTCGTTAGGTTTCTAGACAGACGAACATGCCACTCGCTAGGTTTCTGCATGGCAAGAAGAAGATGCCACTGTAATATTTCATGCGTTGCTGGTGTGAAGAAATCAGAATCCCAATCTTTAATGAATTTTTCCCCTTTGAGGGTCGCGCCCCAAACATAGTTGGTGTTTTCTACTTAGCAACTCTGCAGAATTTTTATGATGCAGCGGTGGGTCCCAAGCGGTGTCTTTCTTTCGTCATCTTTACCAAAATACATAAATCTCACACTTGTAGGGATGACCATTCGCGGCACTGGTCGCTGAGCAAGTCGAACAAGAGCCGCACTTTTGCTATTTTGGACGTCGCCTAATTATGATTGTCTGCAGTGTGCAGAATCTTCTTTGTAGTTCTGAACCTCTCTTTTTGTGTTCAGACCAGTAATTATCTTCTGACGGAAGATGATTATAGCCACTGATGAAAATGAAGCCCGAAAACTGGGAGATATCATCATTACTCACTGTGAAGTTTGGATTGTTCGGTGACATACAAACGCGTTTGTATTGCTACAAAGGCATCCTCGACACGCTTGAACTTATTAGGCCCAAAGTCGAGCAAGAGTCAGAAACCTGCAGAGAATGCTACAGTTACCTGCCAACGTTCCCATTTTGGGAAAATGGTTTTCATTTTATATTTTTACTAATAAAATGGAACCATGCTTCTGATTCAGGGAATGTATTTCAAAGACCTACTGTTCGAAAATGTATTTCCAAATACATATTGGGTTGCGACAATTTTAGATGTGTATTAGCATCAATGAAAAGAAAAAAATAGTTAAAACCCCCCAAAAACATTTTTTTTAATATCATCATAAAAGGAAATGGAGAGTGCCGGCGCAAAAGTTAGCTTTCACTTTTTCACAGATTCCATATGCAACATATGAAAGTGCTAAAGGTTCTGCACTGAATGTAAAAGGATATATATGCATGATTTTGTACATGTTCCCAAAAGGGGAAAGTGGAGGGTAAATTGTTAGTTAAGCTAAGCACATTGAGTTTTTGTCCTAATCGCACGCGCTTTAAGTTGAGTTATAGTGCGCTAGCTGTAACATGTACATAAAAGACACACAGACGCAATATAAACTGCTCCCACACGAGCAATTTTACATGCTGCTCACATCTAAACGAAGTCCAAGTACATCACACAAATTAATTGATTCCTATTAATTATGAGAATAAACTTCACACTGAGAAAAATTTCGATGCACGTAGGTGTTTCACATAGAAGCTTCAGGATGCACGTAAGTGTTTCATGGCGTAGTTTCGTGTATCATCGTAGCAAACAGACAAACATATTTCAGTCGGAAAAATATATTTCCGTAAAAAGAAAGTGAAAAAAAGCTTTGTAGTTTTGTTACACTTGAGAAGCGAGACGTGGTTACATACTAACACGCAGATCGCAGTTGTAATTCAAAATTTCGTCTCTTCAGGTGCATCAATTTTACCTGTTTTTGATGCATCTTGGTGCATCATCGGCTTTGTCACAAAACCGAAACACATTGCATCGACGTGACCAAGTTCATCATAAGACTCTATAATCATCATCATGATGCACTTTCTCTTTATGATGCACTCCTGTGTTTCGGTTTGGTAACAAAAATACATGAAACTTGGATGCATCTAAGTGCATCAAATAGTCTGACAGTGCACTGCACATAATTAGGAATTTACATACCTCTTTCAAGGTTCGCGTCTCAGTGCAACACCATCTCAAACCACCACTTTTCGCTCCTCCCACTGTGGCCTGTGACCTGCCACGCCATTGGCTGCCTGAGATTGTACCTGCCGAAAGGTTCAGGAAAAAATCGCAGCCCGGAAATGAACGGATGGATTCTAAAACTCACAAATTGAACTGCCCTTGTCTCCAGCATACTTCTAAGATAAAATACTTTAAACACCCCTTCTCGGTCGAGTTTAATATGTACTTGCAGATTTAAAGGGTTGAGTACGTGCGGGTCTTGGCAATGGTTAGCCCCCCAACAGAGGTCTAAGTATAAAAAACCGAAGTGTGTCGCGTTGGGAACCCAACCATACAGCTGATAATTAGAAAAAATTACGTAAATGCACTCGGTGGACCTAGTATCATGACATGAGTTGGTAATATTTTTTTCTCACATACGAAGTATATCGCCAGTAAGCTCTGCTTATCAGCTGGGTCTTTGCAGGGAATGCAACACCTGCTGGCTGCGCTCTCATTTTCTATGATATCATTAAAAATATATCGGCAAATAATTTTTTTATCATCCAAAACTCTAGGATAATATTATAGTGGGCATTGTGATGATGCGGGTATATAATTTTGACAATTTGCAGAGCATTGAGACTGAAGTTTCTGCCTTTGCGGTGGATAAACAGGTCAACTGAGGAAGATGCGAATGATGTACTCTTGATACCTTTGGTGTGCGGAATGTTAATTGCATTAATATGGGCAGTGCGATGTAGTTTTCCTGAGGATATACTAAATGATATTGAGTATTCTGCCTCAATTACTACTCAGAAGAATAAAAGAGTTGTAAGAACTAGATNGATGAAGATTGACACTTCTTCTTCAACTGAAAAGACTGAAGAGATAACACAGCTCGTGATTCAAAAATATAGTCAATAAATCTGCGTTAAATGCCGAAAGGAAAGAGTACGAAACTACCCAGCAGTAAAAAAAAGAAAAATAGCCCTGCTGTTCAATTATTAGACGCAACTGATAACTGCCCAATGGATTTTGAACTCATAAAATTTAGTATTGAATTAGCCATCGAGGAAATTAGCGAAAACAGAGCTTCAGGAACAGATGATGCTCCTACGAAAATCCTCTAAGTGTGCGAGCTAAGCATTTCTTACCCGCTCTACCTCATGTGGTGGAAGTCATTGGACGATGGTGTTCTACCAAGCACTTATAAACACGTAATCATTAACCCAATTCCCATCACTGGAAATAGTACAGACCTGTCTCACTAACTAGCCGCGTAAAGAAAACGTTTTAAACGGGGATCGGTAAGCAAGCACCTAAAGTACACCATTTAGAGAGTAAAGACCAACTGACATTAAAACAGCATTATTTTCTACATAAGCTATCCCCTACTTCACAATTGCTGGAGCATTATGATTCCATCGTAGAGATATTCTGCCGAGAAAAGAATTTGGACGTAATGTACTTAGATTTTGCTAAAACTTTTGATAAGGTTGACCACGGAATCCTTATGTTAAAACTTTCCCGTATGGGTATCCGTGGACAATATCTCCAGCAGCTTGAAGTTTTCCTGACAAATACAACTCAAAGTGTAATTGTCAACAACTGAGTGACATCAAGACAGGCTGTACTCAGTGGAGTGCCACAAGGCACCGTGCTTGGGCCTACACTCTTTTTTAGAATGATCAATAACATAATCTACAGATGCAACAATGCAGTCCCTTTGTCTTTTGCTGACGATACACGAATACTAGCTATTGTGCAATCTATCGAAGACGTGCTGTCTGTGCAGCGAAATTTGGGAAACATCTGTCCATGGTCGGTAAAAACATCTGTCCATGGTCCACATTATATACCACCAGCGATGGGGGATGAAACTGAAAGAATGACAGTTTTAAAAGACTTCAGAGTGAGAATGCAAGACGATGCTATCTTCGAAGTACATATTGCAGGAGTCATCGTTGTTGGAAAAAGATGGCGTAGGTGGGTTTTACGATCGACCTTTCACGTCACGTGAAGAAGATGTAATGCTCACACTACGGAAACAATTTATTTTTCCGAAAATAAAATGCTTTCTCCATTTTTGATGACGAGTACAAGAAAAAAGCCAGAACAAATTGAAGCTATCCAAAGATCGTTCATGGCCAGAATTCGAGGCATGAAGGAGTACGATTGCCTCAAACGATTTAGCTGTCTGCGATTGTATTCAATACAACAAAGATCTGAGCGATTTACAACCTTATACTTATATTTGGAAAATTGTGGAATGTATCACTGTGAATGTGAATAAGCGGATTGTCGCCAAGCACTGAGAAAGAGCTGGAAGGACTTGTGACATACACATCCCAAGCAGAGATTGTGTAAAATCTGTCGCTACAAATATTCTAGTCGCTTCACCGTATGGAGAGCAAGATTGTTTAACAAAATGCCATGTCATGTTGAAAACGCTACTGATATCAAAAGTATAGAGTTCAAGAATTTGCTGGATTCTCATTTAAGAAGAATAGCAGATAAACCAGCGATCAGCGGGTTGCGTGCACTGCGGAGATAATTTACTGCTGGCTCTCTCTTCGGTAACAAGATGTGGTCCTACAGAAAACACCCAGCAGCGTGACTCCATACCCGTGGGGTGACATGAAGAACGTCACTTGGACTTCTTCCGGGCACCCACAAGTTACACAAGGCACATAAAAACAAGATTGAGAATTCATGTTACAACTTGCAACGTCCTCAGGTTCTGCCAAGCCTCAATAGTAACATTAGAAGAGAAGAATCATAATACAGTAATTGAATTTATGCACTCAAAACTATATATTAACACACGGAAAAACACATTTAGTTCGGCAGAGGAGATGTAGTTGACACCCTGATTTTGTAGGCATTTTCATAAATATATGATTCGTAACCCCCGTGGTCGGCTGATTAGCAGGTTAAGACAAGTTCTTGCTCTCAAGTTTTCTACTTTGTATCGCCATTTTTTTTTCACGAATGGAAGTTGGAATCACTGTAAAAAATAGAAATAATAAAACCGCAGATAAAGTCCAAATTCAGCAAAAAAAAAAAAAAGAAAAAGTTTCTTACGGGGATGAAGTTTAAGCTAAATTGGGTTAATAAAATATTCATCACCGGCCCTATATGAGTACTGTATGTTGCCAAGATGGACATAGCATATTTTCAAAAAGCACACAGCATTAGTTTAATATTTTATTGTTGGAAAAGTTCATAAAGATTTGTATTGGTATCCTAAAAGCAGAAAATTGCAAATAATTGTTTATAAGTCCAATAAAGACCATCATCACTTACCCAAGTACTAACACCCGCATCAAGCCCATACTGGCTCTGATAACTGTCACATAATATCATCAGTAGTAGATGCCTATATTGACGGTGACAATATGGTAACTAACGAGGCGTACGAGCTTTAGTTAAACTATCTATGGTTTCTTAGGTGATATAATTTTAACGAACTGCCCACAAAGCCACAGTTACATTAGTATGAGCAGTAGCAGTGATTGCAGTTTAAGTAACTGCGTGCAAGGTACAGTTACTTTGCCATCAGCTTCTAAACCGTTAATATTTGAATATTCTGCGTACTAAGTATTATTACATTATCATTGGCTTCAGAAGCGATAATATTTTACCTAACTACGTACTAAGCACAGTCATGTCGTCAGTGGCTTCAGAAGTGAAAACAGTTTGAACAACTACATACGTACAAAGTACGTTTATATTGTCAGAGGCTTCCACGGTGAATAGAACTTGACGGGAAGTAACTACTAGATAATGCCATATGCATTCAACATGCAATAATAATTGGAGTAAAAATTGCAGCAGTAAAAGAAATAGTGTCCATTTTTTTAGATACAATTGCAGTGCAAGTCAGACTGGCGTCTGTTTTAAGCCAAAACAACATGTGTGTTGATAAAAAAATTTCCCAGAAATATTAAGCAATCGTAGATAGCATTGATTAGTAGCTAATATAAATAGGCTTCCACAGTTATTGCGCGGCACTTCTGTTTCGTCAGTGGCGAGGTGAGTTAAGAAAAACTTGCATTGCAAAACTTTGCGATTTAATCTTTTTATTACAGTAAACAATTTACTTTTCCTTTCGTACTACGAAGAAAAATTTAAGAAATCTTTTCGATGTTAACAAAATTCGTTCACGTAAATAGAAAGAAACACACATTAAACTATAATTAATAATACGACAAAAAGTGACATCACTCTGCTGTTAGGGCTGACTTATCTTTACTGATCCACGCTTATGAGATATCTTTGATGGGCTAGTAAATAATGTAGGAATGATGTTTTACAGTTTTTTGTTTCACCAACTCATAAAATTAACTGAGAGGGTGATACTGGATCTATTCTGTCGTTAAATGGAAATACTAGGATTAGAAGTCTAATGAGAACATTACTATAGCTGTAATCCAGTCGTTCTTAGTTTGTATCTTTACTCAATTCTTTAAAGCTATAACTAGCGGACTATTTACTTTTATGTGCATAACAGTAATTATAACTATTTCAGTAACATTAATATTACTAAATTTTCAGAGAAGATGAAGTCTTTGGTAGTGTCGACGTTGTTGCTGCTGAGCGCAGCTGCGGCCAACGCTCAGTGGGACGCCAATGTAGTCAATGGGCAGGTAAGTAACAACGCTTGGGTAATTTTAATTCTCCTGTAAATGACAGTAAGATGAGGGAAATTTTGACAGTGCTGCTGCAACTTTGTAAAAATGTCCGAGAAAAATATTATGGCCCATTTCTTGCAGAACAGTAAAATCCATTAACCATGTAATTATGAATTTGTTAGTGGCCGAAAAGCCCGTCGAGACACTTTTGTACAAATGGTTGATGTTCATTGCTGGAAGGTAAAGGGATAATATGTTAATTTGGTTTAGTGTATGCATTTCTGCGAGTAATGGCAAGAACGTGGACACTTCATGAAGGTAATAAAAGAGGAGTGAGCGGAAGCTCTTTTTCCGAAAGTCTGAAAAGCAGCAGTAATGGCTGAAATCAAGTGGCTGAAAGTGCCTGTCGAGGGCGGTCAAAGGTGGCTCGGCTTCCGAAACGCATAAAACATCGGCTTGGAAGTTTCCAAACAATAGTTGAAAAAGCATGCAGCAAATTATCCAAACTGTGGCCTGATGCGCTGCGTTGTTACCGTCCCAGCAACCGTATCAAGGATACCCTATTTTTGGTTATCTAATCCTGTAAGCCAACGAATAAATGGTTGAAACCGTAGGTAGAATCATAATTCAGATTTTACCTCAGCTAGAGGCTATAGCATCATTTGCTACACAGTTTTTAGGGCTCCCTAGGTCTCGGGACGCCATCAAAGCCAGAATTGGGTAGAAGTTTGCTGTTTGTGTGAATGGTTTAAAGAGCCCTCCTCTTATATTGCCTTTGTAGGGCAAATTCAGCTTTGGAAAGTTTAGCCCTTGCCAAAGACTATACTGTTCCATGCCAAGTAATCAAAACAATATAACAAATATCGTCTTGTGTTAATATGATTCTATATATGTATATATTAATATGCCTATATATTTATATCTTTGGTTTCACGTTCTAACAAAAAATAGGTGAAACATAAGTCAAGTTGCAGATTTTGTAATTGTGGTGCGTTTTAATGGGGATCAGTTTGAAAAAATTCGACCAGGTTGCAGAAGATGAACAGAGTGAGAATCCTTATCCTTGTAATTGAATGCACTTTTTGCTCAGCCAACATTGAAATCCATGCAATGAAGATGCTTACAGCTTCTTGTAGCGTTCTCATGGATAGCGATTTTTATTATTTTCATCTATACATCGAAACTTCTCTTGTTTTCACTTCACCACCTACAAATTGAGTAGATGATCATTAAAGCACATGAGAAGTAATTTTTTAAACTTCGATAGGGTAGAAAAATATCGATAGGGTAGAAAAATATTATTATTATTTTTTTGCTTTCCTTTTCATTTGACGAAACAGTTATTGCTTGAGCCTAACAATTGCGATGTAGCTAGAGTGAAGTTTCATAAACACGTACACTAGATACGGGGCAGATGATTTATGAAATCAGTTATGATGTGCTGCTGGCTAATATAAACTTTTTTTCACGTGTCTTCTAAGAGAAGGAGTGTGCTTCTTAGATGAATAGAAAAAGAGCATTCATCTCTAATGGCAACTTAGCCACTTCCCCAGAGCATATTAATTAATAACGAAATTATGATGAACGAATAACGGTCAACATAAATTGAGGGATATCATTTTTTAAGGGGCGGGTACTATGTATTGTGCTGCGTTATCATGTATCATATAGTTACATGACGAAGGTTTGGGGGTATAACTGGGTATAATATATTATGATAATTATGAAAATAATAATAGAAATAATAATGAAAACCGAGTGTTTCGTTGCGGTTAGGTTATGCTGCGGGCTGTGGCTTTCCACCGAGACTTCCGAAGTAAGAGTGATACTCGTGTCAGATACAAACCAGATGCCGAGTGCTGAAATCTATTTGAGTCTGCTAGTAGTGAAAGCTAAGCAGCGATAGTATTCATTTACATAGTCAACATTTGTACATACAACCAACTTCTTCAATCAAGCAAAATCAGCCGTGGCTTTCAAAGAACTATAGTTCTTTGTACAAAATAAGGTACCAGTACACATAAATCAGCTACTTTTTCCTCAAAAGTAGATTGTTTCTCATTGAGTAATTTGACACACTGACTTGAGAGTTTCCTTTATGAACTACATACCGTAGGTATACTGAGATTCATTTTCTATAGTGTTCACAACCCAAATTTAATTGTTGAAAGCATTCGGTTAAGTTAATTTGATTAATTTTCCGTTAGGTGTAGTGATGAAGATGGCGATGATGATGGAACAGATAGCAATAACTCATTATAACTACAATAATAATGACATTATTAATCGCAATAAAAATGGCGGACACAGCGAAGGATCTTGTGTGTAATTATATAACTGATGTATTTTTATCACAGAACGATAATTGAGTCACAAACCATTCTCAGTACTGCTCATATATTCAGTAGGGCTTCATGCTGATCATTAATTATTCTCATATCAGGGAAAAAACAAAACTCGTTGACCTTTTGCTTTGTCCCTCAGGTTATCGTGCACCTGTTCGAATGGAAGTGGGCGGATATTGCAGCAGAATGTGAAAATTTCCTCGGCCCTATGGGATTCGGTGGAGTCCAGGTGAGTGCTCTGCGCCATATACACAGCTATAGGTGAAGGAGGCGTCAGGTGGTGGGTATTTTTTTTTATCAGTTATTTTTCCAGATCAAAGAAACAACGACTTCATCATGGTGATTGACAAACTTATTACCTCCGCCAAGGAGGTTATGTTTTTGTCGTGTTTGTCTCTCTGTCTGTCACCGAGATAACTCAAAAAGTTATGAACCGATTTGGATGAAATTTAAGGGGATCGTTAGGTCTTTTACGAAAACCAGATGATTAACTTTTGGTGAAGATATATCCATTCGTTTGTTTGTTTGTCTACCTCTTTTGTTTTCATTGCCATGACTCAAAAAGTTATTGATGGGTTTTGATGAAATTACCATGAGTTGTTGGGTATATAACAAAGAGTAAATGACCAAATTTTGGTAATGATCCGTTGGTTCGTTCGTTCATTTGTCAGAGTTTTTAATTTTATGCTTGTTAGCACAATAACTCAAGAAATAATGAATGGATCTTAATGAAATCTATAGGGGTTGTTAGTATTGCTAAAAGACATAAATGATTAAATTTTGGTGCGGATCGGCTCGATCGTTTGTATGTTTGACTCATGTTTGTCATAACGTTTGCTAACAGTATAACTGAAAAAGTTATGAACGGATCTTCAAGAAAATTGAACAAGCTGTTATTACTATTAAAAGGTACAAATTATTAGATTTTGGAGTTTATACAAAGAAAAGTATGGTTTCAGAGCCAATTTGAATCTTTTGCTACCGTTGCCTCACTTGGCGGAGGTATGCGCTCTCATAGTGCTCTAGTTTCCATGTTATTTTTCAGTAGTACACGCTGATTGTCAAAAAATGTATTGAATTCAGCAACTTCTAGGACCCCTTGCAAAATGATAAATTTCTCAAAAATGGAAAAACACTGAAAATGAAACTCACAGAAAAATGAATTTAGACTGCCTCGTGGCGCAAGACTGTCACCTATGATGGACGGGAGGGGGCCGGAAATTATTGAGCAAGTAGTTTTAGTTTTCATATCAAGGTCAATAATCCAACTGACTGTCTGTAAGAAATTGTGATGATAGCTTATTCTTCTGGCCGTTTTTGGCTCGAAAAACATACATTTAAATGCATAGAAATACTGTATAAAATCCATACTGGACGTTTCTTTTATGAGGACAAATTTTAACCCATAGGTAGAAAACTCAAAATAAATCAATTTTCACGAGTGATAAACTACCAGAAGCTCCTTAGCTTCAAAGTTATAATGAGTTAAAGAAATTTTAAAACCTTAGGTCGAATACCACGTGCGTGCCAATGTTAGAGATTAATTTAATAGTTCAGCACGTTTTACGACCACATTCCTGCCCACGCGATTACACCGAATCGATGTTGATGATTATTTGGGTGAATGACATGAGGATTATTAAGCTTGAGCCCATTGGTAATTATTGTGAAGGCTAAAAACACCATATCGCGAGTAACCTAAACATCATCGGAGAGCAGAGTCAGCTGCTTGAAGAAGTTGAGATCCCTTGTTCGCTGCTGCATGAACCACTCTGAAATTGTATACGAGGTCCAAAATCTAAAGGCAGCAACCCTTGTACCTTATGGAAACGACACGGATGTAAACTCTGATGACGTAGTGTCCGCCATACATTGGAGTGATTACGATAAAATGTTAAGTTTGTAACTACAGATATTCTTCCTGACCAAAAGATGTCTGCAGTTGCTATTTTAAAATTAATGAAAATTAGTTAGGTATCGTCGAAAAACGTGCTGAACTATCAATGCAACTGCTAACACTGGCGCGCACGAAGCATCCTACTTATAGCTTCAAGTTTCTCCAAGTTATTACAACTCGAGTCGAAAACTATAAGTTTTGGGCGTTTTATCATTCGTGATTTGTTTCGAGCTTTTCTGCCTGTGGTTTAAATTTGTCAGGACACAAAAAACGACCCCAGGCTTATACATATACACATGCAGAACAAAAATCTTGTCATCGCTTTCACTTCGTTTGCAACTCATAATTACGTAAACCTGTCTCACGGCACAGCTACAGAGTAAGCAAACTGAGATTTCGTAAAATAGTAGAGATTTTACATTATTTTCCATTGAACACCGCAACAGTATTTTTCTTTTTAAATAGGAATTAAAAAATAGCTGGGAGATTGGATATCTTTCTTGCAGACTTCATGCGGTGGTGGAGGACATAGCAGTATCCTATGGTATAATATAGGAAAGTCTCAATAGTCAATGTTGAAAAAAAATTCATGGATATAAACTTGCTCTCCAACCACGAGATAGAACAAGCCAGAACGCCACGGACCTCAATCTTATATATTTTTACTACAAAAATGGCCCACTTTTAGCACTCACATAGCATTTAAATATATATACGGTTTATTTATTCAAACAACTGCTATGCAAAGAACATTTGGTTTTGCCCGAGCGATCAACTTTTTACTGAATTTGCTTTGTCCAAATCATAAACTAGGCAGAGATACGGGACCCAGAAATTCTTTATAATTCAATCATGGACCCAAAAATTCTTAATGAATTTTGTAACTGTTTCCTTATATATCTTTGAAAATATCTCTATTTTTTATCTCCACACATCATAAAATATGCTCATTCTCAAAAAAATATAGCCCCATGCATTTTCACACGATACCGATGATATTGCTAACAAATATCGTCACGAACCAGGTTAGAGAAAAATTCGTTTTTTGTATTTATTCGGAAGTGTCAGAGTTACGTGACTTAACATCTCGACTGTGAAAGGGAGGGAGGGGGGGGGGGTTGGGTTGTTGGCAAAATTAGATATTTTGTCACTGAGACAGTAAGTAATCCTCACGTATCTCGTTCATCCTTCAACAACCTAATCATCGGTTTTCTTTTACAGACTTCCCCACCTAACGAATATGTGGTCGCCATGGACGGTGCCGTGCAGAGGCCCTGGTGGGAACGGTACCAGCCCGTGTCTTACATCATCCAGTCCCGGTCCGGTGACGAGGGCGCCTTCGTTGACATGGTGCAGCGCTGCAACGCCGTGGGGGTCAGGTACGCCCTGGATGGACTATGTAGATTTGTAAATTGGCCTGTAATCATTTTTAGACCGCCTGTCCCAAAAGATGCCGTACCTCTCTATAAAGAGCTATTTGGATTGACACCAGTGATAATCTTACTGATCTTCAAGGCCGCTGGTACGTGTTAGAAATAGCGCATTGAAGTTATTGCGACCACGCTACCCCCGGCATGCTCCACAAGTAGTATTTAGCAAAGTATTTTATTGTCAATCACCCAAATGGCTCTTTTACAGCATTATGCAAGTGGTGGCAGAATATGAAGGTAGTTACCAATACTGAGCAGTAGAAAATAACTGACAATATGATTTATTTTTCAACCTGAGTACACAACGTTTTCTTTATACCAATAGCAGGAACATTATTGTTTCACCAAGGCGCCATCCCTACTGCACGTTGCTTTAGAAAAACTCAAATTTAAGGGCCAAATGATATAATTCAAATATAAATAAAAATTTATTACCCGTAGTTGCTCGCTGAAACTTACTTCACCGATGATTATGTATTACCGGCTAAAATTGGATTGTGATACTTCTAGATTGACTTAAGCATATAAAAAGTTCTGTGTGTAGTCTAGGTGTTTTTAATGTAGTTATAATAAAAGAACTGTTGTTCAATTATAAAAAATTATCCTCTCACTCTCGTTTCGTAGCTGCAATTGTGCTTCATTTAAGCATTAATTCGAGTAACACTCTGGTTATTGCTAAATAAACGCCTACACGGTATTTTTTATAGAATATACCTTAAGCTGTAATCAGCTTAATTTGAGCTTAATTATCCCTCTAGGATCACCATAGTTAATATATTAATGAAAGCTATGTACGTTAGAGACGTACATATACCGTGCATGCATATCAGTAATTCCCTTGATGACGTACTGAAGTGCATCCCTGGAGGAAGGTTCTCTTCAGTTTTATCATAAGTAACAATCCATATTTTGGACTAAATATTCTTTCCACTTAATAATTTACATCACAGCCACGATATTGAATTGAATTATTGTATTTTCAGAATTTACCCCGATGCTGTGATCAATCACATGACTGGAGGTTGGCCATCAGGCACCCCCGGGGTTGGGGGTTCAAGCTTCGATTCCGGAAGTGAAGATTACCCGGCCGTCCCATACTCCGGCTTTGACTTCAACGATGGCAACTGCAACACAGCTTCTGGTTCTATCGAAAATTATAATGATGCCAATCAGGTACTGCAAACAACATTCATGTATTTGCATTAGAATTCTTACTCAATTGAGTCCTGTATTACTTTCAGCCCACCAACGAGCATTGCTAGCAATATCTAACAGAGTATAATAATAATAAGAAGAACGATAATAAGAATAGCACCAGTAATAATAAGCGCTAATACATGTTTAAAATATTTCTTCTCTACCAGCCTACGGGGGCTGTATACCAGTTAATTTCTCTTAGAGATTGTAACAGAGCATATATAGACTGCAAGTTTAGGTGTACCAGCAAAGAGCCCCGTGCGTCTGAACAGTTTATCATTATATTTTCTGGCCATGAAGCGCCTATAACGCGTTATGGCATGTGCGTTCAAAGCCAAAGCTCTTTTTCGTAAAATGAAATCCACATGTAGAAATGGTAGTGAAAAATGGGCAAATTTAGAAATCTATTGCTTGCTCAACGTTCATTTTACTTACTTCTCTAAAAGTAACATTATTGTTCTTCGTAAAAAATGTGTTAGAACTATGTTATTCATGAGGGAAGATAGGAATAATGTATTTTTTTCCCTTCACATACTTGTAGGTCCGCAACTGCAAGCTGGTTGGTTTGAATGACTTGAACCAAGGCTCGGATTACGTCAGAGAACAGATTATGGGATACATGAACCATCTCATCGACATCGGAGTGGCAGGGTTCCGTGTGGACGCCTGCAAGCACATGTGGCCTGGCGATTTGGATGCTGTGTTTGGTAGCTTGAACGATCTGAACACCGACTACTTCGATGCCGGTTCCCGCCCTATGATCTACCAGGAGGTTATTGACCAAGGTAAGATCATAGTCAAAGGGAATAACGAGGATTCTTAGGTATGCTAGGGGGAACAGATGATTCACATTTGTTGAGGATCCGCTTAATAGTTTGTGTGTTTGTCCGCTTCTTTTTTTTAATGCTATGACTAAAAATGGTATGGTAGAATTTTCATGTAAATTTCATGGGTTCATAGGTATATTACGAAGAGTACTCGATAAAATTTTCGTACGATTTGTTTCTTCGTTAGTTTGTCGCTGTGTCTGACTTTATGCTAGTCAGCAAAATAACTTAAAAATCTTTGAACTGATCTTGAAGAAATTAACACGAATTGTTAGAAATCTTAAACGACATTAATGAACAAGTTTGGTGATGTCCGGCTCGTCTTTGTTTTTTGTGTGAGTATGTCTTATTAATGTTTGTTCAAGTGATTGTTAGAAACTACCTAAAAGATTTATGAACGGATCTTCAAGAAAATTGCAGAACCTTTTATTCGTACCAAAAGGCAAAATGATCAGATTTTGGTACTGATCATGAGGAAATCATAATTTTAGGCTGAATCTGAAATTTTTGTTAATTAATGTTACTTCGGATGAAGGAGGTATGCGCTAGCAGAGTGCTCAAGTTGGCATAATGACTGTAGTCATATATATTGATTGAGATAAAAATAAGTCGTCGATAGGGATAAGAAGTTGGAGACGACTGAGAAGAAAAACTGATCTAGTCCTAAGTTATGGGTAAAGATAACAAATTACCTTTATTAAAAAAACCGTAGCTTTAACGGAGACTCTATATTAGGGCCACTGATCTCGGTACATAAAGTCCTCTCACTGCCACCATTAAGGAAGCTGCAGACAATAATCTTTTGACCTTAAAAATGAAAGTGTCGACTGATGTCGTGCCTTGGTTTTGCGAGTCTCGAACATTCACACGAAAGAGGGGAATGCGTCAGCTGCACCAGAGGCTTGTTCACAAATAAATTAAAATTTCGATAAATAAAGTGCATCAAGAGTACTATTAGGATTAATAAAAAAAATGAAAGATAATAATGTATAAAAGTCACTACTGCAATAGCGCAATCGCATTTTATATTAGAAAATATTCAGTCATAGAGAACGTGAAATCGCATGACCTGTGCAGTTGGTAAGTAACGCCACACAAGTTGTAAGACGGTCACTCATAAAAATTCCTTTTACCTCAGTAAAAAAAAAAATACTAATTAGAATGTGGTTGCCATCACGACAATCATTCTTGTATATGTTGTGCGCGTTTGGTGGATTTGCGCGATATGATCAACCCGAAGACAGGACACTAGTTTCTTCGTCAAAAGTAAAACATGCTGNCTCCCCTAACCTACCCGACATTAAACCCGAATATAGTCCAACTTACCCGAAATTACGGCCTAATACCTACAACATCCACCAAACACGCAGCGCGATCGATCGATCGCGCAAATCCACCAACCGCGCACATCATACACATTTTCAAGAGTTCGTGTGCGTGAAACTGTTAACATCAGCAATAATTCCGCGCTATACTAGTTGGGCTTCTGTCCTGTGATCAAAGAAGCAGTTTTCATTTTGTACGACCTAGGCTCAGCTAGCTGGCTACGGAGAGCTTCACTGACAGTATACAAGGCTCAAAAGAAAGTATACGTCACTTTTGTGTAAACGTCCTGCCGAAAGGACTATCGTCTGCAGCGGGCGTTTGGCTCAATAAGGCAAGAGGCCGGATGCTCAAACGCCTTGTAAAGTTGCAAACATCGTAATTGTGCAGCTGCAGGCACGAATGCCACCGTCCAACTGCTGAATTTTTACATGTTTACTCCTTGATTAAACATTTGACTCCTACCTATTATTTAGTTATGCATCGGCTGGGTGTTCACTTCGATCAAAACTTTGTGAAGATCAGTATGAGAAAGAGACAAAAGCTGAGCCTTGATATCGGTACTTCTTCGAGGAACTGTACAGTTTGCGTTGCTGAAACTGGTCTTTGTTCATCCGGCCCCAGTTATCGCCGAGCTTCTTTCGGTCGTCAAAACTGGACAATTAGGTTTGACAAGTCGACACAGACTTCATCGGTTAATACATAAAATATCCTTAATTTTCTAGTTGACATTATGAAGATATCTTTAAGGGAGGTAAGCTATTTGTATAGTCTTTTGCCCAGAACGAAAAAAATCTTCGACACCAACCACTCTTCTACTTCATCAGGCGGAGAAGCAGTGACGGCTGGAGAGTACACCGGCATCGGCAGAGTGACTGAATTCAAATACAGCGTTCAAATCGGCACGGCCTTCAGAGGTAACACCGCCCTCACTTACCTGAACAACTTTGGAGAAGAGTGGGGCTTCATGGACCGCGCTTATGCTCTGGTATTCGTTGACAACCACGACAACCAGCGAGGACACGGTGGTGGTGGAGACCAAATTCTGACTTTCCGAATGCCCAAGCAATACAAGGTAAAGTAAATTTTTGTTGTTTACAACTTTATTCAATTATTGCCCGTTTTTGTGGAATTCGCAGAGACTAAGAGAAATACAAAAGCGAGTTTGTTACCACTTCTTCAGTTTTTAATATTTCTTGAAAAGTGCGTTCTTAAAATGCTAAATCAAACACAGTTTGAGTGCCAAAGCTATGCAACATGGTTAATGAACTACAACAATTCCACAACATTTGTTCAACTGTTGAAAATTTTCTGTGACTAGTGGTCAATGCCTATAACAACTTGCTTCTGTAAGTGAGCTTAATATACAAATATATCCTGCGTCTACAAAATCGTACAATTATTTTTACAAAATTTATCAGAGTTATCGAAATTGCTGGATCATATATGTATGTCACAGAATTTCAGGGCTCGAGAAGATACATTTTGAAGGTTTCGTAGATTCATTGAATACAAATTAGGGGTAGCTTATACTCGGCGAAGGGCGTGATTTCTACAGTGCAGTTATTCGAAAACGAGACTAGGTTAATAAATGCCGTTTTAGTAGGCTTCTTCCGACATTTTCATTCCCTTCCAGATGGCCACTGCCTTTGAACTTGCCTGGCCATACGGCTTCACCAGGATCATGTCCTCCTACTACTGGGATCAGGATATTCAAAACGGCCACGATAACAACGACTGGGTCGGACCTCCTCACGACGGTGACTTCAACATCGTCTCTCCCACTTTTGGGGCTGATGGCTCCTGCACCAACGACTGGGTGTGCGAGCACAGGTGGAGGCAGATCTACAGCATGGTTCAGTTCAGGAACGTTGCTCACGGTGAGTGTTCTCACTCGCGGCAGGTATGCAAAGCGCCGATAAAAGGCCTATTTCAGCAAATCAGGGATAGCTTTGCAGGTTTGGACTTGGTAAGGCTCGGGTGTAAGGTACAATCAGCATTTTTCAAATCAAGAATGTTAGTCATGGTGAACCCAGTGGATATCTAGAAGATGGCGCTTCTAAATTGTTACATATATTTCTTAATTGACTGAGAGTTGGATTATAGTTAAGTTATCAACACTTGCATTTTTTCATGATTGACATTATGCACCTATTGGTTATATTACAAATTTGTGTACTTGTATATCAATCTGCTTTCAATCAGTATATCTATATGCCTTGCACTTAGTCTTTCTCAAGTGCCTTAGCAGTTGACGTCTATAAATTTAACTTCTCCTTTATTTTGACCAATTAATAGTTATTATTTATTTCGTGATAGGAGCTCAGGCGCAGTTGCGTGGCAAACAATTATCTCTGTAGTAGCGAAACTTGTATTTGCCGCCTCACAGTAATCGAAGTCCTTTCGCTATGCCGACATCGCATTGCATTTCCTTATGCAATTATAATTAACCATAGCTAATTGCAATGCCACCTCTACTGGAGACAAAAATTATAAAAAAAATTTTCAAATACTTCAGAAGTCCTTGAAAAAAATTAAATGCAAATGTTTCTATCACACGAAGGCACTGACATGAATGACTGGTGGGACAATGGCAACAACCAGATCGCCTTCTGTCGCGGTGACAAAGGCTTCGTAGCCTTCAACAACGACGGCTACGACCTCCAGGAGACCCTGCAGGTCAGCTAATTATTTCTCTTGCTAACTGGAAGTTGTTGTAGATGGCAAAAGTTTAGTTAAATACTGATATCCTTTGGTTTCTGCTGCAGTGAAAAGAAGAACTGCGTCAATAGGTTATTAATTATTGCACGTATGACGTTTTAGTGAGACGGAAGAGGTTGGTGGTGCATTGCATGAGGCAAACGTTAGCCCACTGTGTGTCTACGCGATATCTATTCGACAAACTTGAAATGGTTGACGTTTGAAACTGCCTCTATATCAATATATCCAACATCGGTCTAGTTCAAGAAACAAGATGCTTTTAATCCTGTCTAGTTTAATCACGAATGCTATAATTTATCGGGATTAAGACATGGAAGATGCCATAAACTGGAACTAAACGAGTATAAATACATACGTTCTACAAATATCGTAGATCAATAATAAAAATAGATCAAATATATTTCTTTGCCTACGTGTATCCTTATTTGGTAATAGTATGCTGTATCCCAGCTCAAATAAGGAAAAGGCCGAATTCCTCATGGTTGTTGCAGATCTGTTATGACACTCCTTCCGCTATTTATTTCGTAGTTGATAATTGTATGTTGTATCCGAGCTCAAAAACGGAAGACACCGAATTCTTCTTAGCTGTGGTATAGACTCGTTAGTATGCTTCATTAGCTACTTGTCCGGTAGCTGGTAACTGTATGTTGTGCCTCAGCTCAAAATGGAAAACACCGAATTCTTCTTAGCTGTGGTAGACTTGTTAATATGCTTCATTAGCTACTTGTCCGGTAGCTGGTAACTGTATGTTGTGTCTGAGCTCAAAAATGGAAGACACCTAATTGTTCTTGGTTGTTGCAGACCTGCCTGCCGGCCGGCACCTACTGTGACGTCATCTCCGGCAGCGCCGATGGCGGCAGTTGTACCGGCAAGAGCGTTACTGTTGGTGACGACGGTACTGCCTACATCGAAATTCTTACTTCTGAGGATGATGGTGTCCTTGCCATCCATGCTGAGGTGAGGCAGTGCTGGTTATATCACGTAACTGTTATTCCATATTCATTCGGTGTCCTTGCTAGCTAGCTAGCTATACAAAGGTATAAAAATGTTGCTCATATTAAGTAACAATTGTTTTATGTTCCTCGGCCCTTCATATTGCGATGTTCTTGTTATCAATGCTAACGATCAGTAGCACTGGTCATTTCATGTACCATGATCATTAGATATTTATATATTCTCAGCCTACCATAAGAAGTAGTGCTCATCCATAAGGTGGTAAGGAACTGCTATAATTTTTTTTATATAAATTTGCTATATTCCTGCATCTCCAAAATTAACCTTGTAACTTACTAGCAACTACTTAAATAATACTGCTGTGAGGCAGTGGATGTAATTTCATGCATATTCTTACACATTCTTGAATCGCTACATGACATTCAATCCAGAGATAGGATAGGACCAGATAGAAGAATAGTGATATTTAAATAGATACGGTACATTAAAACATTTATTTTCATGCATCTCTATTGGAACTGGGAAAATCCTGTAAATTCATACTGCAATAAGGCAATGCCATGTACAAACATTTTATTCACTTTTTCTTCATTGCAGTCGATGATCTAAAGCGTACTGCCAGCAAGAGAGGTGACAGCAGCAGCATCAGAAGAACTTCGCTCCAATCAATAAAATTTGCGATTTACTCCTGCTGTTTCTTTCCCTCTGTGATAGGAAGACGAGAGAATACTTTCAAGAAACAAATAAGAAACAAAAGTGACCTCCTGCCCCATGAAAGTCGCAAATGTGAATATCATTGCTATATATCACCGTATTAGTTGAATTATCCTTTGGTTTACAGCCATATTAAACTGCAGTATTTCCAACGCAAGATGTTTTAGATTAGGTCAGAGAGCTGGCAGTAGACGGATTAACGTACCCATTCCCAGAGAGGAGCCATGACTGCATGACGCTCTAGCCCTCCATGAGCTATTGCCATTATGTTAAAATGAAATAAATGCAGCGTTTACATCTAGATTGCCTATGAAAAACATTACCCCAAAAGATGATCGCGCAAGTATGATTGCAACAGCTGCATGTCGTGGGCGTTCTATTCCAAATGCTTAACATGAAGTACCAGAGAATTTACGGAGGAAGCGTTTTCTTTTCGATGTTGATTCTTGAGTTTTGTCCTTTGTTTTAGAAGCGATCGTCAACATCTCTGTCGAAAATCCTGCTATAGCGACGTCGATGAAGTCATTTCAGTAGTTAAATGTTTCTATTATTTTTCCCTGAGTCTTCTTTGTTCGAGGGTGATGAGCCTAAATTTCTAATGACGACGCTCGTACGGCTTGCTACGTACTGGAGAATCAATTTGGTTGCATTACCTTGGTTTTTTCCCCATTTATTTTATCCATTGTCATTGCACTGATGCAACGACTAGAATTGAATGGCAAATTCTAAGTGTGAGCACACTAGTACTTTGTGTAAGGGAAGGGTAATGTCTTGAGATTTACATTCAAAATTCTTTAGAATAAATCCCTCGACTCTTCTTACTGTTTTTAGACTATTGTCTCTTGCTGACGTTGTTTTAAGGGCGTCTATGATGGATATTACCAGGTTACGTTGTTGGGTGACCCATGCTATTTCTGTGTCGATCAATTCCAGTCGAGCTGGGATGTTTTGCGGCCTAGTGGACATTACCGAACATTTGCCGACACTGAAGCTCATCTTTTACGTTTAGGTCATTCCATGAGGCGGCCAAGGTGTTGTTGGGGCTCCTCTGTCGCTGTATGACACATCCCAGTGACAGAGTTTAGTATCATCCGTATATTCACTGACTTTACTACGGATATTACGATCAAAATCACTGATGTAGATTATGAACAGGATTATATAATCCTGTTAGATGAAGTTAAACTACAAAATAACCTCTTAACCGTCAACTGTTTCAGGCGATTTTTCTACCTATGAGCATCCACAATCCCGCAGTAGCTCCCTAATTGTCATCAGTGCTTTTTAAACTACTTCCTTGAAATATTACACTCCACGTGTGAATATCTACATGAAACACTGTGTTGCAAATGACTGAATCTCAGTGAAACATTTCAGTGCATAGGAGGGCATCTGCGGCCACTTACGTTCCAGCCACCATATCATGAAGGCCCGAGGCCTGCAACCCCGGCCATTTGTAGTCAAGTAGCGGGACTTCATGGCCCCACTTCTTCTTAAGTCCGTTATTGGAGCTAAACAGGCCGGCAGGATAACAGTACAAAAAACTATGAGAATACGGTCACTGCGAGAATATAAAGCAGAATGTGCTTTCCATTCCTATACCCTAACGACTTTTTTTATTTCGGTTGTAAGCACTTGGGACGATAACACTCGAAACAATTTCATTTCATCTGAACGTCTCCTATTTACAGTCGCGATAGTCAGGGTGATGAAATCCGGAATCTCAATAAGACTGCAAAACAAGACAGATCCATTCCAAATTTAGCTGCACCTTTTGCTCTTTTCAGACCTGAACTGCACTGAGGTAACATCCGGAAGGAACAATCTCTTCACTTGTCCGCTAAGTTAAAGGAAAGTAAATGTAGCAATACAAATATTCCCATCATTGCAGCTTTATCTTAGACCGTGGAACGGAACGAAATTTTCAAGTAGTGTTGCAAGTCAAATGCAGACTGTGGAGCATGGCAGGATTTTAAAATATTTCTTCTTATGTGGCCCTGGCACAACATTAGTAAAGAAAATGAACGTCTAGTACAGATTACGTAATTTGCATTAGCCCTTAGTGAAAAACTTGGATTAACTTAGTCCAGTTAGTTTATAAATTCTATTCAAAGCTAATTTAATTTTACGAAAATCGCGATTAATTACTTTAACATAAACAATTATTCACATTTGTGCTCAGGTACAACAACCGTCATTGATACAATTAAGGGGCACCCGTATTGCCGTAATCTCAATTTACGCAAAATGCGATTAACGTACCCACTGTTTCCAAGCCAAAATCTTGATTAGCGTAACAGTGTGAGATTCTTACCTCAGTAACTACCTTCAGAGCAAATGTTCAATTAAATGAAGGCTGAGACTATAATAAAGGTAATCATCAGATTACAGATAAACGAGAACTCTTCAGATATCAAATAAAGAACGCTCTTTAAATATTTGCATAGTAATCCCCTTAAAATTACGAAAATGAGTTAGAAAATTTTCGTTAAATGGCTGATTAAAATACATGATTATGGACGAGTACAATAAACACTGTCCAATTATTACTAAGCATTTCAAACGACGTTCCAATCATGTTTCGTGGATGACTAGTAGTTTAAAATACATGATACACTTGCGAAATAAACATAGGAATTAACACAGCAGGGGAATTATAAGTAATAGATTTTATAGATGGTACAAAAATCCATTAAACACTGTTCTTAAATTTAGTGAAGAACTTCACAACATTAAGAAAATCAAGCTCCAGAGTAATAATTCTAAGAAAACATGGAAAATTTTGCATACTTTAATGGGACCGGGCACTGCCCAGCATCGAATTTCTCTCAATGATGAACAAGGCAATTCCATTGGTAAAAACAACATGGTGGATGTTTTTATTGACTATTTTACAAAGAGGTCTTGAGAGGTCTTTTATCACCCTCGCTGATTCTAATTCTTGACTGTATTGTTTGTACGGTGTCGTTTTTCTGACTAATAAATTTCTATGGAGTTTCATTTCTATGGAGTAGCCATGCAATAAAAACTTTTCTATGCCACATTTTGACTTAAAGAATCCTGTCATATTGTCAGCGACTGAGCTAGGAAATTTGTAATTACTACGGTTTTAGAAAATACCATAAGTACTGCTCAACCTATTTACCTAGTTTGTATTCTTATGTACCATACACGTAAATTCGATTAACGTACCCAAAAATTCTAAGGACTAATCGGGGTTTCCCTTGTTTTATTCTAATCCTTCGAAATATTTTGAAGTCTTTAGAGTATTACTAAGCTTGATACTAGATCCAACGGTTTTTGAACATTATTTCTCGTAAAATAGGAATAATTTCTAGGGTACATACTCTCAGTATCATTACTATCACTATATGAAAGCTCAGTTTGTTAGAAAGCCAGATATAGTTTCTAGGGTTAGATGAAAAATTAATTATCCAAGGTGTGCTGTATCTAAAATCGCTAAGCAATTACCCTAATATTGGGTTGCCCAGAAAGTTCGGGCCGATTTTTCATAGGAAAGAAAAGGTCAATAAATTTAACCCATAACATTTTTAATCAACCACATATGAACCACTCTGCTGCACAACATGTCTCCATCTCCCTTTTAACTTGAAAATATCCTCTTCCTGAGATCAGGGCGGTTTCATAGCGGAGAATTATCGAGGTTCCACGTTATGTCCTTAAAGGAATTAAAATTTTTACCGTAAGACTAATGTGCAAAGACGTGACTAAGTGGAAATCTAAAAAAAAACATATTTGGTGAATATGGAGAGTGGGGTAACACATCCCGGCCAAGTTGCAATAAGTTTTTGTCTGGCTTCTAATGAAACATGTGGTCTTTTACTATTCTGATGAAAAACAATACCTGCCATAATTGCCGTTTCTGTACGTTTTTCTGGAAGTACTGGTTTAATTCGTCCAGTTGCGAGCAGAAATTCAAAAAATTAATTGTCTAGTTAATTGGGAGTAGCTCATAGTACCGAACTCCTTTCCAATCCCACCGCACCCATAGGAAAATTTTCTTAGGGTGAAGACCCGCTTTTGGAGTCCCAAAGGGAGGCTCATGTCATGTCACTTACTCCGGGATCGTTTTCTCTGCTGAACATTTCCATAAACAATTACATTCTCATAACCTGTCACAGTTTGCTTCAACATTGGGGCCCTTTTATTCCGATTACAAAACAAATCAAAGATGAAGATATAATCCAAAAAGTTATTCTCACTTAGGTCATGAGGCACCCAAACGTCAGATGGATTTGTGAACCCAAGCTTTACCTGGTGCTCGTGAGAGGTGAATTTTTGATAAGTTGAGGCTCGGGTTGTACAGTTTAGGTTATTCTCAATTAATGACTTAATTTGGTTATCAGCTATGGAAGATGGTCTACCTGGTCGCTCTTGATCAATAGGGCTACCATCTCCAGTTCAGAATCTCGAGAACCACTTCTGTACAGTCTTTTGGAAGAAAAATCATCACCGTAAGCTACGCATATTTCTTTGGTTTGAGGTGAAGCAATTTTTTCTTTTATGGAAATAGAGAAGCATTAACCCTTTACCGGGCGGTTGAGGAACGCTTACGTAAAAATAGTATTATGTAAGTGATCATATAGGGCCACTTGCCTGGTAAAGGGTTTTAAGTGTCGAAAATGATTTTTTATCTTTCATTTTAAATGGTTACAGAATTGACACATGGTATAGGATCTCAAACCTTTTCCCACTAAAAGATAGCTTTAACCTGCTCTGATTAAAGTCAGATACTATCGTCAACAGCGCCGGTAATTATCGGCACCAATAGGAGTCCAAAGATCAAAATCGCTTATAATTAATTATCGGCTCTGTATCGTCGGGATATGTCCTCTTTCTCGTCTAAAACATGAGCGGCGTCTTCGTCGCTTTCAGCAGAAAAGCTATCCTTATATAGGCAGGTATACGCCTAATTTTGATTTCGACATCGCCCTTAATTATATGCAGCTTTTCTTCGAGAACAGCTTTATTTCGCCTCTAATATAATCTGCTCATATAGTTCCGGCGCCATACAGAAATGGCTATACTGCTACTACTGAATAATTGTTTATTAAACAAAAACTAATAATTATAAGGCATATGTGCGTGTTAGGCCTGCAGCACACAACTGCCAGGATTTCTGAACATCAGACCGATGCTAAAACAGGCACTTGAATTAGTTATTCCAGGTCAAGTACGTTTCTATACACCTTCATTAACGCTAAGCTTGAATAGAGTCATAGTCTACATCCATCTTGGTTCCGGGTTGGCTATACAAGGGTGGGGCTGAGCGTAATACTTGCATGGAAGTTGGTTCCCGTAGCAATATTAGGGAGGGCTGAGCACAATTCATACATGAATGTTGGTTCCAGGATGTCAAAACTGGAGGTGATACGTTCATGTATCATGTATGTTAGTCTTAATCAAGGGGGTAATACTGGGAGAGGAGGCTGTGAGAGGGTTTATCTCAGTATTGAAACGGGGCAGGGGCGCGAGCCCAAACCCTTCTGGCGTCCGATATATATACATATATAACAAAGTAATATATTGAAAATAGGAAAACTTAATTAGGAAGAGTGTCGGCGATAATCGCCTATCGTAAACCAAAAAATCGACCGTTGTAATCGTGGGGCGTCTTTCAAAATATTTCAGGTGGCATGCCGTTGACTAACGGTTTAAGCAATCATCCCTTCATAGTAGCCCATAAAATACTGGGTACACCGATGGTTACCGGCGCTGCCGACGATCATTTCTGACTGGAATGGAGGTGTATACAGTGAAAGCCTACTTTCTGGACTCAATCAAATCCGAAAATAAGTTGAAAGATGAACCGCTAAAAACCGTCACCAACTTTTTAGAAAACCCAATGTATTGCAAGATAGCTGTAGCGACAAAATAGTAACACACATATTTACTTCAGAGTGGATTATTTCTGAGTAACTAATTTTTTCACCATTTGAACATTAATGAATACCGAGTGAATAACTGGAAAGCTCGGAGCCTTTTTGCTGTTTCAGAATAATAATAACAATAATAATAATTTCTACAGTCCAAACATTTCTTCTTGAGTGAGGCATTGATGCATCCGAGGATAAATGATGTATTGATTACGTCTAACTCTATTATAACTGTAGTTAAACAATGCAAGCCTCTGTTATACACTGAATCCGAGTATTTCCGTTACATTACAAAACTAATGAATGCTCTGATAAGTGACTTACCGATTCCACTGGCATTTCTCTTGCGTCTACTTATTCATAAATTCTCAGATGCATTCTGAGAATTGCCATTATTAGAGAGCATTAGTAATTTTTCTAGCAAGAGCATTTCAGATCTTGGTGCGGAATACTTCATATAAAACCCGAGCATAATGTAAGGCGCTTACGGTCGTTCTCCACTGTAAAGCCGATCATCCTTCCATGTTGCATATTACGGCAGCGGTATATTCCTGACTGCATAAAATGATTGCGAGTCCTATCGAAAATACTGTGTCAGTATCAAGCAATGGGCTACTGTAAATGAATGTTACTGAACCATTGCCCAATGACCTGAATCAAGCATTCAAAGCATAGTTGCGTTAATATAAATAGCTTCGTTATTATGAAGGAAGACCACTTATCATCTTACTGCATGAAATCACTGTATTACTGCTCAGCGCAATGCTAGAGACTATCATGTTGAAAATCAGCACCAGGATTATCAAATTTTTTAAACATTGCATGAAGAATTGGCAAATATTTTCTGCTCCGCTAATATTTACGGCAAAGATGGCCAAGGCTCTGTGACTTGGAGTCACAGGGGCTGAGTTCCGTCAAAAATCTTTCTAATGCCCAAGAAAACATAAGCGTTAGGGCGTATAGTCGGATTCTAAGAACTCTGGGTTATTCCAAATATTTGGCATCTCAGTAACATGGGATTCTTTGATAGCCGATCACTTTCTTTAGCTTTAAAAAAATATAGTAAAGTAGGTCAAGCGCTATTGCGATCTCGACTTTCATTGTATTTAAAAAACTCAGGTAATCATGAGAGGTGCAAGGCGAAAAAAAAAATCAGATGAGAAATGAGGTGGAGCTATGGCCTTCACCTAATCGAAAAATTTTAGGCGACTAGTGGATTACGATACCTCCCATTTAAACATCAGCCAACTGACCGCGAATACCGTGTTAGATTAGATTAGATTGGATTGGATTGGATTGGATTGGATTGGATTGGATTGGATTGGATTGGATTGGATTGGATTGGATTGGATTGGATTGGATTGG
>LQNS02277602.1:16673942-16704716 GCA_001587735.2 Parhyale hawaiensis
TTTTAGCTGTGAAGGATGTCTCTCCCAATGTATGTCAAGACGATTTTTAAAGGAGTTGACCGACTCCGCACCAACAACGTCGGAAGGGAGTCTATTCCAAATGCTGACTATGAAATAAGGAAAGAACTGCTGACTTAAGGTTTTTCTTCGAGCTTTATGCTTGAGTTTTTGACCGTTGTGTCGCAAGCGATCATTGGGGTCTCTTTGAAAGAGTTCCGTTATAGGTACGTCGTTGAAGCCATTCAAGTACTTGAATGTTTCTATTAGTTGCCCCCTGAGTCGTCTTTGCTAGAGAAAGATCACACCCAGTTCTTTCGGGCGGCGTTCATACGACTTGTTTCTCAGCTGAGGTATCAGTTTCGTTGCTCTGCGTTGGACTCTTTCCATGTTATCGATATCTTTGTGGAGATGTGGTTAGGCAATGGAATCGCTGGATTTGTTCCGAGTGTCCAAGTTTTTGATGTTCCTGACCACTGATATAGTAAATTTTATGTTGCTTTGACTATTCTGTTAAATGAGTTGCACACATAACAATTATTCTGAAATGCCTTTAAAAAACAACAGAGTTAGAAATTGCCTACAGCTCTGATGGCCCAAATCTATTAATGAAAAGGGATGAATGTCCGGTCAACTGCTCAAAACTATAACCAATCGTAACGAGCGACCCAATGATAGTTTTCGACCCACTCGCTGTGGCAAGCTGCTGAAGCCCTATTGGCTGTAACAGACTGTGACGTCACGCACAGATTTGTTTTGGTCACATGAGCAGAACATTTTTAGATAGCTGTCTGCTACAGTATAGGATCGAAAAATTGTATTCTGCTGGTCAGTTATAACAATTTTCTTCCGTATACCGTATAAATCGCTCTGCGTAATGATGTTAATGAGGGTGTCCAACTGCGATTATTTGAGTTTACGATAGGAAAGGAAAAGAGGCCGAAGATCTCCAGCCTAGCAAAAATTTTAAAATTTGTTAGTGGGCAACAAGTTCCCTGCTCGGATAAAAAAGTACAAAGATCGTTGAAATCGTATACAACGATGCAGTATGAAACTGAGCAAATGTTGGTTAATAGCTCTTACTTAATGAAACTCAATACAGTGGGTCGGAGCCAGCGCCCCTGCCTGAAGTTTCAGACAAGTTAGGCCTCGCATACTTGGATCGAGTTCGACTGGCAGGCAATATTCTTATTTCGAGGCTCAACTTTTCTGAAATTTCAGACAAGTGCGCACACGTCGACCCACTGAATCGAATTTGAGGCGTTGACTCATTTGCGTTTGAGACTTCCACAACCTGAGATTTCTCCGTACACTGGAGTTAGCAGCCTCTTAGACGTGAGTGGGCTGCTTCTACTACCTGCAAGTTCATACAAAGTGGACAAGCCAAGGATCCTGTCTCCAATTTCAGGCAAGTCAAGTCTCGAACTCCAAATGTTGGCAGACAGTCGAACGCGCCCTGAATTTTGGTGCCCAATCGAACATGCTCGAGCACAGTGGCTATGGTAAGGCCTTTCTGGTAAGACCTCTCGGGTAAGGCCTCTCTGAGTGGTTATGGTAAGGCAAACGTACAAGCTCATAGGAGGAGATAATAACTATTTCGCTGCTAACACAGTCCCCAAAGATTATTATCACTTTTTTTGCTTTCAGCACAGAGCGTTATTTCATTCTCTGAAAACGGCAACGTCTATTTAAGGCCGAGCACAGGACACAAAACGTTCCATATTCTTGTTACAAAAGTTTTTGTTGCCGTGACTACAGCTTAGAACATTTGTTAGGACGTGGCACCTAAACGCACGTCTTTCCAGATTTAAAATCACTCACAATGAAGGAAGCTCTTCGAAATGTTACCAGTGGAGTTTTCTGAAGCGCAAAAATTTCATTGAGTACCAAAATTTGGAACCATTTTTTTCGACAAAGCAAAAAATGGCTAATCAGAAGCCATACTCGTAGCAGTATAATAGGAATGAGCGTAAAAACGCTCTGCATCTTATGATATTTGAGGCAGCTGACTTTGAAAGCCAGTCTGAACGTTTGTTGAATTTTAGTCTCCTATTAGTGCACCGGTGTCCCATAGGGCTGTGCTCAGCACAGACGTTACTGCTCAGTAGTCAAGCAGTCAATGAAGACTTTAGGAAAGGATAGAGACTATGCATGTGCGCAGCTACTATAACTGAATTTTCACCAGAAGCTGTTTTACTATTTTAACTTGCGAGTCTACTAAAAAATCAGCTAGGATAAGAACTATACGCTACACGAAGGCAGCGCTATCAAAGGATGCAGGCATGTTGAAGGTTTCGCTTACTTGAGCATCGGCGTACTTTATCAGGAGGATTGGCTGTCATTAAGTTTGCTGGCGTAGCTCTTATGGAGCCGAATGTCTACTTACGAGCAAGTACCCTAGACCCAACTCAACCAATCCGTTTATTTTGCGAAGTCATTATCAGGACTACCGTACGAACGTAATCAGGTATTTAAGTCGAGTTGGCTCTAGGCTGCTAGCGCCAATGAAAGTTATGAGTGGGCAGTGGACCAAAGTCGCATCGCATCGAAATCAAATATTTTATTTCTGTCTTTCTACCGCAGATCTATATCGAGTTGACGGCGAACTCTCCTAAGTCCATTAACCGATATTCGTAGAGACGAAAGAGAAAAGATAAGAAGACAGAAAAAGAGACACCCGTGCTGGAGGCCTCTTCAATGCTTACTCGGAAGCAGGTAGGGTCCCCGCGGAAAAACTCGATGGAGCAGAAGACATAGTTTGGAGGACTATCCTAACTTTACAAGCTAAACTTATTAGCAGGAGCTGCTGCCTGATGAAATATCCCTCGCGGACAGTCACTCGGGATCCCTTAAAGGCACGAAGCCCAAGAGATTTTGAGAGGGATAGAGTTCACCGGAATATCCCCGAGATGTACGTTACCGTTTGGACGAGTACGCAGTGAGGTCACTTGGACAAAATTGCATGCGAGCAGTTCGCCCAACGGATATTTCAACTACCGGTAGGCAAGGTGTTTCTATGCATAATGCACGACAAGGGAAATGCCCAGCAAGCAAAATGTCCAGCAGGCAAAATGCCCAATTGGTGAAATGCTCTTTAGGCGAAATGTCAAGTAGACGAAACGTTAGTTTCGAAAACTGTACGTAGACAAATTGTCCTTGCTCCTGTAAGGGAGCCTTGCCAGTATCAGTGGCAGTTCCGGTGGTTTTTACACCAGTTGTGACCTGCATGGAAGATTTTCCATGAGTGTTGCAGTGCCAGCAGGCTGTGCGAAATTCTAATTAAAACTATCAGCCTCTTAACAAAAAAAAAATATCGAAACTTCTTGTCATTGCGGCACACATGCCGCTGAACGTAATCCGATAGAGACAACAAAAAGGGCCTCATCTGACAGTCTGCGTTGATGCTTCAAAGCCAATTAATTAAAGACCAAGAAAAATGAGGATATTATCAAAAATGCCAATAAGCTTTGGGAATTTCATTATCTGATAAAAGTACTCGACCGTGGCAGCCATAACAGGTAAAAAAAAATTAATACCTTCAGAGAAAAATTTTTGTGCTACCACATTATTGCAACGACGCTTGAAAATATAACGGATGAGTTTATAAGTAGATTTGAACTATAAATATGCTGCCACAATGAAACCTGACACGTGAAGACGGCATATGACAGGCAGACTTAATAGAGCGGCTATTTATCCCTGGGAAGGTAGGAGAAAGTCCCTGCTAGGGGTAAGTAAATGATGAAGCTGATACTAGGATTCTGAATAAAATCTCAAAAATACTTATTATTTAAAACCATAGAAAGTTGCCCTTTGCGGCGATGCAGACTGTTTTAAATGGTAGAACGGCAGCTAATGGTGAAATACAGAAAGATAAGCGCGGCATCCCCTTATACAAATACAGCCATGGAGAAAACTACGAGACATCCTATAAAAGTCAGAAAAACATCTGCTTGAACGTAATTTATTAATGATGCTATATAACACAATGAGTTACAGTATGAAGCATGATAGCACTGTTGTTCGTGCCACCCTCTGCAGTCAACGCTGCATCGTCATTGTGAAGCACACCTTGTACAATAATTAATGGACTTTATTGTGGCGTTTGGCAGCCTCAACCAAAACTGTCTAGTGAGCAAGTTAGAGTCGTTTGGATGTAGGCGGTAAGGTTTTGTCAATCATTCGGGATTTTGTTTGTGAGCGAACACAAAGTGTGTCTATCAACGGTTTTTCGAGTGCCTCACTCGCAGTGGTGTCGGGCGTCTCTCAGGATAGCGTACTTGGCCCGCTGCTGTTTGTTCTGTACTTTAGTGGCATGTTCTCGTCGCTAGAGAACACGATGATCAACTATACGGACGATAACATTTTGACAGCAGTGATACCAACCTCCACCATACGTAATGTTGTCATCCAGTCTCTAAATAAGGACCTGTTGTGCGTTACTGCATTTGCACCTTCTTATAGCTAATTGTGCCGTCTAGCTTCGGTACTTCTGCTTGTTTTCATCACATCCTTGAAACAAGTACTAAGTTTACCATTGGAATCATGAAAAGGTAAAAAATATGTATGATGCAGTTGGTTTGAACGTAAATGCACTCCCTAAAACAAATGAACGTCGCCATTGAATTGTTTAGCTTTTCTATCAGCGTCATATTTAAATTCGTATGCTGTTGTACATAAAGGGAAGTGCTGTAAATATGCATTCGTAAATCATAGTTTATTAAACCTTTCCAGCCACTAAGATAAAGAAGATTTTTAGTGTGGTTTTAAATTAAAAACGTAATTTCTCTCTATTTTTCATCAACCCAGAAAAATATTGAATCAATCTAAGCGTGTGAAAGCAGCTCTTATGGCGGGTACACACTAGCGCAAAAGCTGCCCAGACACTCCCTTTATCTCTTAGACGGTCACGTTGACGTGGCTGCAATTTTAGGCCTTTGAACGTCACGCCAATACTCAACGTCACTGCAAATTGTAACTAACTCAGGAGCAGGAGGTTAACTTGCACGCTTTTGAGAGCGTGCAAACTGTAAGAAACGATTTTATTCTAGATGTTTTTTAGAGACAATGCAAACCAAAGCCTTGTTGGTAGCAATCTAATCGGACGTGAATTTGTGTGGCTGTGAAACTTGTGCGTTAGTAAGCACCAGCAACTACATTCATCATATCACAAGCCTCTCAACGCGCTGATCTGAGATACATAAATTGCGGTCAACATTTTGTTAAAATTTTTGACTACACACGAACCAACACACGAAATACTCTCTATCGCGTGAAGGTACGCCTCACAGCAGAAATTACTGCCTATTTGTAAAGTTTTAGGATAATAATAACCCACGTTATCGAAATATAATACAATTTTTCCGTAAAAAAATTCCTTTAACGTACAGTACGTAATAAAGAAATAGTTTTTATCTATCTTGACAGTGCGTGTTTAGGAGCGAGCACTCTCGGACTTGTGCGGCCACTTGGCGTACAGTCGAAGAGCAACAAATTCCGAATATCGGCGGCCTCCGGCCTTTCTCTACTTCTGTCGTTGGGCCGCAAAAGACAGCAAAGGCCCACCTCTGCAAGCGTTAAGTATAATGAGTGATGACATTCACCAATTCAGTGACTGGCAACAGATGCCCGTGATGATGCCCTGGGTCATTACTTGATTACAGCGGCCCTCGTCACGGTCGAGACGAGAGCTAAGCAGACAATGGTCGGCTCTTCGGTCTTTCTTTCGCAATGACAGGGGATTCTTCGGTGACACGTATGGGGGTGCTAGAGAGGGTGCTTGGCTAAAGGGATATTTGCTTCAGCGTTGTGGGCTGCTGGAGAGAGTGTTTGGAGGAAGGAATATTTTCTCCAGCAGCGTTCTAGAGAGAGTCTTTGTCTAAAGCGATGTTTGTTTTAGCGTTGTGGGGCGCAAAAGTATTTTCTCCAGCGTTGTGAGCTGGTATAGGTAGTATGCAGTGAATCATACAACTACAACAGCTATTACTCCAAATTTGTTCTTTTAATCAATACGTTCATGAACTCCCAACTAAAAACAATCATAGCGACAACTTTCCCCTTTGTAAAGCTTGCTCACAGCACACCAATACAACTTTCATTTCCATCACTTCTTATTTATCTGAAGCAACTATCCCTCTAGCTATGCACCGCCCCTAGTAATTCACATCTTAGAAGTAAATTTAATGTAGCCAAGCCCTCTTACGTACTAGCAGCCCACAACGCATATTGGCAAATATCCCTTTAGTCAAGCGTCCTCGTTAGTGCCTGTGGACACCCAGATTAGAGGATTTTTTTTTCAGTTCTAATTTTATACATAGTGAAGGTGTGTTATCATGATTTTAAAACCATGAAAACAATAAAATACGACAAGAAATGGAAAAGATAATTTTACGATACATATTTTATGTGAAAAAAGTGCCGTCACGAATTTACAGTCGGGAAAATAAGGATTCAAACACTTTGTGAATTACTGAAAAGTTCACTATTTCCCCTGAGAAAATAAGCAAAGCAAAATATTGTTTTTGAGTGCATTGTGCTCACTGCAACAATTCTAATATCGTCGTTATTAGTGTAATTAATTAGGAAAATTGCAAGTAAAAGCAGCTAAAATCAATTTTGTTTTGGTTTTCTGTCGATTTGAAGCAAGCGAAGTTGATATATTATTAATGATCGTTGCATTGTATTTATTATCCGTCATTACAGTACAATAATAAGATTTACCCTCATACCAACCACTTCAGATAAAGAAGATTACAAATAAACACTGTTTTAGAACTGTTAGTAAGTTGCTTTAGGGAATAGTGATAGTTATCAGCTATGTGTGGTATTTACTGCTAAAGTGGGATATTTTTTCCAGGATGATGCGTGTCAAGAAACGAAGGTGCAAATGAATTATGTTCCTAAGGCGGTACTTTCTAACTGTGATTCATAATGAATTGACAACTTTTGAATAAAAATTTCGTCCTGTTGGGTAATGGGTATGTCGAAAAATTATGTTTCAAAATAAAAGCTTATAGTTTCATATTTCATCCTTACACCGATACCTCCTCTGCTTACAGAGCTCAGGGCTCTTTGATCGACGAATATAGTGACAAGGAAAAATAAACTTTTTAATACACTGGAGAAAACAGTGCGCTTAGCAATTATTATGCAGCACTAATTCTTTGGCAATTACTTTGCTTTGTTCCTCAAATAAATATTAAATATATTATTATCCCTGAAACAGTAAATAATACAAGTAGTTATAGTAGTGCAACAGTACCTCTCAGTTGCAACTTGCTCGATTTGGAATCTCTTTTGCATCCGTAATGTCAAATTCCAGCTATGGGCGCGGATTTTTTTATGCCCCTTAGCATTAAAGTGTCAGTTAAATGCCCCTGCGAAGTATAAATCCAACGTTTTTGATTTTCACCCGATCCTCCCGTGGCATCAAATGTCAGCCGGGTTTTCACAACGCATTAGCCAGAAATTTTGTATGTAGCCGTCTTCGTTGTCTGCTGTTTCTCCAGAGGGAACCTCGGCACCCAGGGACAACAGCCAGAATTAGGACACGTTTGATGCCATCGCCGTGGCAAAGGACTTGTCAGACCCGACCAACAGCGAACGATGTCACAGGCGCCATGTTTGACACTTATTGGACAGCTATCGGACTCTTCCGAAATATCTTTGGAAGTGTGCGATATACTGATGGTTTTCGTGACAGCATATTCGCAGTGTCCCTAAGATGAAGCTGACTGAAGCAACACTTTTTNTTTGACACTTATTGGACAGCTATCGGACTCTTCCGAAATATCTTTGGAAGTGTGCGATATACTGATGGTTTTCGTGACAGCATATTCGCAGTGTCCCTAAGATGAAGCTGACTGAAGCAACACTTTTTTTTTACTCGATGTCACCATTCTAATATTATATAAGTAAAATAAGCTTGTAATCGCACTCAGTAAAATATTGAAATGAATACGGTAATTGTAGAACTGCCGTATGGATGAAAATTCTTTTAATACAATTTATTGCTCCTTTTTTTCTAGGAAGTTTCTCATGTATTGCAGAGATAACAACTACGACACAATAGTTTCCGGTATATTAAAAAAATTTGTCAAAGGGCGTTGTTCGTTAATTTATGTTTGGTCATTCGCTCGGAATGTTCATGACTGCTTTTTTTAGTTGTACGGTTTCCTCTTTTGCATAGAGTTAAATCGTTACTTTAAAATTACGATGAGCATGTAAATGTCTCAATTTTTTGTACAATTTAGTTGATTTTGGTCTTTTTTTGCAAATTGTTGAACAAATAATGCACATTTCAAAGCGGTCGTCAACTGTATTATTTCATCTCTTTTATAAGTTTTCTTTCTTTATAAGCAGAATCCACTCAAATACAAAACGCAGTTTGTTGGCTGCATGCTGCCTCGCTTGATTGGTAAGTTAAGGTCAGTTAAGGACTTAGATAGAAAAAATTCAGATACTGACCAAGAAGACTGTATGTGAGAGGAAATTCGAGTCCTTAGTTACCATTATATCACTAGCGTGCCCACGCTGTCATAAAATGACAGCGAATAATTTGTGTTGATCCTTCTTCATGAACCATGCTTTCCTTCATACAATTGCCAACTTTGAAGATCATCCTAATTACCGTAATTACTGAGTGTCAACACTCTTATTTTCTGACATGGAAATAATTCATTACTTCTGCAGTCAGTTCAGCAACACTGAAAAGAATTGATTCGATTTGGTATCATAGATACCCCGGTGTGTCATATTTGTCCGATAGTGTTTTGGTTATTGAAAGATATTTCGTTGGCAATGGTTGCATTACAGTTGAAAGAATAGCTGATGCAACGCATTCATCTGTGCGAAGAAACTACGAATCAAGATGCAGGGGAGTGGTAATGGAATCTTCAGATATCTTCAATACTGAGGCTTCAACTTCGCCAATGCAAGAAGTGCATTTAGACTTGAGGCCGCCCGATACTTTGCCATAGATTCGATGTATGGAGAAGGTAATTCTTGCACGAATCAGACTAAGCCTGCGATATCTTCATTCTTTAATTTCAACTGTCCCTAATTAAGATACACTTGCCATCTTCTGCAACCCGGCCTATTTTCAACCTATCAGTTTTCAATGGAGCTTTAAAGTACAACCAGAGCCTCCATCCTGGGCTAATTTTCGATTATCTGTTTTCTTAAAGCGTCGCAGAAAATGGATAACTAAACAGATAAATACACATCGGTCTTTATTATATAGTAGATGCTTGTTAGAACGTGACTCAACACGTTACTGACAATTCTTCAAGAAAACTACAGGAACTGTGGTAATGTCGAGACGAACGAATTATCAAAATTTGGTGATGATAGAATGGATATTCTGGTTTCAAGATGAAACTGAAATTTTCGTTAATACTGCCTCGCTCGGGGGAGGTGTGCGCGTTCAGACTGCTTCTCTAGCATCGCATTTTTTTCGTTTTTCGTACATATACGAATAAAACACATTTCCTTTGTCTGTATCAAGGAGCTTCTAATGGGGGAGCAAACCCAAGCACTCTCTGGACGAGTAAATGCTTGGCTTTGTCACGTGATCGAAGCTGGCGTTTGGAGTCCTTAAAGTGGCTGAAGTGGCAGTGATCAGCACATATAATTAAGGAAGATACAGACAGGCAGTTCTTCAATATTTTTGCAAAGACAATCGTGTCTGAAGATCTACATCCCAGTGCTCGCCCTGTTACTTTCATCATCAGATGGTATACAGGATACAAGTTTCCTTTACATACATCCATTCGCTTGGAATTTCATCGATGGTTAATGGCTATAGAAGTTTGAGCTCAGGACTCCTTCCTATATAGACTGCGTGAGGCAATGCCGCTCTTCGATTGGATAAGCCACTCAGCCAGTTTAAGGGAAAAGTTTACTCGCAACGCTCCCGTAGGATAAATAGAGAGGGTGCGCTCCTCTCTATTAGAAAATTCTTGGTCTGTATATAAAAATATATAGCGTACTTTTTATGCTATACAATGTATTTGGCCCTCCCAGTTACCACTAAGACCCAAATTGGCCCGCAATGTTGACGAAGCTGGACTACCGTGCTCTAGGTTGCACCGGGTACTGAATATGAAAGGCATGTTCGAGTGGGTCGTCAAAGTTGATCTAAGCCTAGTCCACTCGACTCAACTTGTTTGGACCTGTAGACATGAACTTCGGCTTGCCACTTTGAATCGTACTTTAGTTGTTAAAAGCGGACCGATTATGCTGAACCGATCTGAACTCTTAATTTTACGAAGTAATATTGAGTGAGTTGTTTGAAGTCTCACAGATGACCAATTTTGAGTAAACGCCTGAAATTCAATAAACGGATCGAAGCCAAGAAACCTAGCTGACGTTTCGGCCAAATTAAGTCAAGTACACTGGGCGTAGATCGACAATCACGTCCCAATCGAACTTGTCCTTATGAGCTGTGCTGTCTTTTCATAATCGTATTAAAAATTGGCACTTGCTTTCCCAGGAGCGGGAGGATTGGGGCACGGGTCTTTGAACCATCCGCTACGGCGCCACCATTTTTTAACACAAACCAGTGCATGTGGGTTTCCCAGGTGAGGGTGTGGTCTAAGTTGACTTTACCTTTACCTTTGACCCGTGGTCGGTTAATTATAGCAGCACGTGCTCCTCTGGGTACAGTTGGCCTATAGCAGCAGCACGACCCAGTGCATGTGGGTTTCCCAGCGCAGAGTGCAGTCAAAGTTGCATTTACCTTTACTTTAGAACCATACAAGGGCCGTAATAGGATCAAGAAAGTTATTTTACCGTCGGAAAACAGATGACTGTGTCAGAGTCGTTATATCCACTTTTTGAGCCACTCATGACGACCACCGGCGGCTAGGTTACTCCAATTATGTCTACGAGAGGTGAATAAAAGTTCTGAGGTTCCAGACTACTCGAATTGTATCTATAAGGAGCGAATAAAAAGTCCTGAGCCAGGACACTGTGATACGCAGTGGTATAAAGTACAGTCTATCGACTTGTTACCTAAGCAGCTTAATCGTACCGGACTACGATGGTAATTTTTTATAGCTTGCTCATTTTTACACCTGTGCGCAGCGCAGTACTTTTGACTCACCCCTCATACTTGGTACTGTCTTCTACGGCACCGAATCGACTTTCTGCGCCTGTACATGAAAATGGCATCGATTGTGCAGAAAATAGTAGCATTTACTTTACTAAAATGCGATAACACGAGATAGTTGCCACTGAAATCTAAATTTTTCTTATGGGAAATATCCTGCGGAGCAAGACTGAGTTAGAGATAATCATACAGGTGATTGGGTTTACGGGATTTACAACTGGAGCGTGATCTATAATGTAGAGAAAACAACGCCTATGAGATGTCTGATTTAGTTAAGGTTAATGAACTTGGATTGTCTCGGAGGAACTATGTCAATCTATGACATCTTCAATACGTTACGAGTTATGTTTCCAGTTCAAGAATATCCATTATTGACATATGATACATGTCTGCTTCCAGAAAAAAGATTAAATTACTAAAAAAAAACTTGCTAAATACCATAAGCAACAACGAAAAATAAATTCAGCTGTGGCCAATCAGCCAGACTACACCTAAAAAGCGAACCCGGAGATTACTGTACCGTCATTTTATTCTTTCTCAGTAAGCATAATGGGTTTCATAGGAACTTCATCCAAAACACAGTTCAGTTTTTGGAAATGTTCGCCAGCCGCTTTATAGATGAAACGCAACGAGATTTCAAAAGTGCATAAAAGTGGCTGCGCTGACCATGAATTCCACTCAGGTAGCTCAGTTCCAAAGTTTTCCTTTGAAATATTTAATAACCCGAAATTGGGGCTTCTTTTCATTCAGTTAGTTTCTGTAGGAGAGTTTTGGAGTTCGGTCCCAAAAGTCCGGCCGGGAATGCTCTTTTCTGTTGCTGTTCTGTACACAAGAAAAAAAGTTTGGGAATTGGGTTAGTTGTAATTGCAGCTGTCGGAGTACGAGGAGAGCAATGTTATTTTCTCTTTCTGTTTGTGTCTGCTGAGAATTTGAAAGTTTTATTGTAACTTGGACGCTGTGAGTATGGTAGGTAAAGGAGTTTTGTGCAGATAAGAACAACCAATGTGGGAGCGGCACGCAGAAAGCTGTTGCATTTCCAATGCTACTGCTCGTACTTAACACTTTCAGGGCGATTCTAGATGATGTTCTACATTATCCCTGTTAATATTAGGTCATATATTTTATCTCTCTGCAAAGGAGCTTTTCCCTGTAGGAAGTTCGTAGACTAAAAATCCTTGTAGCAAGATAACACAACTTAAGTAAAGTAGGGTTAATTTTGGAAATATTTCCAGTGTTCACTATTTTCAATTAGCAACATGTTTGAAATCAATTCTTATCAACAAGCTAGATTTGGAGTGTTGTGAGCTACAATGTAGCGGCCTGAAAAGCTTTTCTGCCTATGGAGTACAGCAACAATAATAATAGGAACATAATATATAGTGTTTCAAAACGCCCTCCATTATCTGGCGAATGTGACCCTCATTAAAGTGCAAACTTGTTCCTCAAGTTTATTTTATTTTTGAAGTTATTTAAGCCGAAAATCGAACTGAATACATTAGTAAAATGCCTAGGAAGAAGTTATCTTCTTAAATAAGAGATTGGCATATACAACTTTGAAACATGACATGGAAAAAATGTCTATTCAAATTTGCATTCTGTAGAAAGTGACGTTGAGATTTTTCTATTATATTCCCTCTAGACAGCTCGTTTTTGACATAAGGCAATATATATTTCATCATTAAGAAAATCAGGCACAATATAATTAAGATCCTTTCCTTTGTCATAATAATTAAGAGCGCTTCCATATAAATTTGCTCACTCATTCTACAATAACATTTGTATGAATTTCTTTTTATTTCTCCAGAATTACGCAGTAAATTGATAACCATCAATTCACTTTGTACAGAATTACGTAATTAACCTTTAACCATCAATACAGTATATCCAGAATTATGTACCTAACTTGTAATCATTAATGCATTTTTGCCGGAATTACTTAACTGGTAATTATAAATGTATTTTGTCCGAAGTTACGCATTTAACTGGGAACTATCAATACATTTTGTCCGGAATTACGCAGTTAACTGGTAACCATCAATACATTTGCTCGCAATTAAGCAGATAACTCTTAACCATGAATACAGATTATCCGGAATTACGTACTTAACTGGCAACCATTAATGCATCTCGTCCGGAAGTACACAGTTAACTGGTAACAATGCATTTTGTCCGGAATGGCTAAACTGCAAACCATAAATGTATTTTGTCCGGAGTTACACATTGAACTGTGAACTATAAATACATTTTATCCAGAGTTACGCAGTTTAACTGGCAACCATCAATACATTTTGTCCGGAATTATTTAACAGGTAACCATAAATACATTTTATCCGGAATTACGCAGGTACCTAACTGTCAACCATCAATTCATTTCGTGAGGTGAAAGTTTTCACGATCGAATTTCCTTCCCTCCGCTGATTACTTTCACTTCACATCGCCCTGCAGTCGTTAGCATTATCCAGCGTTCCATGTTGGCCGATGCGAACAGAAGAAAACCAAGTTTTCTCTGTGAGCATCATTAGGCGCCCAAAAGTTAGGCCATCACTCCGGAATAAAACCATTGCTGGAAGTTTTGTTCGCTCGGCACCTCATTACTGGACGTCAATTGCTTCTGCGCCTCTTTTTGCTGGCGTAAATCTTGCTACACTTACGGGCGTCCCAAACTTTTAGGGATATTTAAAATAATAGGCAAACTCACGGACTGTCGTTACACGTTATAGATATTTACCTAGACTGACTGTCACCTTGTGGGCGTTCCTAACTTTTAAGGATATTAATTAAAATAATAGTCAAGGTCATGGCCTGCATCTGCATGGTAGAGATATTTAGACCAGCACAATGAGCCATAGTAGCGTCACCTGCCATTTTACTATTTTTATTATATAGGTATACAAATTAAATTACGTGTCCATCCACTAGATGTCAAATTGATATGCAGCTAGGTATATACTGTATGAATGTATACGGTAATAACGCAGCCAATTATTGTCCCCTACTTTCCCTACTAATATCACCTGGCGTTATTACAATCTACGAGGCACAAGCGTTGTATAGCGTTGCTTCCCATGCTCTATGGTTACGGAAAATCTTAAGTTACGACTCCTGCTCACCCGTATTGAGCACTTTCTCTCTCGTTCTATCGTTGTCCGTTGCTCTTAACCTATCAAACCGACGCGGTAAAATTAAATTTTGAGCATGTATTTTGTAATTTTTTTGTTTTTGTTTTTAATTCAATGTATTTTTCGATGTATAATCCAAAACTGAAGTCAGAATCCGGCGGTCGCTGTTAGTTTTCGAGATATATGACTTAGAATTTCCCATTGTTTTCCTTCGGGAGAAAATACCCGACGATGACAGAGTATAATGAAACAGCTTTTAAATAGGTTTTTAACCTAACCTAGCGTAACCTAACGTAACCTAACCCAACCTAAACTATGCTAAACTCGAAAAGTATTGTGAAAATCGAAAATTGTCTTGAATAAAATGTTAATAAAATTCAGTTTTGCATATACTGTGCGAGTTTCATAACGATCGGACGATAAATGACGGAAATATATCCCCAGCCCCCTTGGGGGGTCGTTACTAGAAAACTATGTCCGACCGCCAGAAACGGACCTCAGATTCAGATTGTACATAAAAAATACATTGATTAAGAAAAATAATTTTTTTAGACACGCTTAAAACCAAATAATACGACCGACGCTAATAAACAGGATATAGTTCCTCTTCTTCTCACAGCATTCTAAACGAACTCGAATGAAACCTCATGTCAATTCCTGGACGTCGAACCTTCACGCCGTAGTCACGCACTGGTTGTTTCTTCAGCTCCAGCATTGACTACCATCGTCCACGATGGTAGGAAGGGAGGCTTTCTTCTCCCAACGGATCAGAATACGCCCGTAACAAACTGCATATCGTTTCCTGAATGTCAAACCTCCTCGCAGTTCGTACTCTCGGGCTGCTTGTTTCTTCACTTCCCACCACCAACCACTACTACAACCCCACTCTATACCGCTCACCAATTGCCAAATTCGCACTAAGTACCTCATTCCTCTAAGTTTCGTCATCGTAATACCGCGCACTCACACCGTTCGCGAGAATCTCCGTCGAGAATCACTCGCTGTCGCCCTGATGAGTTTCGGCGAGAATTGCTAAGGACAGGCGTTCTAGTAGATTCGGTTCTTTAAAACGTATTATCCGAGCCTTCGCTCCTATTGTGGAAGGCTTTCTGGATGGCAATGGCGTTAATGCAGGAAGCCTAAAGCGCTTATTCGGAGATGAGTTGCGCCGACTTCGGGCGCGTGAACGTTCTGGGTGACTCGAGACACGTGCCGCGCCTAGGAGATTATTAAGTTAGGATAGTTGCGTACCATGCGTGGCAAATACCGAATACTGCCATTCGTACGGAGGAGGCAAGGATTGAGACTGCATTAGAGGTTTATGGTTATCGTTGTTACAATCACGACAAGGTTTAACATTATTATGCAACCGCTATTGAAATTCGTACCATACAATTTGGTTCAACAATAATTTAAGCAGAAAATGCCGAGGTATAGCTTTTTCGTGTAGTAGGGTTGGAATTTTCCCCTTGTTCATGATGAGATTGAATATTTAACAATGATATTTGACTCTTCTTGTAGATTTTACATTTTGATATGTGTATGAGTTTAATGAAAATCAACCTCCAATTTAGTGTTCTTTGCGCTTGAAAAAGTCAAAAGTATTTTAGATGCGGTGGACTTACGCACAGCACGGGATCACGAGCCACCCCTGTATAACATCACAGCGCGAGGAATGGCCGGTTGCGCATCAAATGTTTCATCATGAAAACGGGCCTTTATATGCAGAGCCCGTCAGTAGCGAAAGCGCATGGGGCATTACATCGCAGATATGAATCTGTGCAATGTAAACTACCTGAGCAGTAAGTCTTTCAGAATCAGTTTTTTTTTTTTTTATTTTGACGAAAAACTTATAGTGCTTCACTACCACTTGTGAACAGCTTTTGCTACGAAAATTTGAAAATCTGCCAAACAGTTGAGAAAATCATTTATAGAATTCGACACATGCTCATGGTGCAACTTTGGCTACGAAAATTCGATAAGCTGCTAACAAGCTAGTATATAAGTATATAAATACTTGATCATTTATAGAGTTAGACAAGACACGTGCACTTCTTGGAATGTATTGTTGTCAAGTTGATTTAAAGGACATTTTTTCACACTTGCCAGTATTAGATAATCCTTAGCCTTGCTGATATTCCTTGTGTATGTTCTAGTAGACAGCATTATTTATAAACCACTTGGTAATGTTTACTTTTAAAGAATAATCAACTTTCTAACTTGTGTCGGTTTTCAAGAGGAATGTGATGCTCGGGGCAACTGATTTTGTGAATTCATGTAGGCGCAAAATTATATAATACATATTACATATTACCATTTTTATTTTATAGCCCTACACGTTTATGTACTCTTCGTTTTCATTACCGTAGATCAATTGCGTGCAAGATTGCAGCTGTAAAACAACCGTCACTCGCAGTTTTTTTTAGCAGCTGTGCCAATAGAAATTAAGTTCACGTTAGTATAACGCATAACTTTTGGTTCCCATATTATGTACTCTATTTCTGATCCCATTAGCGTCTCCCATATATATCTTCAAACATGTACGTCCCACTCAGCTGGCAGCGCGTAAAATGAAAATGGAATCATCGATTTTCTAAATTTTCATTCAAGCGTTCATTGTTTGATTACTTTGTGGTGAAAATCATAATTTTCGCCTTGCATGTGATGCGCAATAATAGTATCGAGAAGATGAAATAGTACATTGCTTGCTATTATTTTCGGTGACAATCATAACCTTGACCATAACCGTTGGTCATAACTGGTGGTGTAATGTGAGAGAAAATAAACGTTATATATAATTTTTTACGCGCTTGGTCTGAGCATATCACCTTTACCGCACTCCTCTGATAGAAGCGACAATACCACTGTCGTACTGCGTACTCCAAAGAATATAGATTAAGACACGGATTGAAAAGGATTAAGGCGCGCCTTCTATAGTAATCCGCTTACCGGCTGTGTTGTTCACGGCATTGATGGAGTCTTAAAATTATTTCTACAGTTGAACATTTCTGTTACGCCGTTGATTATTTCTCTGCAAGTAAGCTACTACTTCCAGACTCTTTTTTACAGTTTTCAGGTTACTCTTCAAACGCAGAATGAAAATTTGCTATCTTGTTTTGGTACAGCGTAAGAGACGTCAACTATAGGTGTAACTCGGTAATACTAAAGTTATTGTTACTACTTTTCCATACAAAATCTGATACAAATACTGTAGAATACAGTATACGCTTTACTACACTGCAGTCTTCACGAAGGTCTAGTGAAATAAATTCATTAGCAGTGGTGGGCACTTGCGGCCCTCTGCACCGATTTGTGGTACTGTCACAAAGGCCGGAACCCTGCCATCTCAGGCCGTGTTTATCCTTAATTAATTAGTATAATTGTGGATCGGGCTCCAAGTGACCACAGATGGCCGCAAGTGTCCATCCTGTACATCAGTAGAAATGAACAATGCCCACACAGCAATAACTTTGAGGTCGATATCCAATGATAAACTAAAACACTGTGACGGAACCGTTGCAATTGAGGGTATGCTCTTAACCCTATACCGCCGAGTCAACTTTTCAATACGTTTCGACCAATGCTATTCTTACATGACGCCTGATTTTGGTTTGTTGGCTTAGGGTTAAGTCTTTGGTGCCTAAAACTCCGCTCGAGCAACAGTCATATATCGGCTTTAAAAAAAAAAAAAGACTAGAACGCCTCGTGGCGTAAGACCATCACCCGTGGTGGGAGCAAATTCAACGAATTCATTTTTGATGGCCAGCTAATCCTAATTTCTCATACGGATGCTGTGTCCAACAAGGCTGGGGCTGGGCTCACCGCCCCATTCAGATCTCTTAGTAATAACATAGGAAAAAATAGGAGGCCTCGTGGCTTGAGACGATCTGCTGCGGTGGAGTAAAATTTAACGCCGTAATTTTTCAAGGCCAGCTAGGCCAAGTTTTTTGAAATGGGTCACATCTAGGTCAACCCACCTAAGTCCCTACAGAAAGTCATGGAGATTGCTCAACTCCTTAGATCACTTTTTCGGTGGACAGACATACAAAATTTATATTGACATACATAGATATTTACTTAAATCTTCAACGAAAACATTATCACCTCTCACATTTCGTTTGCGGGTGATGATAATGACAAAATTTACTCAAATAGTGCAACCATTGTTAAATAAAAAATATGCCGCATGCCGCATCTGAACTGAAACTAGTTATGTCGTAATTTTCCATGCAGACATAGTTCAACCTTCAGAATTCATTTCTGTTTCACTTGCAGAAAACTACCGTTGTCTGATTTTAAGAAAATAATTGTATTCGTGTTCTCTTTTTATAACGTCCAAAGAATAGTATAAGCTCTGCTCGGATTAATCAAAGGCTCGCATTGAACCTTCAGAGCGCGAGGAAGTTTATATCCAAGTCTACTTTAACTAACAAACTTTCTTTCGCAGTTCCTCTGATAATGTACAATACTACGCTTCATATGATGAAGCAACTCACTACTAACCAATTTGGTGATGTTAAAATAGTGTTCTTTAGGAGATTCCAATGAAATGAGGCATGAACGGTATATATTTGTTTCATAGGATTGAACAACTCACTAGCGGCAAATTCAGCATTATTAATAGCAGTGTTAATCTGAAGATTTCAGTGAAATGAGAGAAGAAAATTACGGTCAGTAATAAGATGTAGAATTAATTAAATGCTTGATAGAAATATTTTAAAATTTAGTCTATAAGTCGATTTTGTCTTAGGCAATTCAGTACACGGTAAATCGCACATTACTGCATGGCACAACAATTTGGGATAACTGGCACAGTCCCTTCGTTCGGAAAATAAATATTGCAGTTGGTGTTCATAATAAAAATCACTCGATCTATTCCTACTAGAAAAAATAAAGTGAAATTCATTGACCTTTGGATAATCTTACACGCTTAGGAAAATTTATCAACATTCTTACCTTTCCTTGGATTAAAAAACTTTCGGTCATGTTATATTTTTTCAGCTGAAGAGAATACAATACGTGCCTCTGGTACATTTGGGTAACAAACCGTCAAAACCCATACTTTTTCGGAAGGATCTGTAAAAAAAAATGAAGGTGAAACTCGTGACCCATTCTGAGCAGTTAAGAAATATCTACGAAAGTAATCTCTAAAGTACGTTAAAGATATCGAATCTTAGACCATTTCAGCTGGTTTTCGGGAAAAAAATTGAGAAAACTCTGACCTCTATAGCGCGATTGGAAGAAGTTGTCGCAACTTTGACCTAGATATTGTGATCAGACAAAATTCCCGAATAATCTTGCTTTTACTAGGAAGCTGTGCAAAAGTATCGCCAAATCTCCGACGTCTACAGTACGTTCAGACCTCCAGTATCTTACCTTCTTTCAGGACTTCACGTATCGACAGGGCGACCACTTTCAGCATCCAAGATTTCGGCGTCTGCTCTCTTTGCTTGTTTTCTACACGGGCAGAAGGTGGCAAATCTTCGTTTTATCGCTTCGTGAGCTTCCTACCAGCGAGGTCATAATCCTGTTAGGGTTTATGCTGCTAGGCGAGGCACTTCGTTTGATTGCAAGCACTGTGTGCTTTTCTAACCTCAAGCTTGTTCTGCGCCTTGAAGCGAAACATCTTTTTGGAAATGAAGACGATGCTTCAAGCGTTCGACCAGGCAATGTGTATGCAAGCTTCAACTGTATTGCCTGTGATAACAGTGCAGTGCGGACAAGAGTGAATTTTGTAGCGACTGGCAATAACTGTTTTCATAAGAGCGATGTAGTCGTAATTTTTGCAAGCATGCGCATACTGAGAGAGAAAGCAAAGCAGGTCCTCAGTTCACAGGGAATATCTTTTCTAGAGAAGATGTATTTACGAGGACACTCAGTCCAATCACACCTTCAACTTGATGAGCTCATACGTCGACGTGATAAGTCCTCCTTCACTGGTCAGGATGAGTGTGGGATTGTATAGTTGGACTCCAGCCCTGGGCTAGTTGCGTTCAATTCTCATACCTGGATCCTGCTAATCTGATCCGTTTTAGCATAATTTTGTCTGGAGCTTTAATCCAGAGCGCTGGATTTACCCTTCAGATAGAGCATGAGGTAGTCACCCCCCCCCCCCAAAAAAAAAAAAAAATGAAGCAGAATTCAGTATTTTGGAGCTCTCACATGTAGACGGCTTGAGACGAATAAACGTAATGTCGGGATAATAACATTAACCTGGAAAGAGATGGACGGAAAGCGCTGAAAATGTTTATCGCTATCTCAGTAACGTAGAAGTGACACTTCAAATTCTCTTACTCCGCTGCCAGCATGATCACCTTATTTGAGTAGTGTTTTGTGCTGTATTTGGTGGTAGTCTACTCCTTCTGCACGACGAACATATAAGTAGGAAATGTTAATCTGGAAGACCGTATCTGCAGGCTGATACATAATTCGATCGGGGCATAAAAGAGAATGAGGTACTTTGCGTGATAATCAAGTATTTGTTGATCTTTATGATAATTTTCAGCTTCGTAAGTAAATCGGCACATACATTATACATTTTAGTAGATCTAAAAGTGAATTGAAATACTTAGTGATGGCTTCACATGAGATTTCAACTGACCACATGTGTAGTTACGGGCAGTGCGGGCTGTAGAGTCACTCGGCACCGCTGACGTCACAGAGAGCCCCTATAGTGTTGCCCCACCAATTCTGTTTATTCTTGTCTGGCTTACTCGTTTGTGATCTTATATCCGACTCAGCGACTTTTTCGTTCCCGTAATCTTTTGGTGCTTGTATTGCCGTAAGCTGTTCTCTTTCGGTGTTTGTATTGCCGTAAATTTTTGGCCGATGAATTCAGTTCTAAATGCCTGGTGCGGCATTTTGTGATTTCATAGAGGTGCATGAAATTAAGCATCACCTACAAGGTGCTCTAAACTATTTTTTTTCGTGTGCTAAAGCAATAAGCACAGCAGTGGAGTGAGTGCTGTCTGATGTAATGAAACTTTCCTACTTCAACAACAAAAATCCTACACTATTTAAAAAATGCAGCGGTTCCTGCAAAACAATGTAAGAACACTATTTTATTATCTTTTGACCCAAATCTACACTGCTTCTAGTTGAAGAACTCCAATGTAGATTTTTTTAAACTGAATATTTTAAGAGTATAGTATGAAAGCGTGTCCATTTACAAGTATGATTCTATTAATATTTTTCTTGCCTCCGCCGATGAGGTTATATTTTCGTCGAGTTTGTCTGTTTTTAGGTCTATTTATCTCTTTGTCTGTGGCAAGATAGCTCAAAAAGTTATAGACGGATTCTTACGAAATTTATAGGGATTCAGGAATTGTTAGGCATGTTAAGAGTAAAAGATGGTCAAATTTTGGTGAAAATCCCTTCAACTGTTAGTACCATGAATCAAAGCGTACTGAACGCATTTTTATAAAATTTACATGAATTGTTAGGTAAATATATCACGATGAATAATTAAGTGACCAAATTTTGCTATTGATCGGCTGATCTGTTTGTGTGTTTGACTAATGTTCATCAGTAAGTTTTTCAGCAACATAACTCGAAAAGTTATGAGTTATGACGGATGTTCAGCAAAATTACAGAAGCTGTTATTACTGTGAAAAAGCAAAACTAACCGTATTTTAGTGATGATAAGAAAGGATATCATGATTTCAGAAAGTATTTGGAGTTTTCGTTACGTTGCTTTGCTTGGCGGAAGTATGCGCTCTCATAGTGTTCTAGTTCATAAAGAATATTTTTGTTCCTCAGAGTATCCAGAATACTGAACAATTTCTCAGGATCATGAGACGATTAACCAATTTTCCAGCGTTGTGTACTAGGTATTAGGCAATTCTACTCATGCAGCCCATGCAGTAATTCATGTTTAAAAAAATTTTATCATTTAAGCGTAAGTAATGAATACGCCAAGGCAAAATAACGATACATTACAACATCAAACCGATGCACTTAATGCTAATAATAATCTTTATTAAGTACTCATTGAGATATTGCAAAATTTAAATGTAACGTGGGACACAAGAGAATCAACCTTATTTCTAGGTTACATGCAGAGCACATGTCACAGTGGTCTTACACTCTAGACTTCATTAGGCTTAGTGCTCTTTTCATGGTCCTGACTTTGAGATTGTGTATTTTTGGGTAAATAAATATTAGCCTTGCGCTATTAGATCTGGCATATTCAGTAATCTGGAGAATATGTCATTATAAGCAACGGGCAAGCGCTCAATGGATTTCTTTTTAAAGTTATGCCAAAGTGAGCCACAGTACAGGGAATAACAATAAGCCCGGAATAACTAACATTTAACTTCTTCAGAGCAGTGTCTGAATTTCCTAATTAACGTGTTACCAACTCCTAGCAGCTTCCGTGTTTCTTTCTCTACACTATTGAAAACAGAATGTATTTGACCGGGCAGGCTACTTCTCCTAAGCCTAATATACAATTATACATGTATACTATATTATACAGAATACAAAGTTCATTCTCTTCGCTCTCGCAAGTTTTGAGCAGCTTTTGTAGATCTATAGAAAAGGGATAGGCAAGCACCATGTTGTCAGCATAACTATGGGCATTTACTGCTTATTGTAAATATGACAGCCTACTAAATCTGTATTCAATTTTGTATGGAAGATATGGAACAGAATTGGGAGAGAGTTGACCTCCTTGTCGTGGGTGCCTGTAAATTGGTCTAACTCAATTCGTCTACACAAATTCATCTAAATCAATTCGTCTAAAACAAGATTATCTAAATTAAATTTCGTCTAAGGAACAATTCATCTAATCGTAATTCGACTACTGTAAAGTTCGTCTAAAGAACAAGTTATCTAATCTGTATAACAGTTTGAATAAAAGAATAGATTTCCTTTTCATAGTACAATTAACCAAAAGTAGCAACATTTAGTTTGAAAGTATTCAATAATACAAGGCTGACATACCCTGGTCAACAAAGAGTCGACTTATAAATTGTAAAAAAGCTTGTTTTTTTTTTGTAAGTGTACTTATGATAAACAATTTAATATCATACCTAGGTTAGGCTAGGCTAGTTTAGGTTAGTTTAGGTTAGATTAGCTTAAGTGAGGTTAATTTAGGTCAGGTAAGGTTAGGTTATGATAGTTTAGGTTAGTTTAGGTCAGGTTAGTTTAGGTTAGGTTAATTATGTTACGTTAGTTTTTTAGGTTACTGTAGATTAGGTTAGTTTAAGTTAGGTTACTTTAAGTTGAGTTAGTTTAGTTAGGTTAGTTTAGGTTCGGTTAGTTTAGGTCCGGTTAGTTTAGGTTAGGTTAGTTTATGTTGGTTTAGGTTAGGTTAGTTTAGGTTAGGTTAGTTAATTTACTTTCGATAAAGTAGTTTTAAACGAAATGCTATTAGATGAACTTAGGCGAACTTTACCTTACATGAACTTGTTTCAGACGAATTTAGAGATATGAATTTACTTAGACGAATTGAGACGAATTATCCTACATCCCTTCGTCCTATAAAAAATACCATTAGTCGTGCCAAACGCTGATGAAATATCCGCTCCCATTTTACAGAGCGTTTCCTGGGTTCAAAACCAATACTTCAAAGTTTCTCCAGCATACACTTAAACAGAGAGTAATGATGCACTCCATCAAATGCTGCCTTGGCGTCTAGACAACACAGATACATTGAACCATTGTCATAATGATTTGATTTACAGTAAATTCAGTGCGGGTATATATCATGAAGTAAATAGTATTATTGCTCACCCGGCCTCTATTTCATTTCGTGGTTAATTTTTATGGCTTATCCTACGGATATACAAGTACAGTATGGTATTATTCTTTTCAATCGGTATTAGTTTATGTATTTGATAGTCGATTTAAGAACCACAATTGCTCTGCAATAATTCAAGAAATAATTTAGGCGCTCTTTCCAACAATTTTTCGTAGTTCTACGAATTTTGTTATCAATAGTTTGTCTAGAATTGACTAGATATTTCAAACTCAAGTTATGCGCCCCTTTTAAGACTGCCTAGTTAATTGCAGATTTTTGCGTATGCTTAGAATCGAGTATATGTACAGTATAAGCCATGACTCAAGTTATATACTCTTGTTGAGCATATCTAAATCCTTTATAGATTTCTTGGGTTCCCTAAAATCGGGTAAATAGTTGAAGATTCAAGTTATGTGCTGCTTTTACCAATACTGAAATCCTCCGTAAATATTCTTAGTTTGTCTAGAATCGAGTGAATTTGCCTAATCTCTCCAGTAGGCTATTCGGTTCGAGCTGCGTATTGAAAACCGTTTCGTTAATTTTCTAAGAACTACGTGGCAAAAGTTAAACTTTGACTCAGCCGCTAGAGCTGGGCTGCGGCCGCTGGTAAAGATTTGAGAAAAGTGGCACGTCTTACCGTTCTGGTTCTTAAATCAAGAGCTAAGTTTGAACTCAAACAGTAAATCGCGGCCAAAGACATGACGTAATGCTGGACTGAGATTCATGTACGGGGAACGGGACATGAGTTGCCTGGAAACACTAACATTTGATAGCAAAAATTACGTGATTTGCTTGCACTTTGTAGTTAATTGGGCGACCTCACTACTTACGACCACGCTTGCGACCAGCGGGAGCTTTGGCACGTCTTGACATTTTCGTTTTTAGCAAAAGCTATGCAGTGTTTATAAATGTACTAGTACCTCTAAGATCGTGTCCAGCAAGAGTTTTAGTTTCCGTTACCGCTACTTACGTCTCAACTATTTCAAGTTTCAATTCAAAAAGAGCAGTTTATACCTGATCGCTTGCCTCACTCAGAACCGCTTTTATTTTAGGAAGAAATATTTATGTTTCAATACTTTCCTTAGCAACAAGGGCTTTGGATTCACGAAGAGTTGTTCATGCCTCTGTATCTTCGTTTTTAACCATTCACTCGGATTCAAGTAGAGTTGCTTGTTATTCAAATTGACGTCCACCACAAGTGTTTCGTCAACAATAAACTTTTTGACCCTATTACGAACTTCAGTCTTCAACTCTAGCGTTTTGATAGACATTTCAGCCTCCATTTCAACATAATACTGGAAAAAAGTACAACTGAGGAGCTTGTATTTGCTTGGGTTTTTTCTTTGTAAATTCTTGGGTTACACGTTTTTTTTTCAAGGAGCTGCATGCAAATATCTCCACTTGACTTGAATATTTAGACTCTTTATTTCGTGTGAGGAAGTGGAAAGAGAGTCTGGATGAAATCCAGGCGTTCATAAAGTTACGTTCTTAACAAGGCAATACAATTATCTGTGATACATAAATATTTTTAATCACTGCACGTTTTTTTTATGTATAATTAAGCTTTCATGTACATTTTTTTCTATTTTTATTTTGGCATTAATTTTTCAAGTGTCAATACTACTTTTATCTAATAAAACACTGTAAGAAAGGCTGCATAGAGAGCATAAGCTGGTTTTAGTGCGACCTCCCTGCCTTTGTATTCCCGCAATATTAATAATAAACGTTTGTGCGGCAACAAAGTTCCTGAATGCAGAGCTTCTGAAAATATATTCAAACAAATATAAATGATGTTTATAGTGAATTCTCGTTTGATCTTGGACAAAGAAATTATATATAAATTTGAGAGCGAGCGCTACGAAATATATTTTATGTCTACATGTGTAGATCAGATTAACATGCAGCTTGTCCCAATATTTTTGTAAAATTGTAATATTGCCATTTGTCTCTCAGAAACTTACCGTAATTGGAGACAGATGCTACGCTAAGAAAAAAAAAAGCAGATTCAGTTACAGAAATCTGTTAGAGTTATGCGTTGCTTGGGATTAGAGACATAAACTTGTTAAAAATTAATATGTGCAAAACATTCGAGTTCCTCGTGATATTGCTATACACTTGAACTCCTTAAGGTAAAAGTAGAGTTAACTTGACTGCACCTTCCTCTGGAAAACCCACACGCAGTGTTTCGTGCTGCAGACATAGGCCAACTGGCCCCAGCGGAGTAAGTACGGCTGCAGTCGACCATGGGCTATCAAGAACTATGGGACCATCTACGGAAGGTTCAACGATCCTCGCCTCTCTACCCTCCCATTGCTGGGCAAGGTAATTGAATTGGCCCCACGGGAGCTGTACAGTACTCACCAAGCAACATTGCTGACTCATAGCGTGGATCCAGCGCCACAAAGATCGCTCACCTGGCTCGGTACTCGAGACCAGCACTTACAGTGCCACTAGTTCAGCACGCAAGGCTGTTGCTACCGTGTGTAGAAAGAGTATTGCCTCAGTTTCGGAAGCAGCCTCAGCTTGGAGATAACAAGTTTTGCAGCTTGTTTGTTTTCTCTACATTTGTAAAACATTTCCTTTGACTAACTCCGTGTGACATCGTAATGTATTGCAATTGAATTTATTACTAATTAAGTTTTACCACACATTATTGCTGATCATTCAAGATGGCGTGGATTATTGCTACAATTCACGACAGGTGGCGCTGTATATAATCCCCTTTTAGGAGTCTTTCTGTTTTGAAAGTCACAGTTTGTAGAGTTCTGTTTAGGTGTAAAAGCTGTTGAGGAATTACAATGTATGCTATTTGTGCCATGTACAGTACTGAGTGTGGTACATTTTTCTAGAGTTTTCTCACAGAATTATTCATTCATAAAAAGTATCACGAAGAAATGCTACTAATCTCACCTAAGAGCGAGAATTTGAAAGTCAATTGCTGGTATTGTTGTAACTTTCATTATTTTTTGCACCACAATGCTATTAAGCCGAATCAAGATCCGGTCCTTTGGGCAGCGGCATCAGCAATAGGGCGCCGAAATAATGATTTCGAGATCGACTTGATAGAAGCCGCAGGCTGGTAAGCTGGCTGCGATTCTTTAAATCGAGATTTAGGCGTTAATTCTTAATCGATTACCCAAATGAGACTTCCGAAACTCAGACGTATTCCACAAGGTGGATTTTTCAGCCGTCTCAAGGTATACTCGGACTACTTTGAGTAGAGATTATGTAGATAGCTGGCAGTAGAGGGACCAGTAGGCCCCTTCCCAGAGAGCAAACGTGACTCGCGTTCTAGCCCTTTATAAACTTTAGTCATTTGTCAAAATCATTCAGGCATCTGAGGAAAAGAGGAATGAACTCAGTCAAGGAGTTGATCGTGTAAACACGGTTAATAATATTGCTGCACATTCACGGAGGGGGTGACGTTATGTTGGTTGGGACATGCAAGATTATTAATAGATTAGGGTGGGGTCTGAAGCCTTTACCATTAAGATCTTGTGACTCCTGGAGGAGTTCGCTGACGCTGAGAGTTGTTCACACTCTATGTCAAAACGATTTGTAATTGCACTCACTGTCTAAATGTTCACTGTGAAATATTGGAAAAACCGCTGGTTTAACATAGTTCTTCGATTTCTATGTTTGAATTTTTAGGCGTTGTTTTGCAGGCGATTATAAACGTCTCTGTCAAGAAGTCCTTCTGTAGGTACTTCGTTGAAGCCCTTCAAGTACGTCAATGTTTTTGTTAGTTGCCCCCTGAGTCAACTTTGCTCTAGAGAGCTATTTTTATATGGTCGTTTTTATTCGTGTTGCTGGTGTTAGTTACACGTAGATTTTACTTGAGACGGCCAAAGACTTTCAGTTTGTGGCCCTCTCATGAGCAATCGATTAACATTAAAAGTTAATAAAACTCAACTCAGAGCTGGGAAACCAACGCTTTTGACTGATGTGTTTCTTACGAGTCAAAGCTCATGAGCTTAGTTTAAATCGTCCTTTCTGTGCCAATCAACGACACTTCTATTCTCGTCAGCGTCCGTCCATGGCTTGACATTTAGAACTTTCGAAACGGTTTTTTACTGCTGCTCAGAGCCAGCAGACAGCTGGACCTTATTGAATTCCCGTCTCTAAAATTACTTCCATGCTGGCCGAACAAAACCAGTGGAGATTATCGACAGCGCATCAGAATTCGGGAGCAAAGAAAGTCAGGAGCAGACAGCATTGTTGCCCCTGCAGCTATGGGCTTCAAATGAAAGGCCTCTGGCCGTCATTTGCTCAGTGGAAGAATCGGCGCTCAAGACTTGCCCAGCAGATATTTGAGGTAAATATTCGACATTCCCATTTACCGATATAATTGATCTTTGCAGTGCGCACTGACTTGACTGCAGCAAAGCGTTAGACATTTTGAGATTGTAGGGACGCTTTCAATGGCCAGTGAGCTTGTTTGTTGAAGCGGACGTACCAGTTACCGGTGCATGAAACAATGGCACGGTATATTTAAGTCGAACACTCAAAAGATTGATTTCAATATTGTCTAATCTTACTACTATCTTAAATATGATGTATAGAAGAAGTGCAGATAGGTTGAAAAATTGAAAGCTTTTCTGATATGTTTAATCATTCAAGTTCTGGAAAGAATCTAGCACGGAATGGCAGAGCAGCGCATGGGCCGTGGAAGTACCAAAGCTTTGGGGAAAAATAAATTTGTGACGCTGCCTACAAGAAGTATTTTTTTTAAACTTTCATAATTTAGAAATGCAATTCTTATAGATGGCAAGTGTTTAATTTCTCTTCTTAATGTTTGTTTTATGCGAATTTTTTTATAATTTTTATTCAAGATTTCCAGAGTTCCCAGTATGTTGAGTCTCATTTTACATTGAGTCTCAATACAGCCGAAATTTTTTTTCGCACTGCATTATTATTTTGTTACTGTGACCTCTAAATAAACACGCAGCGAACTGAGTCATACCTTAATTTGTGTACCTTAATTTATGTACCTGACGTTTTGCAGTTTCGTTATAGCAGCCTACGACTACTTAACCAATTTCTATCGAATCTGTTTGCTGTTGATTTGACCGTTCTACTGAATACCACTAATTTTTTCTCTCGTTTTATATGTATGTATATATCCTAAGGGCATAAAACATCATAGTAATCTAGAATCAAGTTTTTACGTTATGATTTCTCGTTAAGTTCTTTGCAAGCTTGAGAAGTTCTCCTTGGAACCTGGCGCTTGTATTTCTTTTGTTCTACTCTTCGTCTTGCTGAAGGTTGCTGCTCACGTCTCTCCGGTCCCATTTTTGGCGCTAATACCCGTGTCGGTGATACCCACCTTAAAAAAGTAAGTAGGTCCCATTCCACGACTGCAGGGCGTGCCGCGGGAGTCGCTGTCTGCATGGCGTGATGAATCGGTATTGCTGTAAATTTCATCCCTGAACATTTTTGTGATATTGGAACCTGAACATTAAGCGAACACCTCAGCTAGGTTAGGATGCAATACTTTGCACATAGCTAAAAAAAACTCCCAGGCCGTGACAACTGATGCAAAAGAGATGGTTAGATGTAAACGTTTCCGCTATACAGATATATCAGCAAATGGAACTAAATAAATTAACACTGGTGAAGATTCAACATTACGATCAGTGATCTCTATGCATGAACCTGTAAGTGTAACGCTAATTGAGTTATTTATGAGAAAGGTATTTTATTATTAATCCTTCAGTGCATGAATGAATTTTACACTTTCCATGCGTATACGGTGCATGCACTGAAATGTTAATTACCACCGCGAAGGAGGCTATGTTTTCGTCGGGTTTGTCTGTCTGTCCTTCTGTCTGTCTGTTATTCTGTCTGTCACCAAGACAACTAAAAAGTTATAATTGAATTTTGACCAACTTACATGGGTTGTTAGGTATGTTAGGAGGAACAGATGATTAACTTTTGGTGAAGATCTGTCCATCCGTTTGTTTGTTTATCTGCCTATTTTTTTATTAGTGCTATAACTTGAAAAGTAACGGACGGATTTTCATGAAATTTGCAGGAGTTGCTGGGTCTATTACAGAGAGTGAATGATCAAATTTTTGCGTTGATCTGTTTGTTTGTTCGTTTGTTTGTCGCAGTATTTGTTTTATGTTTGTTAGCGCAATAACTTAAAAAAATATGAACAAATCTTCATGAAATCATGTTGAAAGACCAATTTGTTTAAATTTTGGTGATGATCAGTATATCTCTTTGTGTGTTTGACTAAGTTCTGCTAAAATGTTTGTCAGCGCAATAACTAAGCTAGAGCGCTTTGAGAACGCATACCTCCGCCAAGTGAGGCAACAGTAGCAAAAAATTCAAATTGGCTCTGAAACCATACTTTTCTTCGTATAAACTCCAAACTCTAATCATTTATTCCTTTTGCTACTAATAACAGCCTGTGCAATTTCTTGAAGATAACTTTTCGAGTTATACTGCTGACAAACATGAGTCAAACATACAAATGAACAAACTTATCTGCACAAAAATTGGATTATTTGTCTTTCACCATTACTAACAAAGTTTACGAATTTCAAAAAGATCCATTAATTTTTTTAGATACTGTGCTAACAATCATAAAATAAAAAAAAAAACAGTGACAAACGAACGAACGAACAAACGGATCATTACCAAAATTTGGTAATTCACTCTTTGTTATATACCTAATAACTCATGTTAATTTCATAAAAATCCATCCATAACTTTTTGAGTTATGGCATTGAGAAAAATGAGGCAGACAAACAAACAAACAAACGGATGGACATATCTTCACCAAAAGTTAATCATCTGTT